>WBNH01005709.1:0-23931 GCA_013401255.1 Urocolius indicus
TGATTCTATGATTCTATCATGTGTCTGTGGCCACAACCTAAAGATAAAGGCAGAGATTCAGAGCGAGCCGGTGGTTGATGTAGAAGCGATGCTGAATAAATTCATCTTCGGCAGCAACACATGAAGCAAGGCGTGACCCCCAGACTGCCCGAGTGCTTACAACAACACAAGGACACTGACGAGTCTGAAGCACACGTCACTTGGACATATGAGCAAATCCAACTGATTCTGATTACAAGTACCCCACGAAGCCGTAATTAAGGCCTTTATGGCAACAGAGAAAATTGGATTACATTATTTCAGTGCTAAACAGCCAGAAGATTGCAGCAAAGACAAGCATATAGAGCATAACAAGCCATAGATGTCTCCAACAGAAAACAAAGGCATGGGCAACTGCAGCATGTTTTCAGAATGATATAGGAGAAAGAGATGAGTGGCAGCAGAAGAAATCATGCCTTCATTTTCTTCTGGTCCCTTTGTACTCAGTTTTTTCTGACGTGCGTCACGGAAATCAGAGGGACTCTAAACACCATCTGCACTATTCTCCTTTCCTTCAATGCCTTCAAAGTAAGAACCAAGTTTTCCATCACAGCTTCATTTCAGTAAATAAATCACCCATTCCACAGCGCAGGTGGGGAGTGGTGAAAATCCCTGGTACACACCACAGCCACCTGAACTCCCCTTCTTTTAAAACACCAAACCCACTTCTATTAGAAGCAGAGTCACCAGAATTAAAAGTGCAAGTCTAAAGCAGGCATGGGGCATCCTTACCAAACTTTGCATTCATTTAAAACCCTTTCCATTGCATTAGTGATGGCTCATGGCACGGGAAGGAGCATTTGAGAACCTGCCCATGTCTCTTCTTCACTGCCACCTGCACGGTAGTATCAGCTCCCCCCTCTCCATTGTCTCAAAAAGGGTGGTTTATGATCATCAGTTGTCTTTGTTTGTTTGTTTGCTGTGATTCAAAAGAGCAGTGATTTGACTCTTGCCAAAACTTCTTTGTCTATGTGTATCCTTGCTCAGAATGCAAATCCCAAACTCAGAGCAAAGCTCAGCCAAAACCTCTGATTTTCCTTGTTTGTCAAACCCTTGTCAAACTTCACTGACATTTTTGTCACAAATTTCTCCCAGCCCTTGTCAAAATGTTGGTTGATTTCAGCAGAAAAAAATGTTAAATCACAAAACAATCTCAAAGTAGGATAAATGCATAACTGAGGCACCCTTGGTTTAAAACAAAACAACAGAATAACAGTTATGTTTCGCAATAAGGTACCACTCCAAGCCCAACTTGGCTTTAAAATGCCACATTTTACCTTTCCCCAAGGTCCTTTGGCCCAGGTGACCACCTTTCCATGTGCCCCCAAGCTCTGAATCCAGCTGTGCCTACAGAGGAACACAGATACCGGAGGCATCACGACGTGTCCTCAGTTCAGCTACAAGCCTCAGATACCTAAAGCAAACAAAACTATTCCCAAGCCAGAGAATAAAAAAAAATCATCTTACTCTTCAGTTATACGATAGATTTGGAGTGCACTTCCTAAAACATGTTTTAACAAATGGAAACACACTGGGAAGCTGGCTTCACCCTGGCTCTCAGTCCCCCGTTTGCAGCTCACGTTTTCGTTAGGTGCCTCAGCTGATGGTTGGTACATCAGTCACATCCCATCAGATCACAGGCAAAGGTGTCTGCATTCTGTAATATTGTTTTCTCTAGTATTCTCCATCCTCTCATAGTCTTTCATAAAAAAAACATGAGTGTGTCAAAGGCTTTCCAGTTTTGTATTGATTTGTGACAGATCATAAAGCTTTCATCTCCTTCACTTCTTTTCATTGAGCAAAAGGAGATGTAAAAAATTACTTTCCTACTTTGTTTTGTTGTGTGAGGGTTTTTTTTTTTTCCCCTACTCAACAGATTTATCAGATCTCTAGGTGAATATCGAGGTTGGAAATAACATCTAAAACTCTCTATCAAAAATACACTAATTTAATAAAATTATTTCAGTGCCTGGAACCCATCACTGTTCAAGACAGATTTTTATGTACCTGTATTCTTCTTTTGTTTGCTTTTCTAAATGAGACTCAGACAAAAGGAGAGGTTGTTTCAGTGTGGAGCAGAGGGAGAAAGTGTGCAAAACTTGCGCTGCCATTCAGCAGGATCTTGACTGGCTTGAGAGTTGGGCAGAGAGGAACCTCATGAGGTTCAACAAGGACAAGGGCAGAGTCCTGCATCTGGGAAGGAACAACCTTCCGCACCAGCACAGGCTGGGGGTGACCTGCTGAAGAGCAGCCCTGCAGAGACAGACCTGGGAGTGCTGGGGGATAAAAAACTGACCATGAGCCACCAATGTGCCCTCATGGGCAAGAAGCCAATGGCAGCCTGGGGTGCATCCAGAGGACTGTGGCCAGCAGGTTCTGCTCCCCCTCTCCTGTGCCCTGGTGAGGCCTCATCTGGAGTCCTGTATCCAGCTCTGGGCTCCCCAGCTCGAGAGGGACAGGGAACTACTGGAGAGAGGCCAGTGCAGGGCCATCAAGATGATCAGGGGACTGGAGCATCTTCCTTCTGATGAAAGGCTGTGGGACCTGGGGCTGTTAGTCTGGAGAAGAGGAGACTGAGGGGACATCTTGTTAACATTTACAAACACCTAAAGGGTGGGTGTCAGGAGGCTGGGATATCTCTTTTTTTGATGGTGTCTAGCAATAGGACAAGGGGTGATGGGATAAAGCTGCAACACAAACAGTTCCATTTAAATACAAGAAAAAACTATTTGACTGTGAGGTGAGGGAGCCGTGGCACAGGCTGCACTGAAGGGTTGTGGAGTCTCCTTCCTTGGAGGTCTTCAAGACCAATCTGGACATGTTCCTGTGAGACCTGATCTAGGTTAACCTGCTTCTGCAGGGGGGCTGGACTTGATCTGTAGAGGTCCCTTCCAACCCTACCATTCTATGATTCTATGATTGTAAAAACCTTTCCAGTACCTCCAAAGTGCCACCTCTTGTGCTCCCATGGGACCTACCTGTGTCTTGCATTTCCTCCCCAGTGTTGCAGCTCCCAGGTCTCAGCAAAAATTATTTGCAAGTCCATTCTTCCCACTTGTTTCCTTCTGTGGAGCATAAATTCAGAGTGTAATGAAAACTTAGCAGATCAGTGTTTTGGGTGGGCTAAAATGAAACATGGACTCTGGGTGAATTTAGCAAGTTCAAAGATGGCAGAATGCTTCCTCCTGAAGCTTCATTTCAAAATGGCAACACAGATTCACTTTAAAAGTGAAGTAGGTTAAACAACCAGATTAACTCCAAACAGTGGCCCAGATTTCATCTAGGACATCATGGGATGTTTTGGCTTGAGCCTAAAGAAAAGAAAAGAATAAATTATTTCACTTGGATCTACTTTTTCTCAGTTTTTATGTGTTGATGAGCCACAAAAGTATCTTCTTTAATATCTATAAAACGAAGTAATAGGTGTTTTTTCTCTTTTCCTCTTCCAACATGCAACCCATTGAGTCCTGCCCCTGCATGAGCTTCCCATCAGAGATGCAACATCAGCTGCTGAGGCTTGCTCCCTGCACGGGTCAGGTCAATGTTTGGAATGATGACGAGTGGCCATCAGCAGTATTTGTACCCTCTCAAGGCATCAGATTGTTGCCTAGTTCAAAGCACAGGAGCTCCAGGTGAGTATTAGAATCACAGTCTCTGGGAAGCCTTCTAGTCACTGGCCGCTGCTAGATGCTAGGATGTCCTGGGCACACAAAGCTCCTTCAGGGACGTAATACCACCAAAGGTTTCCTTAACAAGTACCTCCTCCATTAGATATTTAACCTGGCCTTCAGCCCCTGACTCTGCCCATTTTGGTTACTGGTTAATGCATTTTTCAGTGCTCATCATCATTATTTTCAGACCCCATCCAATTTACCCTCCACTGTGTGCCCTCAGCTCCAGAACCAGCAGCTTCTCACAGGACAGCCTGCCCAGCCCTGCCAAATCCCAGATAAGGGTTTCCTGAGGAGAAGGAAGGTAATTGTGATTGCTTTATGATTCATTTAATAACCTCGTGTTATGAGGATGATTATATTTGATTCACACAGAAGTGACTCACATTACACACAAAATTATTAACACATAAAGAGAGAACATAGTCACTGTAATTAATTCCTCTGGTTTTGATTCTCAACTGATATTCTGCTCTCAGGAAGAAAGGAAACAAGCTAAATCTTATCAGGACTCATCCTGGGAAGGAAAATGGAGACTGTCCTGTTCTCTTACACATGGACCCAAACTGAGGGTCTCTGAAATCTTGAGCAACAGGGCTAGAAATGATTCAAAGTGAAGCTTTCTCGCGCATTTCCATGAAGCTTTCTGTGCAAGATCATTCAGGGGATGGCAGGGAGGAGGATGCTCAGAGAGCAGGCAGTTGTGCCCTCTTGGCAAATTAATTTTCTTTCTTCCAGGAATCCTTCTGGGTGCAGCTGAAACCCTTTCAAGCCAGTTAGGGATTGGCTTGACTTTTACTGCTTCGATTAATGGGTGTTTTTTTCTCCATCCAGGGCTGCCATTGTCAACCTCCCCACTTCAGCCCTGTATCAGTGTTTGCCTGCACATGTGCAAGGAGCCAGCAGCCCTCCCTGCCCTGACTGGAGGGAAGAGCAGGCTACAGCAATTGGCTGGCTTGATTTTCTTTTTTGCCCTTTTTGTTTCTCCTCTCCTGTTCTCTCCTTTTCATGCCATGCCATGCCATGCCATGCCATGCCATGCCATGCCATGCCGTGTCATCTTATCCTATCCTTCTCTTCTCTTCTCTTCTCTTCTCTTCTCTTCTCTTCTCTTCTCTTCTCTTCTCTTCTCTTCTCTTCTCTCCCTTAGCATTCTAAATTTCCACTACTATTTTCTTGGTCCCAAGCAAGATGCAAGAGGTACTTGATCCCACTAGTGCATCCTGGGACTGCACATAGGCTTCAGTTGCATGGGGAATGCCTGAACACTAGTGAGCTGAAGGCACCGAGCTCCTGGCACAGTTCAGCCAAAGATCTTGGAAAGAAAGGATGGATTTTATAGCTAGATGTGAATATGGGGAGTTTTCCTTGGCAGTGGTTGTTGGACCTGGAGCACATTTTCATCACCCACAGGCATAAGGATGTCTGGCACTGCTGTCTACCATATGAGTTACCTAAACTAGCTGCCCTGGCATGGTGTTGCAGACAGTGCCAGCACCTTTCTCAGCTGGAGCTGGAAGATTTTACTGATTACAGTGAAAAGCCTGGCCAGTTCCAAGGTGACAAGCACAAGGGACACTTTCAGACCTGCTCCCCTCAATGAAGGATATGGGAGAAAATAACAAGGGTGACAACATGGTGCAAACTGTATGCCAAAGAGACAGAAGAGGATGCAACATCGAGACTTTCAAGCCTTTTTGTAACACAGGCTACATGTTCAGAGACTGCTTAGTTTATATTCTAACCTCCATCCCTCTGGCAGGTGAATAATATCTCTGGCAGCCAAGGCAATTGCTTCCATGGAAGAGCAATATTAGGAAAGCACTCATGCATTTTATCGACTTCAAGTTTGGCCCAAGTGAGAGGAGTCGACAAGAGGTCAGCAGATGCACTGCATTTGCACTTCCACATGACCCACAGGAATCTCCTGTAAATTAAAGCAGGAGTCACCTTTCCGGTACACTCTTTACTTGGTGTGTCAGCACCAGCAGTGACTGCATGAGAATGGATCCAAACCACACATCAGAGGCCATGATGTGAAAGAGGAAAGGGATCTGATGGAATTTCCAAGGAGATGGTAGACCTTTAGAAGTGGAAGAAATTGAAGCTAAAAATCACCTTGGAGATGTATATAAACTTCTGTGTAATTTTTGGCCCACAAATGGATTTGGATTTGCTTTAAAGAGGAAGCTGATGGCATTCACTAGTGGTACAAAAAAAACCCAAGCTGGAGCTACCCTGCTGTATTTCCACCAAACATCTACCCTAAGACTGTACATTTATACTCTGCTTTCAAATCCTACCATATAGCACACAGCAATTTCTGTACCACCTGGTAGCAAGAGGTATAGGGCAGCCAATTGTACTCCCTTAATCTGCCAAATGACAAAAGAGCTGCTCCACAAGAGTACATCAAGAAACACGGGCAGACCACAGGCTTTAGGCAGCTATGTGGGTTTAATTTGATGCACTGTTGTGTAATCATGGTACTAGCATAAAAAGGCATCTGTGTCGTTCAGGTGTACCTCGCTGGGAAGCAAATGACATCATTTTCTCTCCCCTGCCAGTGCACACACTTTGCCCAAGCATCACTTGCCTCACTTACACAGGACAGCCACCCACCTGCCAGCTAAAGAGGGAAAATGAGACAAGAAAACCTGAGTGGCCACTACCCAGTGTGACAGCAGAATGTTGTACCTACACCCTGGAGAAAAGAGGCAGGGACTGGCCATCAGACCTGTGTGAACGAGCTGTGCTACACAGTAGCATCATTTAAACACCTCATTTTTATTTTAACTCAAAATGCCAGATCTGAAAGCCACTTAAACACTATTATAAATGCAACATTGGCAGGTATGCTAAAACCCATCATTAATCCCAGCTTCCAAAGCCTCCAGGCAGGACATCAGGCTTGGAGGGCCCTGCAAGTCTTCCCCAACATACACCTCCAGAGGCAAGGCAGCCAGACAGGCTGTCCCCAGGACTTAAAGCTCAGAACAAATTGAAAAATCACTGATGGAATATTGTGCAGTTTGTTCATATTAGGAGCAGTCAAAAATCATCCCTAATGGAACAACGTACACGCACCAGCAGGCTCAACGCGAGATAATTTAACCACGAGGAAATGGTCTTTGAAATGGTCCCTGATGAGATTTTGCTTGTTCCTAAGAGAATCCAGATGGATTCCAGAACGGCATTTTAAAACCACTTGCTGAAATTACACCCCCTCCCAGTCATTACAGTGCATTACGGTGACACTCTGCAGTTGGGATTTTATGGGGAAAATGACTTCTGAGTTGTATTTTCCCTGTTAAATGCTCCCTCTCCAGTACCTGAACCCCCACTTTTGACGACTGCAGGCATTTCATTACCTGACATACACATTCCCCAGGCTTTGCATTTGGCAGAAAACACATTGTAGGACAAATTCTGCCTTCTGTTATCCCTGGGGAGATCACTAAAATTCTACTCATCTCGACATCACAGGGGTTACGGTACAGTAACAGAGAGTAGAATTTAGCCCGAAAGCCAGGGTTTCACCCCAAAATGTTAACTCATGCTTTTTATAGCTGCAGAGTGGAGCAAACCAAGGGGAACCAGGCCCCTTTCCACTCTTGGTCACTCCCCAAGAAGGGAAATTAAGAGCATTATTAAAATGGCTCCTTGATTTGGCACTTTGGTGGGGATCTTAAAGGTCTTTTCCAACTGAAATGATTGTATGATCTCCCTGTGAAGCCAGACAGCAAACCATCCAGGAGCTTTGCAAGGCAGGAACGTATCATTTTAAGATTTGTTCCTTTGCATTGCTTTGTCTCCAACGTGATAGAAGCAACGTGTTGGATGCACCAGCTGGTTCAGACTGCGTAGGTCAAGGATGCTGCAGCTAAACCAGAGAGAACTCAAACAGCCACAGAGCCCAGATTGGATTGGATTGGGTTCCTTATTGGTATTTTAAGGAAGACAAAAACAGAGTCCTTGTATGTATAATTAAGCCTTGCAAACTTGCCCTAGCACGAGCCACGCTGACACCCCTGTGACTGCAGGGACAGCAAGTACCAGCCCTGCAAGACCCTCTCCCCACCACAGACTCCACAAGAGAGGGGATGCACCAAGCACCCACATTTCCCATGAGGATAAGGGTCACAAAACCTTTTTTCTTTTCCTTTCTTTTTCCTTTTTTTTTTTTAAAGGTTTGACCTTCAGAGGGGAATTAATGGGCATCCCTAACAATAAGTGACTTCCCCCATCTGTGTTAAGTGCTGGGGAAAGCTATCAGGCAAAGAAAATTGATTCCCTTTCAGAGGCAGAAACAGACGCAGAGAAGGGATTTTATTTCCCTGCAAGGTTATTATATTCAATGTTAACATTATTTAAAGGGTTTTGAATGGAGCTGTACTCCACAACATCTCATTATGGAGTAAAATCTGCTTAATGATTATGCTCTGCCGATACCCACTGCTTTATGGGGTGGTTCTATTAGCATTAGAGATGCTCTGCATCTGGGAGTGATGAGCATCTATCACAGCAGCCTTGTGAGGATGGGAAAGGAAAGGAAAGGAAAGGAAAGGAAAGGAAAGGAAAGGAAAGGAAAGGAAAGGAAAGGAAAGGAAAGGAAAGGAAAGGAAAGGAAAGGAAAGGAAAGGAAAGGAAAGGAAAGGAAAGGAAAGGAAAGGAAAGGAAAGGAAAGGAAAGGAAAGGAAAGGAAAGGAAAGGAAAGGAAAGGAAAGGAAAGGAAAGCCTTGCTGTACAATAACTGTGGGTGTCTCTCTCTGCAAAATCCCAAAGCTGTAACAATTCAGTTCAAATACATGGGATTTTGCATTTTGCTGCAGCACTTTTTGTTTTCACTGGAAGCCTTCAGACAGTTTCATCCATTAAACACAAGGTCCTGTGCCTTAATCTATCTGTACTGGCTGTTTCCTTTCCATACGGAACCCATCAGGATTTTAAAATCATCTGAACCATGGTCATTTATTTCCACACTGTGTTACTAAAGTGTGTGAGCAGCACTTATCACCCAGTAACACACCTGCAGTGCCAGCACCTTTGCATTCCTGAAACCAAACACGTTCATACAAGTGGATAAGCAACATGGGCTCACACAGCTTTGCTTAGGCTTAGCCAGGAAAGCTCTTCCAACACTTTGGGTTTTTTATCCCCTGAAAAGAAACAAATAAGTCTTCCAGGAAAATGAAAGAAGATTGGATTTTATAAACATGTTGCTTGGAAATGTCTGCATTTTCAGTGAAAAAGCCAAACTCTCTGACCAAGTGATGTCAGAGGCTGGGAAAAGATGCTTTGACACAATGCCATCTTCTTTATTAAACATGGCATTTAACCGACAGTGTCTGCAGCAATACTTGTCCTTGGAATGAAGGTGGGAAGGGGTCTTTACTTTTAAGCTTGCACTTTGTGAAACTCACAGGAAAAAAAGGACCTCCCACTTCTGGACTCAAGAATACAAGGTTCTGGTAGGTTGTAAAGGTTCATTGCTCATTCAAAAAACAATGTTAAATACATTTTCATACTGAAATACTCAACAGATTAATCGACCTGACCTATGTGAACCTGCTTCTGCAGGGGAGGTTGTACTAGATGAGCTCTAAAGGTCCTTTCCAGCCCTGCCATTATATGATTCTCGTGAAGGAAAAGATTAACAGGTGACTTGGCCATAATATCTAACATATCCAATACATGCCGTGCTGCAGCCTAACAGGAGAGTGCTCTGCAGCCTCACAGGCAATGTTATCAAAAGTTACCATAGCTGGAAGTCGAAATTTAGTCTAGTACAACTTAAATTAGACAGATTCATTTCCTACCTTATGTGCACTTAATAAAAGGAGAGATTTACCCAGTGCAACATAAATCAACTTCAGGTCAGCCTTCCCAAAGGGCTTTCTTCCCCTCCCTCTCAGACCTTCTAACTGCAAAGAAGTCTTGGCTTTCTAAGCTTTCTCCTATTAATTGAATCTTATTTAATGCAAGCGTGCCTATATTTACAACGAACAGGGGAAACATTTCTGCACAGGCACTGGGGCTCAGTGGAAACACAGCTCTGCATCGCCTTGCAACTCGTAACTCAAACCTGCCCCTTGCAAAGATGTTTTATCACCCTCAGAAGGAATAAATCCAGTGCACTCTGACCCTACAGCACCCTTGGCAGGTCACATCCCCCCACAGACAGGGAGCAGCCAGGGATCCCCCATCCCCCAGACCCTGAAATGCTGGAGCTTTCCCACCCCCTTTGTGCCTTTGTGTCCCCACCAGAAAGAAACAGCTCCAATTCTGATGCATTCCTACAGACAAAGAGAGAATTTTAAACTCTTTCTTTTCTTTTTTTCCCAGCTTGCTGTTAGTGTGATTAATGGGAGGAGAGGAAAACAGCGTAAGGGGAAGAGAGAGGCATCCTGCTCCTCTGAGCTGTAGCTGTCCAGCCAGCAGCCCACCCCTCCAGCTTGGAGATGGATGAGGTTGCTGCATGCCAGAAAGAGGAGCCAGCAGGCCAAGCTGAAATCCCATCCCAACCCTGTGTTTAATATTTATGGCTGGATTAGAACACCAGGAGGCTAAATCACACACGGGTTTTGAATTACTCGCGAGTTTTCCCCACTCTGTCCTCTTCACCTCCATCAGCAGCGGCAGTGCCTCCATCTGGAAGCATCCTGGCTAACTCACCCAGCCAGCTCTGCAGACAGAGAGCAATTTGCCAGTCAACATACGCATTATTCAGAAAAACCCCATGGGCAAAATTCCTACACACGGCTCAACGAGGAGCAGATACCTTAACCCAGTCCCCCAGCCCTCCAACAACTGCATTTTAATAACTTTAATCACCTAAATACTGTGAGCTAAAGTTACAGAATAGGTTTGTAGCTTTGATTGTAGTTATTTGGGTGCAGGAGTATGTTTTGAATCGCTTGTGAACGGCTTTAGTTGTTTTCCTTGTCAGCGTGATGGCCCTGGGCTTGCAGTTTGATGCTCGGCTCCGCTGCTTCAGTTTAACAGTTTTTCCTTCTCCCAACTGCCTTAGATTTCAAAACAGCCCTAAATCGCAAACTGGAAGAAAGGAAAACATGGGGAGTTTATGAAAGTTCACAAGGAGGGAGGTCCCCTACCATAGAATCATTGAGTCCTTACAGTTGGAAAAGACCTGTAAGATCATCGAGTCCAGCCCCTCCCCTCACCCTGTCACAAAACTAAACCACATCCCTCAGCACCTCATCTATGCCTCTTTTGAATATCTCCAGGGATGGGGACTCCAGCATCTCCCTGGCAGCCCCTTCCAATGCTTAATAACCTTCTCAGTGAGAAAGTTTCTCCTAATGTCCAATCTAAACCTTTCCTGGCACAACTTAAACCCATTTCCTTGTGTTCTGTCATTTGTTACTGGAGACAAGAGATTGATCCCCACCTCACTTGACCTTCAGGTAGCTGTAGAGAGTGATCATGTCTCCTCTCAGCTTCCTGTAGCTTAAACACCCCCAGCTCTCTCAGCCCCTCCTCATCAGATCTGTTCTCTAGACCCTTCACCAGCTTCGTTGCCCGTCTTTGGACACGCTCCAGCCCCTCCATGTCCTCTTGGCCCAGAACTGGACACAGTGTTCATGGTGCAGCCTCTCTGATGAACACTACAGAAAGTCATTTGGAACTTCTCCTTCTGCAGTGGTCCCTGTTGCCCTGCACTGCACTAAGGGAGGAGACATCCAGACACCTGGTGCTTACCAAAACCTCAGCAGAGTTTATGAACTGCTGCCAGCAGCCTCCAGCAGCTTGTTAACCCCTCTTAATTTGCAAATCTAACAGCCAGACATTCAGCTGCTCTGTGTATGGGACATGTGGGATTTTGGACTTCTCACTGATGAAAGATGCCCAACCAAAACATGTTGCTTACAGGAGAAATTTTCCTTCCAAGCCTGTTTCTAGCACAGCAGTAAAAGAATAGAATTGTAGAGTCATTTTGGTAGGACTTAAGCTCTTGGAGTCCCAGCCCTGCCCTCACCTTGCCCAGCCCACCACTAACCCACAGCCCTCAGCACCTCAGCCCCATGGCTTTGGGATCCCTCCAGGGCTGGGCACTCCCCCAGCTCCCTGGGCAGCCTGGCACAGGGGCTGACACCCTCTCAGGGAAACTTCTGCCTCAGCTCCAACCTCAACCTCCCCTGGGGCAACTTGAGGCCATTTCCATTTGTCCTGTCACTCATTACTTGGGATAAGAGACTGACCTCAGCTTGCTACAACCTCCTGTCAGGGAGTTGCAGAGAGTGCCATTATGACTACAAACAGAATCACAGAAAGGTTTGGGTTAGAAAGGACCTTTTAAAGGTCATGTAGTCCAACCCCCCTGCAGTGATCAAGGACATCTTCAACTATATCAGGTTGCTCCCAGCCCTGTCCAACCTGACCTTGAATGTTTCCAGGGATGAGGCAGTTGCAACCTCATCTAACCTACAAATGTTACTGGCTTCAAAGGAATTAGGATAAGTGGCAGAGGGAGCCGAGATTATTTAGCCTTAGAGGAGGCTGAGAAGAGATATGATCACTCTCAATAACTACCTGAAGGGGAGTTGTAGTGAGGTGGGAGTTGATCTCTCCAGTAATAAATGATAGAACATGAGGAAACGGGCTCAAGCTGCACCAGGAAAGGTTGAGATTGGACATTAGGAGAAACTTTCTCACTGAGAGGATTATTAAGTATTGGAAGGGGCTGCCCAGGGAGGTGGTGGAGTCCTCATCCTTGGAGATATTCAAAAGAGGTATAGGTTAGGTGCTGAGGGATATGATTTAGTTTAGTGATGGGCCTGACTGTGTGAGGTGAGGTGAGGTGTTGGACTCGATGACCTTAAAGGTCTTTTCAGCAACGATTCTGAGACTCTGTGACTTCTATCCTGCATCCATGCAGCATGCAGAAACAGGCAGGGCAAAAGTAAATCTGTAAATTATCTCTTTTCCATGTGAACATGTTGAGTCACAAGTTAATTAATAGTAAGTTACATGAGAAAACTCCATAATGAGTCTCCAACNATTATGACTACAAACAGAATCACAGAAAGGTTTGGGTTAGAAAGGACCTTTTAAAGGTCATGTAGTCCAACCCCCCTGCAGTGATCAAGGACATCTTCAACTATATCAGGTTGCTCCCAGCCCTGTCCAACCTGACCTTGAATGTTTCCAGGGATGAGGCAGTTGCAACCTCATCTAACCTACAAATGTTACTGGCTTCAAAGGAATTAGGATAAGTGGCAGAGGGAGCCGAGATTATTTAGCCTTAGAGGAGGCTGAGAAGAGATATGATCACTCTCAATAACTACCTGAAGGGGAGTTGTAGTGAGGTGGGAGTTGATCTCTCCAGTAATAAATGATAGAACATGAGGAAACGGGCTCAAGCTGCACCAGGAAAGGTTGAGATTGGACATTAGGAGAAACTTTCTCACTGAGAGGATTATTAAGTATTGGAAGGGGCTGCCCAGGGAGGTGGTGGAGTCCTCATCCTTGGAGATATTCAAAAGAGGTATAGGTTAGGTGCTGAGGGATATGATTTAGTTTAGTGATGGGCCTGACTGTGTGAGGTGAGGTGAGGTGTTGGACTCGATGACCTTAAAGGTCTTTTCAGCAACGATTCTGAGACTCTGTGACTTCTATCCTGCATCCATGCAGCATGCAGAAACAGGCAGGGCAAAAGTAAATCTGTAAATTATCTCTTTTCCATGTGAACATGTTGAGTCACAAGTTAACTAATAGTAAGTTACATGAGAAAACTCCATAATGAGTCTCCAACTCTCTGAGTCAGACGCCCACAGGTTGGAGGAGGAAAGAAAGAGGGGGAGAACAGCTTGCAAAAGAATGCCCTGAGGAGAAGGATCAGGGGTGAGCAGCTATCCACCCGTCAAATAACTCCCCAGAAAGAGTTATATAGAGCATGATGAGAGATGTCAATGCTTAAAAGGAAAAAAAAAAGAAAGAAANTTGCAACCTCATCTAACCTACAAATGTTACTGGCTTCAAAGGAATTAGGATAAGTGGCAGAGGGAGCCGAGATTATTTAGCCTTAGAGGAGGCTGAGAAGAGATATGATCACTCTCAATAACTACCTGAAGGGGAGTTGTAGTGAGGTGGGAGTTGATCTCTCCAGTAATAAATGATAGAACATGAGGAAACGGGCTCAAGCTGCACCAGGAAAGGTTGAGATTGGACATTAGGAGAAACTTTCTCACTGAGAGGATTATTAAGTATTGGAAGGGGCTGCCCAGGGAGGTGGTGGAGTCCTCATCCTTGGAGATATTCAAAAGAGGTATAGGTTAGGTGCTGAGGGATATGATTTAGTTTAGTGATGGGCCTGACTGTGTGAGGTGAGGTGAGGTGTTGGACTCGATGACCTTAAAGGTCTTTTCAGCAACGATTCTGAGACTCTGTGACTTCTATCCTGCATCCATGCAGCATGCAGAAACAGGCAGGGCAAAAGTAAATCTGTAAATTATCTCTTTTCCATGTGAACATGTTGAGTCACAAGTTAACTAATAGTAAGTTACATGAGAAAACTCCATAATGAGTCTCCAACTCTCTGAGTCAGACGCCCACAGGTTGGAGGAGGAAAGAAAGAGGGGGAGAACAGCTTGCAAAAGAATGCCCTGAGGAGAAGGATCAGGGGTGAGCAGCTATCCACCCGTCAAATAACTCCCCAGAAAGAGTTATATAGAGCATGATGAGAGATGTCAATGCTTAAAAGGAAAAAAAAAAGAAAGAAAATGCCAGAACTCTACAAGCAACAATTTGCCAGAACAAGCAAAACAGCTGAGAAGAAGTAATGTGATCCACATTTTTTTCCTCATTTTCTTCATTAATTTTAAATACCAAAACTTACAAGAAGGCAAGCCCTAAAGAAAAAAAAAAAGGATAAATTAACTCTTTCTTTTCTGTTTAAATAAATAAATATAGATTTTTCTAGTGATGTCTCCCATTCTTTTGAGAGGATGGGACCAGAGAGAGCAGGCTGCTAAGAAGTAGACACCCACAAGAAGGTGGCTGAGAGCTATGCCAGCTGACATCCCATCAGGGGCTTTAGCTCAACACAGGCACCTGCCTCTGGATGGGGAAATTTGGGAAAAAAAAACCCAAAATCATTAGACAGACCTGCTTTTCCTTCGTAGTGTGGCCAAGAGGGCAATGGACAGCTTTCCCTCCCGTCACAGATATCAGGACCAGATGGTCTTCCTGAGATCTGGCTTTTGCCTCTGAATGCCACAGAAATGAGTAATCTTCTAAAAAGTGATTTATTCACAAGCCTGTAAGAGCTTCTCAGGTGTGACTGGCCTCTGGTTTGGTTTGCAGAACCAGTCTTTCAACCACTCACTGTCCTCCTTTCCTTTTCCCTGTCTCTTTTCTATACGTTGCCAGAGGGTCACTGCAGTTTGATTACTAACATCCTAAATTATTGGGGTTCATTCCATTCTGCATTTCTGATAGGTTCTGGGATAGCAGGTCATGAAGGATTTTGTTGCTTTTTGCAGCAAGTCTGGTATGAAACAAGGGTGATATCTGCTAGTGGAAACACCTTGCAATAAAGGTAAGGACACTTGGACCACAGTGGAATCTGTCACTCTGATGTGGTGCTGAGTGACTACTGTTAACAGTATTAGAAATGCCTCAAAACCACCAAACTCAACCCATAGGTGGGAGCTCCAAGTCTCTCTCCAGCTAAGCAGGTAGGAAACATCCAGTCTCATAAGTGCATCATCAAAGGGGAAAAAAAAACCCCTTGAAAGTCTTATTGCCAAGAAGCCACTTCACTGGCAACTTGTAGAGGCGTTTGTAGAGGCGTTCCTCTTCCCAGCTTTAATCCCAAAACACACCTCCTTACCTTGTACTTCTGTAGGAGGATGGTCACAAAGATGTAATTCAATTGTCTCCAGACAGTCGAAAGCAGCTGGCTTACATCTCCCCAGCTAACACCAGACAGCCCAGGCATCCTCAAACGGTTTCAATCAGAATTCTCTTTGACTTGAGCGACTGCATTACATCCATAAAGGTACGGTGCTGACAGCCCATCTAAGTTTCTGTTCCAGCTGAAACCCAAACCAGAGGTACTCCAGGTCAGGTTGGTTAGCAGAAGTCTGGGAAGCCACAGTCCTCACCCTGCAGCTTCTTTCCTTTCCAGTTGCTGCCCACTCTCTGCCCAAAGCCACAGGCACACAAGTCTCTTTCGGCTTGAAATTCAGAAATACTTTCCCAGATACAAACTGAAGATTTTTTTGAGTCTCTGTTTCCACATTCCTTCGTGTGAAAGTGAAGAGGGAGGGTGAACAGCGAGGACACAGTCCTGCTTTCAATGAAACATCCACTCCTGGGTGCTCTGGCTTTCATCTGAAGTTTCACTTTCTCCCACCGTCGAAACCACAATGAGGAAAAGGCAGGAAAGAGCAATTCCTGTTCCATATCTGTTTCCACAGAAACATCAAAATTAAGGGACAGAGAAGGCTTTTGACATGGCCCAGTCCAGCCAGCTGCCAGGGCAGCAGTGAGCACCAGCCCTCAAGTTTCGAGCCCCGCTCACGCCTGAGCCGACAGAACGCACCACTGTGGGAAATGCACACAGTCTGACTAGCCCAACCAGAGCTACACATTGCTGTGAGTTCGTCAGGGAGCCAAGGCTTCCTGTGACCGTTTCCCAGAGGTATTCCTCCAGCTGTGCAGAAGCAGTGATGGTCACCAGCCACCCTCACGCTCAGCTCTTGCCTCAGGAGCTCACATACGCATTGAACCGATGAGATGCATAAAAATCACCCACCGAGCAAGGGAGTTATTTGGACAGGGTTAGCAGGTTTGCAGGATCCAGATGGAACACACAGCTCCTCCAAGAATGTGAATATCATCTCTTTTTTATTCCCCCTTTTCTTTTTCTTTCATCAAATTAATACGGGCCAGGAGCCAGAGTGTGTCAAGAGGAACGCTCACATAAGGGAAGCAATCACACCAACGGCCCTCTGTCCTAACAAACCATCATTGTATTTCCCATTGCTGCTGGGTTTTGAGCTAGAAAATAAACGGGGGGAGGAAGCAGGTTACAACCTGCTACCTGACACCAAGGACCAAGGATCCCCTGCTCTTGACAAGACGTGTGCTCCATCGATGGCTAGGCAGGAGGAATTTCACCTTCTCCTTTTTGCCTCTCGTGAGCACTTGGAAATGAAAACATATGCACCAAGAAATCCCCGAAGCATTAATGAAAACTGGATGATACTTCTTGTTAGTCTCTAAATTTGATCTATAACAGGAACACCAAAAGCAAAAAAACGTACAAAGGAATGTTCTTCCCCCCCAACCCCCCCCACTCCCAGCTCTGCTAAATGACAACAAGCTTTTCCCTGGTAGTTTGCAATGCTGTCTCTGTTTCATAACAGCACAATAAAAATCACAGTGAGAAACACTAGAAGAGACTGACAGGGTAAAACAGGAACAAAGTCTAAAAGCAAAAGCATCCAGAATAAGCTCTTAAGTCTCTTCTTCCTAATCTTTGCCATGATCTTCTCCGCTGTTCTGTTTTATTACCTCTCAGAAGGGTTTTAGCTTTCATATATATTGGAATTACTGGGGAAAAGAAACATTTTAGACATTTAGACATCCCAGCTCTTTCAAGAGCATTTTCTTAACCTTTAATCCTCCTTCCCCCACCCGCGGGCCGTGCGGCGTACAAGGCAAAAAGGTCAGTAATGTGGACAAAGGCAGCAGGCTGAGTCTAAGTCACTTGTCTTCCACCCAAGCTATCTGCAGCCAGTGCACAAACACACGTCACTGACTTTTAGTACTGCTAAGGGTTGATGTGCTCAGCTTAAACACTGGTAAGCATTTAAAGTACTGGACACCCACGCATGGCCAAGCAGAAGGGCAAGTGGGCTTAACTGGGAGGGAGAGCAGCACATCAGCTCTCCCCAAAGGGCTCACAGTTGGCCAAGCAGGTCCTCAGATGCTGCAAATCGGCTCTGCTCCCTATGCCTGCATCCTGGGACCTCTTTGGAGAGGATCAGTCTGTCTGTGATCAGCTCTGCTCTGCCATCTCTACTCCCAGAGCTGTTGGCTGAGCTCATTAGGGGCCACAACCATCAATGACTGTAGTGATAGACACGTGGCCCAGCCGCCTGCTGCAGCCCTCTGTCACCGCTGTGCACCAAAACACTTCATCTGTGCTTTGGGATGGCTCTTGGCAAGCATTTTCTAAAGTAAACATGAACAGCAAAGTTAGCTCCAGACATTTAAAGGCCAGGCAGCTTGATAGGAATGCTTAGCACTGCCATGATAAATATTCACCAGGCTCTCCAGGGAGCAGTGCTTTCATTTCCTCTGCCCTCTTGCCGGACGAGGTGACAGTCTTGCCCTGCACGAGCTGCAGACACTTTCCTTACATCATCAAGAAGGCCTGGGGGACGGGCAAGCTCCAAGTGAGACTGCCAGGCAATAATGTGCACACACTACAGCCACCTGGCCTCAGTGACCTTTCAAAACACATTTGCTTTCTCAGTTCCATAATGTCACCCCCTCCTGCCCACACCTACAAGAGGTTTCTCTTTTTTTCCCAACAGTCATTTCACTCTTCACAAGCTCTGAAAGGAACAGTGCAGACATATGGAATAGGTGCAGGCACTGGTGTACACAGGGACAGAGCAGCACAACACACTAGCTGAAGGCAGCTTGCCAAAAAGCCTCTTCCTGGTGAAACAGCGAAGACAACAGAAAAGGATTAAAAGAATGAAAAGAGTTTCAGCCCTTCTGCTGGTTTTCCACACCAAACTGATTAACCCAGCCAAGCATTTTGCCCCCAAAGCATTCTTCCCCCAAACTCATTCACTCCAAAACTTGTTTTGTTTGAGGCAGAAGGGATGGGTGAAGGTTGACAAGCAGGAGCACAAGTCTGCCCTTCGCCTTTCTCTCGAGCCATATGAGTTGATTGCAATAGGCTGTGAGCTGGGTTTGCTCCCAGGGGACACTGCAGACGAGTTTCAGCATGATGAAATGATGATTTTACCGTGACCCAACGGGACTTCTTTGTCTGTCTATGGAGGAGCCTTTAATGAGCTCACAGCTCACATGGTTTATCACCATAGTTGGTGATGAGCGACTTTGGAACCGTCGTAAGGAGATGAATAGAGATACAAGTTTGAATATTCAAGTACAGAGAGAGATGCCTGATGATGCCTTTTGTTAGACACCCCAGCCACTGATTTACGCTCACTGTCAAACGGAAGCTAAAGATAGAGTCTGGAAGGCAGCATGAAATGTTGGGTCTGCCGTATGGAGCTCAAATGCAACTGTATGTTCAAGGAAACGATGCACGCTGCCTTGTCTCTGGATCTCACGTGGTGGATCTGCAGGTTTGGAGCAAATGTTGATTTCAGCTCCAGCTAAAAGCTGTGGCTGTCAGAGATGGGCACGGACAATGACCTTGGCCAGTCGGGGAATTAATTGGAGATGCAACTAAAGATTTATCAGGGAATCAGTAATATGGACCAGGAATCATAGAATCATAGAATGGAAGGGATTGGAAGGAACCTTTAGAGATCATTCAGTCCAACACCCCTGCAGAAGCAGNCCAGCAGTTCCCTGTCCCTCTGGAGCTGAGGAGCCCAGAACTGGACACAGGACTCCAGATGAGGCCTTGACAGGGCAGAGTAGAGAAGGAGCAGAACCTCCCTTGATCTGCTGGCTACACTCTTCTTGATGCATCTCAGAATGCCATCCCTTTCAAAGTAGCACTGCAGTTTGCCCCCACGAGACCCGTTTCTTCTGATCAGTAGGTAGCCAGGGAGAAAACAGGACAAACTGATCATTTACACCACTGATTTTCTTCTTTTTTTTGTTCTCCAATACTTTTAAAGATACTGACAAATAAAAATGTGAACCAATCTATACCAAGCAAGCTTTTGGCTGCTCTTCACAGGCTCAAACTCAAAATGCAGCACGTGAAGCCACAGTATTTTATGGTTTCATCCTATGAGCAGGGCATTTCAGCTAACTTTTGTCTCCCTTTGATCATCTTACATGTCTCATCTGTTCCCATCGCAACTTTTGAAGACGATGTGTGATGTTTTCTTCTGAAGTTCCATGTAAGAAAGTGAAGAGCCTTTACTTTAGGTTAGCTTTAGAAACAAAGAGGTTGACACGTGCAAAACGTAGTTTCCAGTCATTTGGTTTAGTCATTTCAACACAAGAGAAGGAATCTGTCAGCGACAAGTTAGTAGGGGTTTTGATAGCCCTAAACTGGTAAAAGAGAATATTAAACCTACCAGGAACGTGTTGTGGAAGTTATCCTGTTTCTTATTCTTTCTAAAGCATAAATAGGTGTTGTGCTGTGGAATTAGGCCAAAAATAGATCAAGTAGAATAGTAACTCAGGAAGAAGCTTGGTGACAGAAATACATAACAGCACCTAACCAGATTTGTCAGCAGGAGCATTCTGCTCTCTGCAATAAAGATGCTCTCCAAGTTAATAGATTTAGCTCTAGATATATTGCGAGGCATAATGCAGTAAATCGAATGACTCTCAGCTCATCTCGCTGTCTCTACCCAAGGCTGCTCTGCAGTAAGAACTGTACCCCAGAAGTACCAGATTGCTGCTGAGAAGCCTGAGCAGAGACACTTAACATGTGAATTCTGTCTCACTCAGTGACTCATGATAGGAAATATTTGGAGCATTACTAATAGGCAGCATGTCTTTATGTCAATTTTTTTACTCCACTTTTCACTAAAGGCATCGGAAGGTCTTCTATTAACTTTAATGGGTTCTGAATGGGGGTAACAAAGACCCTGGTGAGACTTTCCCAGAAGGTTTTCTGGATTGATCCCTGAAATTCTGATCACTGGTCAACCTCCCTTTTCCACACAGCCGAGTCCTGGATGTGCTCCTGACACACAGGACAAAAGAGGACAAGGTTCTTCTGCATGGGGGTTGGACTAGACGATCTCTAAAGGTCCCTTCCAACTCCTACCACTCTATGATTCTATAATGCCTTTTACCTCATGGCAGTGGCATGCTTCACAGGGACTGACTCCCTCAAACTTCCAGGCAGGAGGTTTGGTTAAGCTCTGCAAATTTTTATAGAAAGGGCCTCCAACTGTCCTGACTTACGTGTCAAAAGACATACTTTATCACAACATCCATCACCCACCCCATCCCCTCCAAGTGGGAAGTTTTGTGATATCTGGCTTTACAGACTGCCAGATGCAGGGCTCTTTCATTCACTGCCAGACAGGAACAGAGTCTCATAATTCACAGGCAACACACGATGCCATAAACCTATTTTTGCCAGACAGACTTCATAACCACGAGGGTTAAAAAGCATGACCCCCATACATTTAAAAAATAACAATAAAGGAGGAATCTAGTGGAGTAAGTGGCCCATTAGGCATGGCACTGTGTCTGAGCATGAAGTTTGACTACTCAGATTTTCTGAGAGAATGCTTTCCAGATGGAAAAAATACGGATTTACCAAAATAGAAAGCCCTATAAAACCCTATAAAAAGACTGATTTCGATACAGTTCTGATGGGAATCCATCCCTTTACCTGCCACCTACCACATCTGGCCCACAGACCCAGAGCCAAGCTCCTGGAAGACCAGGTTTCAGAGCAGATGCCTGGATGAGGACCACCACAGCCAAGAGACAGGACTCAGAGCCTGTCTAGCGTGATGTCTTTCCCATGAAGAGATTAAATGAGAAAGCTCCATCTACTCCTCTTCCTCCTTCTCGTAGATCACCCCATCCAAGACCTAGGACCTCAGTCAAGCAGAATAGCAATGCTCTGGTGTAGTCAAAACAGTCTCTTTTCAAGTTCAGGTTTAAGGTGGAACAAATTTAGGGCACACTAAGGTTAGCCCAGACTATTTCTGGGCTCCAGCCATGGTGACAGTCTCAGCACTGAACATTTGATGCCTAAAATTCCCTATTTGCTCTCACAAGGAAGCAGATTCAGAGCAGAAGCAATACCTCCCCTTTGTAAATATAAATACGTCCTGAAATGTAAATACCCAACCTGCAAACACCTCTTTTTCCACTTTCCTGGCAATTTGGCCATGTTGGATGCCACAGGTTCCCAGAGGAGCTGGTGGAATTGATATCTGGAGAGAAAGGGGACAGGAATCCCCTCACCTTACCCCTGTGAGTGGGGAAGGCTGAAGGCAGGAGCAGCTCATGCTGCCAGCCAAGGAAAACTATGCCTTTTTCATCCCTGCCAAGCAAATTATGAAGCTTTTAAAGCTCAACCTCCCCCTCTTCAGCCGAACATTAAAAGCTACAGTAAGAATTGAGATGAATCAGTGTCTGCCTTACAGCCTCAGATCCATTGGAGTGACCACACGTGCCAGAGCTCCCATTAAAAGGAGGTGGCCACGTCTGGAAATGGCACGTCCCAGTTTAGCTCGGTTGGTAAAATTCTGGGTTTGGTAAAAATGTAGGCTGGAATGTCACAGATACAGGGGAAGTTCTGCTGGCAAAGGAGTTGCAGGAAAGCTCCCTAAGCTGTGGCAGGGTTAGACCCAGGCAGCTATCAGGGAAATGCTCACATCCTCTGTCTGTCTGCATGGTGAAACGGGCTGGGGAGCTGCAGGAGACACAGAGCAACGCCCTGAGATAAAGGAGGAAATCCCTTTCAGGTTCACAGAAATATATCCAGGGGGAATGTCTTTGCAAAAAAAAAGTAAACAAATCATGCAAAGACTTATCTTGTGCATTTGCACCACTTACTAAAAAGCCTCCTTTCTCGGTGGTGGAGAACAAATCTCCCAGCCTAGTATCTGGAAATGCCAGAAGAAAGAGACTGTTCATATAAACACATACATTTCCAGGGGAAGTTTACTCTTCCTATAGCCAGAGGATGTTTACTTTTCCAGAGAAAGGGTATGCTAAAACCTTTCTTCCCTTGTACTTCATCACTGTTTCACTGGCACTTAGGAACAGACATTCCTCATTTCAAACAAGAGGTTTAGCAGGTCAAGCGAAGCAGGGAACCACAGTTGTATATGCAAGAGAAAATAAATACAGGGAACTAAATGAATAAACAAAGAGGCTGAGTTAGAGCTTAGAGACAAGAAGTTCCCGACGAGGCAGTGACACGGGCGGACAACGTGATGGCTGAAGACTGTCAACTCAAAAGAGCATGAGCCCAGGGCTAAACTCTGCAGGTCAGACCCATGGTGCTTCTAAATGTCACCCAGGACCACAGGCTGAGTTCCTCCCTCCCTCTGCCATTGCTCATGAGCCCCTTTGAAGCACGGGCAATGCGACTGCCTTTTGGTATGCTCAGTTACTGATTTGCTGCAGGCAGGTTTTAGAGATCAAAAATCAATGTCAATGATTTTAACTTCAGTTTAACCAAGTCCTAATGAAGTTTAATGGATGCCATTAGGTGGATGGCAAGCAGCAGCACTATCCATCACTGCACAGAAATGGAGATACTTTAAAATGTGTTTGAAAATCTCTTATGTAAGTACAATAATAATAATAAATACCTCCCCAGTATTTTTTATGAGCACTTAACAAGCTCCTGCAGCATTTAGATAAGAACCTACAAAGGGAAAACTACCGCCCTCATAATGGGGTTTAATTCCACTGCCTTCAGATGGATCACACCTGACTAACTGCCAGGTGAGCTGGGCCATAAAAGCTGCAAAGACCCACATTAAGGATGAAACCTGGCTTTGGGAAAACAGGCGTAAGTTGCAACCCTAATGCCTAAGGAAGAATTCCAAAAGCCTCTATTTGGACAGAATTTAGGGGGGAAAAAAAAAATCACCTTTCAGCTAATGAGTAAAGATGAAAAGAAAGAGGTTTTGATTCAGGTCTGGTTGCAACAAGTGAAGAGGATGGGAGAACCCCCTCGAGGCTGGGGTTTTTGCAGCAGAGTACATGCTTCTCTGCAGTCTGTACTGAGCAGGACAAGAACCCATGTCCATCACTCACAACCCAGGCAGATAACCTAAAACAGGGGTGCCACATTGCTGAGCAGATACTGAAGATGCCACATCTGTCTGTACCGGTGCAGGTGGTGTCTGACACACACTGAACTGTCCAGGAGCGTTTGATGTTTGTGTAAGAAAAGTCCTTTGATTTTCATGAACACAGAAGCACCCGAGCACAGGCAAAGATACATTTCCATGCTGGATCTTTGGAGCTCTCCAGTCCTGTTCTGGGACCTCATCTGGCCTCAAGTTGCCCCAAGGGTAGGTTGAGATTGGAGCTG
>WBNH01005711.1:0-18440 GCA_013401255.1 Urocolius indicus
CTCCTCTCCTCTCCTCTCTTCCTGCAGCCTGATCACCAGTGAAGTGACTTCAAGTCTCTTTTACATTAGACCATCTGTGCTGAAGAGATTTTTAAAGTAGATGCCATATAGTTTTATACAAGGCTCTGCTTTCAGCACTAGGCTACAGAGGCAGACACCTCCTCATCTGGCCTCCTTGTGACCCCATGCTTCTTGCTTTCACATCCGTACAGTGAACCATTTTCAATGAGAAGAACGGAAAAGATTCCTACTATGAGAAATTTGTTGCCTTAACAGGTCACTTCCCTAGAACTAGGATCCACAGATTCAAACCACCTCACCTAGAACTGAGGAAAAAAACAGATATCAAGTCTTGATCCTTGTGCAAATGTTGTAAACTCTTGAACAAGATATATATATATAACTATAACTACCTCAAAGGAGGTTGTAACAATGTGAGAGTAGGTGTCTTCTCTCAAGTGACAAATGGTAAGACAAGAGGGAATACCAGGAGAGGTTTAGATTATATAATTCTTAGTGGATTTCTTCATTGAAAGGTTTGTCAGGCATTGGAACGGACTGCTCAGGAAGTTCTTAAGAGTCACCATCCCTAGAGATATTTAAAAGACTTGTAGACAAGGTGCTTAGAGACATGGTTTAGTAGCGGATGTGGCAGTGCTGAGTTAATGGTTTGACTTGGTGATCTTGATAATCTTTTCCAACCTAAACAATACTATGGTTCTATATAGCAGTCTCTACCTGAAGCATTTCAAAAGCAGTATATTCCAAAATGAATGGAGAGATTTATATTAGATTCCTCCAAGATATGAAGCAGTCAGTGAAATTTTTTTTCTGAGATTTAGGCAGAACTTAACTCACATAAATCTGGCCCAAGGACGTGACTGTAAAAATATTTTTGACATTTCCAAAATATAGCTAAATGCCCCTCTGACTGATGTGATGTTATTGTCTCCAATCCCTAGAGTAATGGTAGATTGCTGACGGTAATGGGAAGAGAAGAAAAAAGTATTTTATGTATTTCATTTGTGCTAATGAAATTGTTTTTGTCTGCTATGTTTCATTAGCCACCTGAAAAGCTACAAGAAATGGTAGAACACATGATGTGTTCCCGTTTTTCATGTGATGGTACAGGATGATAGGGGCTCCAATAATCTTAAAATCTTAATAGCATTCCATGCCTCAAAATGATTTCTGCAATGACTTATCACTTTCTTTCCCGTAACAATGTAGATCTACCTAGTCTTAAGAGGTAGTTATATACACTATTAGATGACAGACACTCTTCTTTACTATTTCTCTGTAGTAGAATATCTGATGTAAGCATTCACTTACTCCAAATCCCACCAACAACCAAACCAATAACATTTAAAAGCTTTAAACATAGGATTGTCAGAGATAATGCCACTTTGAAAAAATGTAAAACAATGCCTCTTAATATTAAAACAGGTTTTTTCAAGGTATGAAAAGCACTCATATGCATGAAGATGAGCATGAAGTTATTTTTGACCTGAAGCCTTGAAACTTAAAAGAAAGACTAAGGTAGATGTTCTCTCAAGCAGGTAACAAAACTTTTGCTGGACAGATTGCTTTCTGTGGCACCAGAATATGACAACTTCTGTATCAGATATACAAATGGTCTATCCAAGTGTCATTTATTAAAGAACTCTTTTGATGTTTTACAAGAAGGAGAAGTATTTGAGATCACTTCTGCTTTTTTTCTGCAGGACAAGACTTCTGTAATTAAGCTTATCATAGTTGATTTTTTAAAATACAAAAGCAACTAGTATATCTAATGAAATTTAATAATATCTGCTACTTAAATTTGTAAAGGTTCAAACCATTTCATAGATTTCCATTTGTAAATACATCTGTAGATACAGATATTCAGCAAAGGCAATGCTATGGAATCTCTCATGCTTTATTCTTTTTTATTTTGTAACTTACTTTCAAGTTCTGTAATTACATTTGCAAGTCAAAGTAATATTTTCTGTGTTCCTAAAGTTTGTGTACATCTAAAGAGAGTTTATAGTTGCAATTTTAAAGTCGAAAATGTACACACCACCAATTAAGAGATATTTTTTCTAATTAATACCCTTTAAAAAAACCTATAATCTGGAAATCAAATCATCTTCTGTGTAACAGCAGTTCAGATTCAGCAGTTGCAGATTTGCAGAGAACTTGCAAAGTGCTTAGTCAGAGCTTAGTGGCCGTTACCATGTAATGACAATTCAAGGAATGTCAGACAAAAAAAAAATGCTAGAACATCCTTCAAATAAGGAAAGGATTTAAAAATCCAAATCTTACACACACACATACAAATTCTTGAAGACTCCATAAAAGTCCTCTGGTTTAAAAAACATGGAAAAACAGATGGTCATAGAAATTATTCCTAGGACAATCATCTGGCCTAGAGCCCATATTTCAATGTTATCTAGGTGCTTAAAAGTACAGGAAGGTGGCAAGTGAGGTTTTCAACACTTCACAAGTTAAGTGACTCCTTATATGACTCAAGTTGTTAGAGTATCTCATGGGACTCCTTAAGTCCCACCATCTCCCACGAAACTCAGTATATGCAGTCTTAGATAGAGTAGACAATACAAAACTGTGCGGAGTGGCAGAAACGTTAGATGATTGAGCTGCCATTGAGAGAGGTTTTGTGTTCTGGAGAAATAGTCTGAGAGGAACATTGTAGAGTTCAACAGAAGGGAAATGCAAAGTTCTGCACCTGAGGGGAAATAACTGCGTAACAGTACAGACTGTTGGCTCACCACCTGGAAAGTAGCTCTGAAGAGAAAACCCAAGGGTCCTAGCAGACTACGAAATTAATTGATCATGAAAACCAGTGAAATGAAGGTCAAATGGCCCCTTGGTCTGCATTAAAGAATCACAGAATCTTAAGGGTTGGAAGGGACCTTGAAAGATCATCCAGTTCAACCGCCCTGCCAGAGCAGGATCATCTAGAGTAGGTCACACAGGAACTCATCCAAATAGGTTTTGAATGTCTCCAGAGAAAGAGACTCCACAACCTACCTGGGAAGCTTGCTTCAATACTCCCTTACCCCTTCACAGTGAAGTAGCTTTTCCTTATGTTTCTTTGGAACCTCTTCTGTTCCATCTTGTGTCCATTGTCCCTTTTCCTATCATTGAACATCGCTGAGAACAGCCTGGATCCATCCTCCTGACACCTGCCCTTGACATACTTGTAAACATTAATGAGATCACTGTTCAGTCTCCTTCACACTACAGAGCCCTAGCTCCCTCAGCCTTTCACCATAAGGAAGAGGCTCCACTCCATCATCTTGGTGGCCGTGCACTGAACTCTCTCCAGCAGCTCCCTGTCCTTGAACTGAGGGGCCTAGAACTGGACACAAGATTCCAGATGCTGTCTCATGAGGGTAGAGGGGGAGGAGAATCTCTCTCAACCTACTTCCCACAGCTCTTCTAATGTACCTCAGGATGCCATTGGCCTTCTTGGCCATGAGGGCATATTGCTGGCTCATGCTCATCCTGCTGTCCACCAAGACCCCCAGGTCCCTTTCCCCTACACTACTCTCTAAGAGTTCATTCCTCAGCCTGTACTGGTACGTGAGATTCTTCTTTCCCAGATGCAAGACTCTACACTTGCCTTTGTTTAATTTCATTAGATTTCTCCCTGCCCAACTCTCCAGACTGTCCAGGTCTTGTTGAATGGCAGCACAGCCTTCTGGTATGTCAGCCACTCCCCTCAGTTTAATATTATCAGCAAACTTGCTGACAGTGCACTTTGTTCCCTCAGCAAGGTCATTAATGAATATATTGAAGAGTACCAGTCCCAGCACAAATCCCTGAGCATTAGGCAGAACATTCTCAGCAACTTGAGGAAGATGATCCTTCATCTCTACTCAGCCCTAGTAAAGCACATCTGAAGTGCTGACACCAGTACTGGGCTACCCTGCACAGGAGAGATGTGGATATTCTGGTTTGAGTCCAGAGGAGGACTGTGAAGGGCCATCTACCAACCAAGGACATGCTGAGAGAGTTGTGACTGTTCATATTGGAGATGAGAAGGTCTGGGGAGAGATGGAGCTGTGCAGGGGACGGGGATGGAGAGGAGCACAGTGTGAATGGAGGAAGTAAGCTGATTAATATGTATAAATGTTACTGGGGGCAGTAAAGAAGATAGAGTCAAACTCCTCTTAGTGGTCCCCAGTGACAAAATGAGAGTCAATAGGCATAAGCTGAAACATCTTTTTTTTTTTTTTTACCATAAGGGTGATTGAACACTGTAATAGATTGCCTAGAGATGTTGTGGAGTCTTCATTCTTGAGAATACTCAAAATGTGATGGGACAAGACCCCAAGCAACTTCCTCTCAGTGATCCTGCTTTGAAGAATGAGATTTGCCTATACAATCTCTAGAAGACTCTTCCTAACTCCTTTATATCTTGTGATATTATAACAGGTATTGTTTCAAGCAGACAGACCTGAAGATCTGCTGAGGAACTGTATGACAGAAAGAACTAACATCTCTGAGTCCAGCCTGGATCAAATACATAGCCAGTGCAGGGCACAGCTCCTGTGACTGCAATGTGAAACCTGGTTTAATATATATGCTGTGCCTTCTGCATTCACTTCACTCCATTCCAGACTAAAGTCCTACTCTGGGACTTAACTGTAGGCCCGTATCACAGACTCCTAGAAAAGACCTTTAAGATCACCGTGTCCAACCATAAACCTAACATTAAAAAGTCTAACGCATGTCCTCACCTGACCTAGCATATTGCTTCTTCATGAGAGTTCATCATCATATAGTCCAAAGCTCAAAACAGCATTCTTACCTTCTCCATCCCATGATATCTGACATCAGGCAGTGACAGAACACAAGCTTATAGCAAACATCAGGTACATGTACATTCTGTGCTTCTTTTGGGAAACAGTTCTGTCTCCACCAAGTAGATCTCTGTGGCATGTGTAATATTGCAGGTAGGAGAGCTTGAAGACTATCAATAATACATGTCCTTTCCACCAACAGAAAGAGCTTCTCCATGTGTACCAGCCATTCCATTTCAGATGGTCAGATTGCTATGCAAGCATTAAGAGATATCTAATAAACCTATGTGTGAGCTGTGGTCTCACTATGGCTTTCTCAGCAATTTCAGCTGCCAAAGCAAGTTAGAGGCAGGTTTGTCCTTAGGCAGCCCATCATTGTCAGCAACTAACACTGGCCTTCTTTGGAAAAGCTAGAAACTAAACTTAGTCCTGCTAAGCACTGATGATCTTTAAACATACTTTTTTTGGTTGTAATGGATGCTGCTCATTTTCACTGTTTCTGTAGAAAGAGGATTGCTTTAGAGAAAAGGAAGCCAAAGGGAGATTATGACAGCCTTCGAACATAGAAAGCATTGCCACAGAGAGGAAGAAATTAATTGTTCTTTCTTTCATCTACAGCTATCAAGAGATGATTGGCTTAAGTTACTATAAGGTATATTTACATTAGAGGGTAGGAGAAACCTTGTAACAATAGCCTAATAACGATAAATTAGATAAGGTCATTTTGTTTGAGAGGCTTTACCCTGAGGTACAATTAAGTAATTTAGAGAGGGATTCTTTTAAGGAATGATTTAGATAATATCCAGGACCTGAAGCAAGGGTTAAATGACCTGTCAAGGTCTTTTCATGCACTACTTTCTATAATTAAATTATACTGTCTCCTAATTCTGACTGTGATGCAAAGTTCCAAACCCTCATTTTCCAAAGAAGTAAACCATTTTGTATTCCTGATGATTGCTACACTGAGGTTGATGGATTAGTCTGAACTAGCTTCATTTATGTAACTTGAAATGCCACAGCTTCAAGGGTTTCCATCTGTGGTTTGCTAAGGACACATTGGATCAACCATTAGCCAATAATAGTGCTGATGGTGCAAGAAAATGACAGAATCTAATCATCTCTTCCCAGAGGCAAACAACTGGTGAAAGGACTGTATTGTCAATTAAATGCTATTGAAGGAAAAGAAACAGCAAAGAGTGAATCTGCTGAATAAGGAGGGGCCATTTTCACCCAGTGAATAATATTTTTCAAACCATCATCAGCTCATTTTATTTGACCTTCAATCTTCCTGCTCTTATGTTATAAACTTGATTTATTTTTAAATATATCAATATATTAAATTATATATAAACATATATAGATATATTCAGATCATCATCTTTATTGTAGATTCCATTCGTTATGTTCTATATATTGTGTTGCATAAGCCATTTAACTGAAAGAATAAGAATTTTCCTGGCTTTTCCCTGTATGCTCTAAATATGAAAGCACCTGAGTACATTAAAAGAAATGGATATTGTCTCTGAAGTCTGTGGGACTACAGGTCACTTTAGAACTATTCTTAGGTACAAAGCAAACATGAAAATGATGGAAATAATATGAGCATACAGTGCCATAAGTAACTGTAGTGATTAGCTCATGCTTTCTGAGTAGCTGGAGCATTGTTAGGAAGTGGAAAAATCCTATCTCTTCGTTTGCATTCATATCGACCATACACAGTGGGAAACATCATGGGACAGGTTGTCTCTTGCATAGTTTTCAGAGAATCACAGAATCACTGCATCATTACTGTTGGGAAAGACCTTTAAGATCATTGAGTTCAACCACTAATCTCACACTGTCCGGCCCATCACTAAACCATGTCTCTCAGCATCTTACCTCTATGTCTGTTAAATATCTCCAGGAATGATGACTTCACCAACTCCATGGGCAGCCCATTCCAATGCTTAATAACCCTCTTGGTGAAAAAGTTCTTCCTAATGTCTGAAACCTCCCCCAGCACAACTTGAGGCCATTTCCTCTTGTCCTATAATTCATTACTGAGATCCCTTTCAGGTAGTTGTCGAGAGTGATCATGTCTCCTCTCTAGGGTAAACTCCCCAGCTCCCTCAGCCACTCCTCATCATTGTGCTCCAGACCTTTCAGCAGCTTCGTTGCCCATCTCTGAACACACTCAAGCATCTCAATGTCTCTCTTGTAGTGAGGGGCTCAAAACTGAACACAGCACTTGAGGTGAGTCTTCACCAAACCAAATACAGGGGAACAATCACCTCCTTGGTCCTGCTATTTCTATATTTCTTATTTTTTTCACTATTTCTGATACAAGCCAGGATTCTGATGGCCTTCTTGGCCACCTGGACACACTGCTGGCTCATGTTCAGATATGAGGTATTAACACCTCCAGGTCCTTTTCCTTTGGGCAGCTTTCCAGCCACTCTGCACTAAGCCTGTATTGTTGCATGGAGTTGTTGTGGCTCCAGTGCAGGACCCAGTACTCAGNTGATGGCCTTCTTGGCCACCTGGACACACTGCTGGCTCATGTTCAGATATGAGGTATTAACACCTCCAGGTCCTTTTCCTTTGGGCAGCTTTCCAGCCACTCTGCACTAAGCGTGTATTGTTGCATGGAGTTGTTGTGGCTCCAGTGCAGGACCCAGTACTCAGCCTTGTTGAACCTCATGCAACTGTCCTTGGCTCATCAATCCAGCTGGTTCAGGTCTCAATATTTGTCTATATGTAACACCCACAATAAGGTACATTAGACCTCAGGCTGCTTTCTGTTACTGGAGTGGCAGCATACCACCTTTCCTACGGCTGAGCATCCCATCCTGTTGGAAAGCAGGGAACTGGGTTTTACTTTTGAACAGACACCAAATGTTTCCCTCCTTCTCCAATAAAGCAAAAGGTCTTAGCAACAGACATTGTAATTTAGGCAACGTGGTGGCTAATGTTCTCTTCAAGGGCAATAAACTCTGACCTTGCCAGGATATTTTAATCATGTTTTTCATGTTGGGAAGGGCAATTGAGTCTTTCAGCAAAATGCTTTTATTTCCAGACTACTAAATGAGTATCAGCAGTTCAGAGAAACTACACAGAAACTTTTAATGAAAGATTTTTCGGAAACCATTTTTACTCCTGCCGGACACAGGAATCTCTTTGAAAGATTAGTACTTTGCAAATTCATGCTGGGTTTTCTCTTCAGAGTAAAGGCTAATATAAAATACACATGGGAAATGCATGTGCTCTGTTTTTCATACAGAATGTAAGGTGGTAGGTCATTGTGTTTTGTTTGGTTTTTTTTAAATAAGAATTTTTATAAGAATTTTTTATAAGAATGTTGAAGATGCCCATATTCACAATTTATGAATTAGGATGCATTCTTCCAGGAATGTCTGGATTATTCCATACAAATGTAATGGTACTGTTGTGTTCCTGCAAGGCTTGTACTAGACTGGCTCCTGAGCTATCATCTCTTACAATACCCAACTACTGCAGATCAGCAATGTCTGTCTTTGTGATCCAGCAAAGAATTTTTATTGAATGCTGAGGTCAGCAGAAGCACTGAGCTCCCGGGGGAGGGATTTTGCAACTCTGAGTGGCAATGACTCTACCATTTCAGTTTCTAGTTCAATTCAGAAGAAACTGGAAGCTGAGAGCTACCATATTCTGCCCACATGTTCTGAATCTTAAATATCTCTAGGTTGCCACTATTTCCCTTCTGCGTGCACACACTTTTTGGTTTTCATTAAAAGACTTTTTTAAAATAGCCTTTCATAAAACTTTTCTGGTTCTTTGGGTTTGTTTTGTCTGGCTACAGACATTGTTCACAAATTTTATATATTTTTATACTGTAAAGTATCTGGTTTAACTGGTTCTACTTCTTTAACTAATAATTTTCTCCTTAAAAATCATTTGCATGACTTAGAACTTTTATCTTTTTTGAAACTCTTTGAGAAAATAACACATAAGAATATTTCAGAAGGCAAGAAAGAAGGCCAGAATGCATGACAGAAGTTATTTCTGAAGCAACTACATTGTGTGTTTATTGCTAGGATGTGTTAGTTTTATGCTCACATAAAGATCAGTCAAGCTGTGTTTAACAAATGGATGTGCATGTTCATGAGGAGGGCAATATGAAGGTGCAATTTAAGCTTATTCTTGTCTTTACCCAAAATGTAATATAGGTTACACATGTGGTTGCTGTACAGTGTTGTCCTTCAGATGTCAGCTTAATATCAATCATAGAATCATAAAATGGTGGGGTTGGAAGGGACCTTTAGAGATCATCTAGTCCAACTCTCCTGCAGAAGCAGGTCAACCTAGATCAGGTTACATAGGAACATGTCCAGGCGGGTCTTGAAGACCTCCAAGGAAGGAGATTCAATACGTAAAATGTTTGCAGTGCTATCTATAGATATCGTTTTAACTTCTTTCAGCACTGCACTATCTAAACAAAAAGAAAAGCACTTAACAATGAGGCCTATCTGGAGCTTTGTTTTCCTTTAAGAACAGAAATCCTGTTTGTTTTTGCAGTTTGAAACATTCATATGCACTGTAGAAAGAGTGTATCTGGCCAACACTGACTGGCTGAGTAGCAGAACTTACACTCTAAGAACTGTTTTCAGCCTTCTAGGGAAAAAAAAATGTTAACAAGAAGGAGAAATAAGCAGTTCCCTGGCATATATGAAATGCTTCATTTCACTTGTGTTCTCATACCTAACAAACCAAGATTGTTGGAGGAAACTCCTTAAAAAGCCATCAGAGCCAGCAGGCATATCTCCATCAAACAGAACAGGCTTTGGATCAAGCATTAAACAGGAGAAAGTGTCTCTCCCTGTCATTAACTGTGTCCTTTCTCCTTGAACGCTTTCATGGATTTAACTATTAGTGCTGTCTGGATTCCCAAAAGCACTGGAATTGGGACAATCAGATTATTAAACTGATTGTCTTTGGTTTTCTTTTTGAAAGTGAAGAAGTAGTGTCCTCTCCATTGTCTGAAATTTCAGTAAGAAATCTATTTTGTCAAGTAACTCTTGACTTAATTTCTGGGGTGGGCTTCTTTTTGCCACCAAACAGAACATTGTCAGCCTTGGTATTCATACTGCCCCAGCATGCCCAAGGCCACACACAATTTCTTGTCAAGCATTCATCTGCTGAGTGCTCATAATGTTTATGTATCAAGACTACAGCTAAATTGATCTAAATGGTAGATATATGAGCTAAATACTCAGTAAGACCACACACTACTTTGCCCAAGCCAGTTTCCCTTTGGTGACAATGAGCTTCTAGCAGGTTAAGACAGGCCTTGCTCCTGAGTGGTTGCCTTTAAACAACCTGAACTGCAAAAATGTGGACAGCACTCACTGCTGTGCATCAGATCACACCCTATATGAGCTTATACACGTCTATCCTAATATAAACCATCTGGGGGGATTCTCTTGTTAGCTTATGTCTATCAAGATTTAATAGTCTCCAGTTCTCACTGGTCTCAGCAGGATTCTTTATTCAACATCAGAGACAGTGGTTGTTTTGTCTTGTAGCATTTATTTAATATTCCACAAACAGTCCAGTTTCTGTTTTTCATGCTTATGCAAACAGTCAAAAGAAAGGCGCGGCTTGTATTGTCAGGCAAGGAGAACTTAGCCCATGGCAAATACCAGGGTTTGATGTTAATCCTATCCTTGTTTTATACCAGAATAAGCCACTGCCTTCAAAGGAATTCATCCCTAGTCACACTAGTGTCAGTGCAGAACGAATCCTGTGCTATATATCTCCTCTGCTAGCAAAGTGGCAGAAGAAACCTAATCTTTCATTTTTTGTCTGTAGCATATTCCGACAGACAAAAGGCTGAATCAACTTTTTCCCACAGCAGTCTCTGTATTTTTGATGTCAGTTGGACTTCTTCTAGCTCACCACACTAAAGCATTCAATGTGACTAATAGCAAAACAACACCCACAGGTTTCACAAAGGAAAATGTTTGTCCTCGCCTAACTCTCTGAGATAAAATTTTAATCTATCTGGTCTGGAATGCTGTAACCTCTTGTGGCTTTTGTCTGGTACATTTCCACTTGCTCCCATGTATCTTCTCTACTTTCTCTCCAGGATAGCTCTCAACTGGCAGTTTAAAAAAAATGAGATAAAGCAGATTTAAAGAGAATATTGAGTAATTTTAGATAGTTAACAATAAAATTCCCATTCAACCTTGAGTGATTCATGCCTTCTGCTGTGCCTAAACTGTGTTTAGCTCAGCTCCAGAGGACTCTATTACCTTCAACTCTGGAGAACCCTATCTGGAGGCTCCTCGGCCCTATTACCCCATCCCTAGCCATCCTAATGTTTTCCTTGCAGATTCATCCATATCTTCGTGGCATCTCTGTTTCCTGTGGTCTGCCAATGTCATGTCAGCACTGGTTCTCATTGTGGTTAAGGATGCTTGAAACTCTGTATATACAGGATTCAGCCTGCAATCCATTACTTTTCTGCTATTCAAGATTTCTCCAAAGCAAAGGCAAGCCCTATTTACAGCCCAACATTAGCATCAGGGATAACTGAGAAAGTAGATGTTTGGGGTTTTGATGATTTCTGGGTTTAATATTTTGCTAACAAAGGATTCTAAAAAGAGTATGGCAGAGCTCTGTCTGGTATTGGCTTTCAGAGGATCATCACAGTCAACAACAAAAGGAGATACTGAGAGAAAAAAATAAACATAGGGAATATAAAATTGCTATCAGTGATGTTTTCAGGTCACTTTTCAAAAATAAAGTGGCAGGGCAGCCATAATGAAAAATTTGGAGAAAGGAGGTATTTTCCTTATTATTTCTGGGTGAGCAAACTGACAGCCACATCTGGGAACTTTGTCTGTTCTTCTTGTCTCACACATCAATCAGCTTGAGATTCAGTGGGCAAACTTCAGCTCTAAGGCCACCCAAGAAAAATGACAGCCACTTACAGGTGCAACTGTGGGAAAAATTTAGTGTCAACATTGGCTTTTAGTTAAAAATGCTGATAATAATGTGTAAGGAGCCTTTCTTTCAAGCACAGTTTTGGCTTTTTGGGGGGTAAATACTTAAAAAAAATGAACAGCTGTGAGGGGGTGTTTGTTTGCCAGCAGATATCACTGATTAACAACCGATCAGCAGAGCTTCTCATCAGAGTAGATGTAGGCTTTGAAGGACAAGGGCTGTTTGGAAAATGACACTCCACACTGCGACATCTCTTATCTATTTTTCATTACCAGTATTTTCAGTACTATTTCAGTTAAACCAATTTACTTTTTAATAAGTATTAGTCTCACTCTCACCCCAATTGGAGTGGCTTTCATAAGAATGGTTTTATTTCTTGTTAAAGAGCCTAAGAGTGATTTAAAATCACTACATTTTGCTATTACTTTTTTTTCCCATTGCAATACCAAAGGGGAAAAATTATTTGCAAAATCATGCTTCTTTCTTCCACCTATAGCCACAGATTGAAAATAGGAGGCAAATACACATGACCAGAAAGAAGAATGAAAATCTTCTGTTGTGCAGTCTATTATTACAACCCTGCAGAATGCATTAAAGCATGATCACCTGGACACAAATCATGATGATTACTAGTTCCATAAGGAAGAGACATGGACTATGTCCTGCAGGTAATTACTGGGCCATGCATACATTTGATCAGATGAAAACAGCAATGAAATTTGTCAGGAAAGATGAACTGCTGTAAATCCTACAAACATAACTATTGCTCACTCAGTTTTGACATCCTACTTCAGATAAAAGCCACTACCTAGTGCAATAAAAAGACTTGTGCAGAACATCACCCCAGACTCATCTAGCAGAAATGCAAATTACTTAATTATGCTTTCCTTAAAACGTGGTTAAAGTCTTTCCAATGCTGCAAAACTGCTCTGATGAACATTTTTTTTCTCACCATTGCTCCTAATCAGCTGTATAATAAGGGAAGTACTAGGAGTTTTTTCTGGCTATTCCACATTGACTTGGGCAGAACTACTGAGGTAATTGGAGGACAATTTCCAAAAGTGACTTTCATTTTAGAAGTCCCAGTTTTAGTGTCCAGACTCACTTTAAAACTCAGTGATGCTCTCAGACATTTCCAGACCAGTGCCACTGAGAAGATATCTATGATGTCTAATGCTTGGCCCCCAGATACTGGTACAACTGAATCAGAAGGCAGTTATTTACAATTCTTATTTTTATATGTGTAATGCAAGGGGAAAAAAACTCAAGCAATTGGTAAGAGTTGCTTAAAAAAAGCCCCAGGAATTATTTTTAATTCCTAATATCTAAGATATTTTGAGTGTACTTCCCCCTTTCAGATTTATTTCATATAAATCTTTATTCAGATGCTGTAACTTTTATTAGGAGTCATTTATTTCTGTGGTGGCTTTAAATGGGATGTGGCTTCTATTGACCATAATTACCTTAGTATTTGTTCTGAACAGTAAATGTGCAGCTTGTAAGGGAGATCAACTTATGCAAAGAAAAAAAAATGTAGGGAAAGTTTTAGAGTCGGACTGAGCTTAGTGAGTCTGAAATATGAAAGTGCAAAAGGGGAAACTCCAGAGCTGCTTTACACTGTCTTCTGAGCAGTGAGCAGGGGATTAACGCCACTTATTTTCCTAAATTACCCTGACTGCTGGGAGATGCTTTCAGTGTGTTCTCAGTTGCACAAGCGTTTGTGATATGTCTTGATTTTTGCTGTTTTTTGTGGGTTGTTAGAGAGTCTACTCCTGGTTAGACAGTACAGGTAATTTAAAGTAATTCTGTAGTATGTGCACGGTGGTTTCAAGGTTACATATATTAGAATAAGAGAATAGATTCCTGTCTAAGCCTTCTACATTTATTTAGATGCAACAAATGAGGTGGTGGGTTTTGAAAACAAAATGATGGCATCTGGAAGGTTTGGCTTTACATTTGCGCTTGTAATTACCCTGCAATGCAGCTGTTTCAGGGTAGAGGGACAAAGCACCTTACCAGCACACAGAAAACACTGAATAGAGAAGGTTGTTTGCATCAAAGGATACAATTGTTCCTTTAAAATAAGAATATCTCAGGTATTTGTAATCGCACCCTGTGTGGGAATAATGACAAAAGAGTGCTATGCTGCTCAGCACACAGGAGACTAGACTACCAGATTTCATTGCATAGTCCAGAATCAGTTCCTAGAGGAGGGCCAGAGAGTCCAGCAGAGTATCCTGTAGCCATGGAAAACAGTTACTAAAATCTGAACATAATTTTACTCATCTTTGTCCATTATCATAGAATCATAGAATGATAGGGGTTGGAAGGGACCTTTAGAGATCATCCAGTCCAATCCCCCTGCGGAAGCAGGACCACCTAGGTCAGGTTACTCAGGAATATATCTAAGTGGGTCTTGAAGACCNTGAGGAGCCCAGAACTGGACACAGGACTCCAGATGAGGCCCCACCAGCACTGAGGAGATGGGGAGGAGAATGTCCCTTGATCTGTTGGCCACACTCTTCTTGATACATCCCAGGATGCCATTGGCTTTCTTGGCCACGAGGGCACATTACTGTTTTTACATTACATGTTTAGTTTATTATCAACCAGCACTCCCAGGTCCCTCTTTGCAGAGCTGCTCTCCAGCAGGTCGTTCCCCAGCCTGTATGCATTAGTCTGTTTGCATGGGCTATGACCCTACTACTGACATTGTCACAGACATTTCTAGTCACTTTAACATCTATAAAAATAAAAGCACAAAAAAAAAGCCATTATTCAAAGTCCCAGAATAGATTTATTTATTTTTTAATTACAATTTTGCCTGAATCCTAAATTTTAGGCAAATTCAAGGAGAGTTGGAGGACATATATTGCAAATTATTTCCCGTTTGGGGCTGCTCAATGGCACTTGCAGGGATATGCAATGGCTTGGCAGCCCCTGTGCATCTCTCAAAACATGTCAATCCTTATGTTTCTCATATGATATGATTTTTTCCTGAAAGACCTCTTGTACCACACCATGTTGCAAAAATTTTGCCATAGTTGATAGCTGACTCACAAAGTTGTATGGTTTGAGCTACCTATGACCAACTTAATCAGACATTCAATTTTCTACATTTCTGATGGATTCAGTGAGAGGAAGAGCAAGAAGGCAACGGCCATTTTTCTAACAGAAAATGAAACTTTTTCTGAATACTAAAGATACTTATTTCTGAATTCTGTCTTGAACTAGAACAATTGATTTTACACAAAGGTATTGTTCAGAGGGAAAATGGTCTTTGTTTTCTAAATCGTGAGCAGCTCAGTAGCAATAGGCACATTAGGATATTCTCCATAAGGCTGGAGAAAACTATATTTGAGAGTAGTCACTCTCTAAGAGGCTAGTCTAATAATTCCTCAGGGTAAACCCTGTGTTTTGATAGGACAAACCTGTCTTGCAGGCTAGATTTCATGCACATTAAAGGCCACACTCTGTCCCTAAGTACATAGCAAAGTTCAACACCTGCTCTGGATGCAGCTGACCTAGAGGCATATATAAGATCTAAGGTTTTGAAGAATCAGCTAATTGAAGCTACGGTACAACTGAACCACAAAAACTCAGTTCTAAACACACAATCCGGAGGTGAGTGACACTGATACAAGAGTTCCTTTCCTCCATTTGGCAAATCAGGGGTTGGTCATTCAAAGCACTGCTCTTAACCATCATAGTCTGTGCTTGACTAAATTTACTGTGAATAAACAATGTACCATTCTTCATCCCTGACTTCTCAGGTGTATGGTAAATTCTTGTCTTTCAGAAATGATGTGTGTGTAGATCAGATCAGAGAGTTAGCACTCCCTCCAGCTGTCAGTAGGAGTTAAACAGCTGTTGTACCTTTGCATTGGACAATATAGGGGATCAGGGACAGACAAGCTTTTGAGAAATTCATGGCAGCAGTTTAGATGCCTTTGTGGGACAGGTTGGTTTCCTATAAATGTTAATGAAGAAGCATCTAAAACAACCAACCTCTATCATGACCAATGGCATTTAGCAACTAGACTCAGGAGAAGTCAGAAGGAGTGAACCTGGGGAATAAAAAGCTCCTTACAAGGTGATTTAACAATAAGGCAGCAATGATTTCAGTTTAATGAGTTGGCAGCAGTGCCATGTATGAGTGTTCACGTGCTTCCTCTCCCTGTGGAGCCTGTGCTGTGAACTCAATCAGACGACTGCTCTAGATAGGAAAATCACTGCCAATGCCAAATGTTTGTTTTTTAAGTTGGCCATGTTCCATGATATAGTTCACAGTATGGTCCCACAAATAATTGATCTGGCACGACAAAGGGGAAGCTGTGCTGAGGGATCAAGGAGGGTAAGAGGCAGTACAGAAATACAGGTACTTAATAGTTCTGCTGCCAGGAGCTTTGACTCATAAAATCATGGTCTCAGCTGGAGATAGAAGTTTACTTGCAGCCCAGAAGTGAGAAAGCGGTAGAGTTTGTGCTGCCAGGTGTTCCTATTCTATATGAAGTATTTGGTCTCAAATCCCACATTTCTCATGCAATATTCAGTTCATTCCTGATGATCAATTTTTATGAGTTTGTAGGATTTTTCCCTTAAAGTAATCTATGAAAGGGGATGATGGAGAAGGGAGAGAGGGAGATGGGGTTTCTGAGATATTTTAGTTACAAAAAACAACCTTGTGTCGAGCTGCTATTTTTAGTTAAACTACGAATGATGAATCAAAATGCTTCTCCAAACTTAATTAACCAGTAATAATTGTCATAGCAACCAGTTCTCTATGTGGCAAATGCTGAAAACATTAAAGAAATACAAAAGCTTTACTTTCCCAATTTTCCCAAATCGACAAGAGCTACTCTAATCCATTGTTGAAGCCAACCCACAATTAGAAAGCAAAATAGGAAAAGAAGTAAATAATTTCCCACAGGCTCATTTCAGGAATTGATGAAATTCCTGCTCTTTAGGACTGATCTGCCTTGAAAATATCCAACTGGACATTACATTAAAAACCATTTCTTCATTTCTCGTATGTGTTTTGGTGATATCTACCCCAGCATTACTTTGTTTCTATACAGCAGAAAAAATAATATCTGCTGAAGAGATTAATAATAGGTTTGTTCCTGCAGAGCATGCTAGGTTTTCTTCCTGTACTTGAGGTAGTGATACACAAGTTTAGTGTCGTCTCAGATTTCAGAATGTTTTCTAAACTTCTTCAGTTTTCTCTCCTCTGTCACTGGGCTTTCCATATGAATACACACTGCCATTGGTTCAGCTGTTCATCACATGGATGTTGTCTGTGTCAACTGCGATCTTTTACAGCTAGCTATGAATCAATATATTTCCAGTCTCCTGGGTTTGTTGAATGCTGAACGTATTCAGTTTTGCTCAGGTTATGGACTCTTAGGAAGTGCTGAACTCAGTCAATCATTATACATTCCATAAATGTCTATTAATGGCAGGGTTTAGAAAGTACTGAGTTCGGCAGCTCTGCAATTGGCCTTATATCTTTATATTTCCTGATGGACGATTGCATCTTTTCAAAGAGTAGGCTCACGTTAAAATTAAAAAAAAAAACAAAACCTCACATTTCAGTTATGATTTTGAAGTTTTGAAACTTCTGGCATATTCAAACCCTTCTTTAACTCACTCCTAGATTTTCATTATCTCACAGGACTCTATGTAAACTCCAAATAAAGGCAAATTCTATTAGGTGCTCTTTATAGCAGAAATCCCTTAAAAGTGTTGCTATGCTTAGCCCAACTCTACTTTCAGTAACTCACCTGAACCCTTCTGAATTTCCTGTTTCCTGAATCTATTCAATTCTGGCTTGAAAGCCGTCTGTGTGTGATTCACCTACCACTTTGCAACAGACTTGTGAGCTACTTTACTGCCTTTTCAATTAATTTTCCTTTTCCTGTTCTTTTACATTACTATACTGTACCTTCCTGAATAGATACTTCTTCCTGACCAGCTGGACCCAGTACCTTTGTTTCCTTGTTTGAGATATGGTGGTTCTAAAATCCACTCAAAATATTACCTTGATTTCAACTGTCTTGACAAAGCCCTTTTTATGCGATGAGATACAAATTAATTTCTTTGGATCAATGTGTACTGTCAAATTTAAACTTAGCTTTCTTGTCTGACCTGCATCCCCTCCTTTCATTGTCTTTGTTTCTGAGTAGTTTTCATATTGATTTTGCAAAGGGCTCTGAGGTGCCTGTACAAAAGACACTTTGTAAATGTAAATTTATGTGATGATTGATTTTTCTGTGAACTAAGCTCTTAGCCATCTCCTATGAGAAATATGAGAAGAGGAGTTTTGGAGTAAGAATTTTAACATCTACCTCTAAATACTTGCATGATCTTGTCAAGTAACTTCCTTCAGCGCTGTTCATCTTATTATGTGATCATGTGCAACTACAGGTTCAGCAGGAATGATGCTGATCCTGTTACACAGATATTCACAAGCAGTATGGTGACGGGTACCTTCTTGTCTGCGTTTTAAACGTGTTTAAGAAGCGGAGCCTAACAGCAGAGCCCTAGAGCATGTTTAACATGAAAACATCTCACTTATGGCTTTTTAAGATCACTTGCTGTCTCTGCTACAGTTGCCTATTTGAGTGCAGTGCAAGGTAAGAAAAACATAAACATAAGAAAAACCTATTT
>WBNH01005712.1:0-17369 GCA_013401255.1 Urocolius indicus
CAGGTGCAAGCCTCCAATGAATCCAATATGCCACGGACCCTGGTAACAAAAAAAAAANNNAAAAAAAAAAAAAAAAAAAAAAAAAAAAGGGAGGGCAAGGGCTCGTCTTCAAAATCCTTCTTCCAGAGTGCCCACTACAGATAAGTATAAGGCACTGGCAACAAGGGACTTTGACGAGCAAGCCCGAAAAGGGGAAAACCCATCAAACGATTCACCATCAGCTGCTCCACCTGCAACAGGTAATGAACACCACAGAAATAAGCGACGTGTGCTTATTGTTGGTGACTCACTCCTAAGAGGCACTGAGAGACCCATTTCAGAGCGGATAAGGAGTCTTGAGAGGTGTGCTGCCTGCCAGGAGTCAAGGTCGGAGACATGGCTAAGAGAGTGCCACGGCTCATCAGGGATGCAGGCTACTACCCACTTCTTCTGTTCCATGTGGGGATGAATGATATAATGAAAAACAGTATCTCCAGGATCAAAAAGGATTTCATAGCTTTGGGCGAGCAAGAAAAAGGTAGGGGGGCTCAGGTTATATTCTCCTCCATCCTGTTCACTAGAGATAAAGGGGGAGTCTGTAATAGAAAAATCAGCCAAGTGAACTACTGGCTGAGAGGCTGGTTCCAGCGGGAAAGTTTTGGGTTCTATGACAACAGATCCTTCCTTGGGGACTAAGGCTTGATAGGACAGGATGGGATTCATCTCTCCCATAAGGGCAGCAGAATCTTTGGGAGTAGGCTAGCAAACTTGATAAAGAGGACTTTAAACTAAGGGACTTGGGGGCTGGGGTGAGAAGCAACATAGAACAAGCTGTCCTCTCTAGCAGGGAAACAGGGCAGGACAGGGAATGTAATGATAAGTGCCCTTCATCTGCACACTGTGCTGAGATGCAGAAGGCTGACTACCCTGAGGGAGAGCCAAACTGGGGAGGATTCTCCTGCATCCATCCAGGGAAACCTGAATGTTTGAGTAAGCCCCTGCACTGCCTCTACAACAATGTACGCAGCCTGGGCAATAAGCAGGAGGAGCTGGAGATGTGGGTGCAGATGTTGGGCTACGACCACATTGCAGTAACAGAGACGTGATGGGACAGCTGCCATAACTGGAGCACAGCCATGGAGGGCTATGGACTGTTTGGGAAGGACAGGCTGACAAGGTGAGGAGGTGGAGTTGCTCTCTATGTGAGGGAGCAATTAAGGTGTACTGAACTGTGCCTGAGTGGGGATGAGTGGCAGGTCGAGTGCTTATGGGTGACAATTAATGGGCGGAGCAAGGCAGGTGATATTGTTGTAGGAGTTTGCTACAGGCCATCTGATCAGCAGGAGGAAGTGGATGAGGCCTTCTACTAACAGCTGAGAGCTGCCTCATAATCACAATCCCTGGTCCTCATCGGGGACTTCAACCACCCTGATATTTGTTAGCAAAGCCACTCAGCCAAACACACACAGACCAGGAGGTTCCTACACGTTGTTGATTACAACTTCCTGTTGCAGGTGACTGAGGAAACAATGCGGAAAGTTGTGCTGCTGGAGCCAGTGCTGACGAATAAACAGAAACTGTTTGGGGATGTGAAGGCTGGAGGCAACCTTGGCTGCAGCAACCATGAGATGGTGGAGTTCAAGATCCTGTGTGGAAGAGGCAGGACACAAAGCAGGACTGTGACCCTGGATTTCAGGCGAGCCGACTTTGGTCTCTTCAAAGAACTGCTTGGACAGATCTCATCGGATAAGATTCTAGAAGGCAGAATTGCCCTAGAGAGCTGGTCAGTCTTCAAGCCCCACTTCCTCCAAGCCCAGGATCGGTGCTCTTTTGACATTATGATGCATATCCGTTGCGTGAGCTCTGGGTGCAGTGCCTCTGTTAACCTGCTGGGCAGCTTTGCTTCAGCAGCAGTGTTTCATTAAACTTTCTGGTGTCATTCTGTCTGATCTCTCGTTGTAAAGATCATTGTGCAGATTGTTAACATTCTGCCTTTGCAAGTAGAAAATGTTATGCGAACTCCCAGGACTGGGTAATGGGAACAGCATGCTAATGTTAATTACAGACATTTGTGAGGCGTATAATGACAACCTTCTCTGCATGTGCTGGCTTCCTAGTCAATACTGAATTACAGATCTTTGCTAGTATTGGACAAATCTGATTTTTAATACAGTGTCTTCACTCAGCTTTGAAGTATTCAGTTATTCCTAACTGAAATGCGCGGTCAATTTGTCATATAATTTACTCAGTAGGTTTTACAACATTTTGAGTTACATTATGGACACATTATGATTATTTGCTTTTATGTGGCCAGCTTCCTTTACACAGAATAAGCTGCTGCTAGGGAAAGTGAGGTTTGATAGTTAAGCCTTAAAATCAGAAAGTATTGTTTTATATCATACCAATTTAAGAAAAATGCTAAACTTATTTGTAAGACTACTGCAGCTACAGTCAATGTACTTGACTGTGCCTAACTGTGCTTTACAGAAGAACACGTTCTAGCCAAAAAAGTGGAGTTTTTCCTTCCTCAGAACAGTGACAATTTTTGTATCTGTCAATTTGATTCAAAGGAAAACATTACTTTGCAAACAGATGTTGAAGGATATTTTTAATTGGGAATTGGACCTCAATAACTGTGGCAGAATAAAGTGTCTGTGGAAGAATAGCCACATCTGTCAGCAGTGACATGATCCAGGCCAAGACAACTGATCAAAGATGACTGAGAAGCTATATGGGTAGCTTTATTTCAAAAGTTCTGTCCCTCACCTTCCTCTCCTGTCTTCCCTTTTCCCTGAGAAAAGTGATCTAAATTGATAACATAATTAGTGATCATTGTGATGATTTAGAGGACTGCCAAAACAAACTGCCTTTAAGCTTTAAAATAAAACATTATCAGATTGATGATTCATTATCATCTTTGTGGAATTTGTTACTTTGTGGTTCAATGGTTGTCCCTACTTTTAACTATGTGTGCAAATCAATGGTCTTTAACAACCATATCCTAAATTAGCCATGAGTGCAATAACAAGGAGCTGATGCCCCATCTTTGTGATGCAGTCTTTGTGGCTGAAGATGAGACTGAGGTGATCACACTTGATTGCTCCCCAACAAGAGAAATCATTCAACCTAACTAGTGGCCTAAGTTCTAATGAAAGCATTTAATAACCAGTTGTCTTTGTTCCTTTGATGATCACATGACTTGCTTATGTAAAATGTTTATATCATATCATGATGTTACAAATGTCCTTATACTGTTATTTCTTACACTGTTTAATATGGTGTTATGGCTTCCTTTTATTTTTCGTTGTTGTTGTTTTGGTTATGGCCAGCTTACATATATAAGGTGTGTATTAGTGCCCTTGAAAGTTATTGAGTGCCGTAAGCCTCAGATTCCACTTCATGTTCCTTTGGTAGACTGCTCTGCATAAATAATGAGAACTGCTCTGAAATACTTTGTACAGAACTGAAAATTGTGAGAAATCAGCAAAGGAGAAGAGTCAGAATATACTGACACGTTTTCTTTCTAGTCCTTTCATTTTACAGTAATGTCGTTTCAAAATATTCATTGTTTACTATTACAATCTATAAAATAATGAGATTAGATGAAAAAAGATTTAACAGCTGGTGCAGCAGCATAGGGATGAGAGGAGAAGGTCTTCATCTACATTCTATGCTCTTTGCTTTTACATCAAATATCATACTTTCCTCTGCATATCCTAGCACTGAACTCAATTATTTATTAAAATGAAAGCAGAGATTCTAGAGACACTCATATGATATTTGAAAGCCAGGATTAGAGAAAAACGCTGTTACATTGCAAGACTAGCAGTCAACAGTCAGCCCCACTATTTTTCATCTAATGACATAAAAAGGTCGAAGGATGGTAAGAGTGAAACAATACATAAACCTACTATTTCACTTAACCACAGATAATGAAAACTTCAGGCCTGTTTTAATTAGATACTTCAGCTAAACTTCAGGTATCTTGAGCATTTCAAGACTACTAGCTCAAATATGCTCTTTTCCAGTGTAAAGCTAAATTCGTTGTAGTCTGGTGCTCATACATTGACCAAGTATACTGCCATGAAATTGTCTTTAATTACAATCACCTATCTCTCAGTCTGCCCTCATGTAAGAAACAGTGTAAAACAAAAGTGCATGCACTTATGTATGGATACATCACATGCACATTAAGTGCTGTGCAGTTGCACAGCAGTGGGCAGCAGCCCTTTCTGTCTTCATTTGCTTTTAGTTCTGCAGTTAATTCTATGAGCTATCTTTGCTAAAGATGCATCTTTGCTAACCATTTTTTTTTTTTTTTTTTTTTTTTGCTAACAACGTGTCTGTTTCCATTAGCAGCTATGGAACCCTTGAAGTTTGTTTGTATTTGCTGGCTTCCTGCTGCTGGGGGATGCCTTATCCAGCTTCTCTGTTTACTGGTGTATTCTTGCTGCTACTGGCCCTGCTGACATGATAGGGTCTGATTACTTTTATCATGGAGAAACTGTGAAATCTATTCCAGTGTCTTCATTTAGTCTCGATGTATTTCTTCATTTTCCTTGTTGAGAAATTAAGCCTATCATTATACAGCTGCTTCTTTTCACCATTATATTGTTCCCCACAAAGTTGTTTCTTTCAGTTTCTCATGAATTTGTATCGCCTTGTAGAGATTCCTCCCTGAATTAATCTGATTCTAGCTGCTTATTTCACTCTTCTCTGCCCTGCACAATGGTATGACCATCCCACAAGCACAGTGCTTAGGCTCACAGCAGAGCTCTAAATATAGAAAGAAAAACATCAACAGCGTATGAGTTTTTTATACAAAATTATTGTTTAATATAATGTAATAATCTCCCCTCTGTCTGGTTCTCCAGACCTCCTCTAAAGGTTCTATTTTCACTCCTTTCTTTTGATAAATTCATGTTACCATCCAAACCAATATTACTTCACAAGTTATTATTCAACAACTCATACACCTTTCCTTTTCTTAGGTCTGGAAAGGATATTAAATTGCTAATTACCTTCTATTGTAGTATTGGAAAGCATTTTCTCACAAATATCAATCTCTTCATGGGAAGAGAGGAAGGTAATGATACAATTATAATCTCACCTTATTTTTTGATATAAAATCAGAATTATACCTATTTACTACTTTCAGGCATCCTCTTTCCTCTGAGAAAACTCTCTCATGTTATTTTATTGAACTTCCTCTATGCTTACTGGGATTGTGGCCTCCAAATCATTCAATGTTTATGTTTCCAGTCGCTTGCACAAATGATAAGGAATGTCCTCTACCAATGTTGAGGCATAACGTTAACTTCCACAGTTCAACTGCGATGGCTTGTTACTTTCTTTGTTTGGCACCTTGTTTCTCCCACTTGGAAGCAGTTACAGGATCCTTTTTAAAAATTTATTTTTAAAAAAGAAAAATATTATTTTTTCCCTTGGCTGGGGCATAACACTGTGCAAGGCTGAATGATAAACATGTACCTCACAGGAAACTTGTCATTTTACTTGCACTTCATTGTATTTCCCAAAAGGTATAGTAGAAGATGATGGGGTTTGTACCCTGCTTGATAGGGGCCTAGAGCAAAATGGAGTATCTGACTGGTCAGTTTCACCCTTAGCAGACTGAGCTCCTCTGCATTCATGATTTCCATGGTACAAAGCAAGTCTTCAGGGTTAGCACTACTGAAATGCGAGCACCTGCTGAAATGCAAATGAGCAACCACTCAAAGGCAGAGCAACTCTTGCATGACCATTATGGGTTCTGTGTCTTTATATATATACGATGTGTACGTTTTCATAACGTTTCCTCAACAACAGACACTTCTTATTTCAGTTTTGAATTGAATCTGTCAAATATGCTTTACCTAGAAAACAAAGTGCAATTTAAACATAATTGTGCACGTAATAAAATGCCAGCTTGGGTTATCTTGTTTAACTGGGGACCTTTCTCATAGGAGCTCTATTAAGCATGTTGTCTCATTTGATGCACCATGTGGCTACTTAAAAGTGCCTTGGGCCTCACAGCCCAGGAAGCTGGGCCATCCTTCACAAGTGTCTGTAGCCTTTTCACCGCCTCAATTATTAGATGGCACTCTTTATATTTCCATAATTTATGAACTGTTTAATCGGCTCTGTGCTCATATAAACCCTTGTTACAGATCTCTACAAGCTGTGCAAAACATTATTAGTCATAATTGCTCTGGGAAGCTATATGTCAGCAAGTGCCCTAGGAAGTGACTTACTTGACCTTTTAATTTAACAGGAAGGAGAAAGAGCAGTAGTGTAACACGGAGAGTAGCTACAAGACCACACATCTGTCTTTGCCTCCGTGTATCTTGTAGATCTTGTGTGGCAATGTTTAGTCAAACATGTTGATGAACATCTCTAAGGCACATTCCTGTCAAAAAGACCATGTTGTGTGTTTTGTTAGCTATGGCTTTATATGAGCTGAGGGCTTTTTAAAACAATTTAACCCTTGCGACTGCATGAGATCGGAGTTCAAAACAGTTCATTAAATTGCCTAAAGCTAACTTCTTATTCAAATGAACATGTAGGACATAAAATAAACCATGTGAACAGTGACTGTAACTTCATCCCTGAGCTCATGAAATGACATAAACACACTCTGAAGAAGATCAACAATGGCAAAAAACAGGTGCAGATTAGGAACAGAAAGCAACACGAAATCCTTGTTGTTTACAGCTATGTTTTTTCCCTTTATATTCAAAGCTTATTTTCTTTTTTTTTTGTAGCTCTGTGAAGAATACTGGAAAAAGTACACACAGACAATGTAAATTAAAAAAAAAACCCACAATTAAAATGCTATTGCCTTTATTTGAATATATGAAATAAAATGGTGCCACATTCTTTGGTGATATTTGTGCACGAGTGTTTCTCTTCTCCTTTCACTGCTGCTGTGTTCAAAAAGAAATTCCCTTTTGTACTTTTGTGGGCAGACTTTAAGAAGAGTTCACTGCTTTGTTGCACACTCATGGAGATAGTATTCAGGTCAAGTGGACAGCACATACATAATAATGGTTTTTCTTCTTGCATAGCATTTGGACTTGTCACTTGTCCATATTCTCCTCTTTCTGCTCTCTACCTCAGTTTCTCCATGAATAAACAAAAGTAGTTGTCCTGTTTGAGAGTATCTCCAAATCTGTTGGAAAGGCACATTGAGTGTACCCTCAGCAAGTTGGCTGATGACACCAAACTGGGAGGACTGGCTGATTCCCCAGAAGACTGTGCTGCTATTCAGTGGGATCTCAACCAGCTTGAGAGTTGGGCAGAGAGAAACCTCATGAGGATCAACAAGGACAAGTGCAGAGTCCTGCACCTCAGAAGAAACAATCTCATGTACCAGGACAGGCTGGGGATTGACCTGCTGGAGAGTAGATTTTTTGTTGCTATAGAGAGTCTTTGTAGAGGGCAGTCTTAAGATAGCAATAATAGGAGAAAGAGTGATTCCATAAAGAACTTGTAAGGAACTTAAGGGTAGGATGTGTCAGTCAGGTGTCCAGAGTGGTGGGAATAGAAAAGACATAGAATCAACAAAACAGAGCTGAAGTGAAATCCCTTCAAGATTAGGAACTTAAAGAAGGAGATGTATGGAGAACAGCCTTATGGAGAACGCTCTCAAGCTTCTTCTGGGGAAAGACATGTTTAGATATCTGTCTGAAATGCCCCTGCACAAATGCATCCAGTATGATGAATGAACAGAAGTAGAAATCTTTTTACAATTACCGGGCCTTGGCCTCACTGAGATCACAGGGACATAGGATAAAATCTCACATGACTGCAGTCCTGTGATGGAGAGATATAAGCTTCTTAGAACAGTCTGGAATAAGAGTGACCTTCTATGTGGGAGAGCAGATGAACCACATGGAAGTCTGCCATGGGATGGGTCAGGAGTCAGTTGAGACTTTTTGGGTGAAGGTTATTTGGCACACCAACAGAAATGCTGTTGCAGACCTCTTGATCAGGTAGAAGAAGTACACAGGATCTTCTTCAAATAACTGTAAGAATACTTATGTTCACAGGCCCTGGTCCTCATGGGGAATTTAAAAAACCCTATATCTGATGGAAGGACTATGCAGCAGGGCTCAACAAAAATATTGACATTTGAAGTCTGAATTATCTAATAGAAAATATACCGCAACAGGAACAATCTGGTTGAAAAGCATTACAAGGGAAACTTAGAATCTAGATCCTTTCTCTGATGCTTTGCTTTGCCTTCAAATACTTCCTACAACACTTCCATGGGTGCTATGTGAAGTGGGGAAACTGTGAGGATGGAGTTGGTAAGTTTCAAGCACCTAGGTTCCTCACTGTGATTCAATGATGGGGACTCCTTTCTTAGTCTTGGGTCCACCTGGCTTTAATTTTGTCAGTTTCTTAGAAAAATCTGCTTAGACTTTTTTTGGTTGGTTTGTTGGTTGGGTTTTATCTTTTTTTTTTTTTTTTTTTTTTTTTGGGTTGGTTCCAAGTTCTTAAGTCTTTCTGTTTCTCTTTGTTTACTACAAAACTAGTTTCACCTGAAAAACATGAGACTATATCCCTCTGCTGAGGGATACAGTGATCTATGATTAAATGCTGGGCTTCCTGGTCCTGTTTGGAAACACGGAAACTTTTAGGCTACAATCATGGACAGTTCACTCCACACAAAATGATTTCTTATCATTATAAACCAAATAATAAAGAAATCAAACCTAGTTCACAGTTACCTGACTGCTTGACAGCTGCTGTCTCAGCTAAAAAAACTAAAAAAGCTAAGGTCAAAACAATACCAGAGGAGTTCTGAGACCCTGTCCCAGAGGTACAAACCTCAGTCATGCCAAAACTAATGTTTGCTGGACTGTAACAAGAGAGGTAGCTTTACCTGCAATTTTGCATGCACAACCAAACAGAGATACGGAAATAACTCAATCTGAGTAGGAAGGTACATACTTTATGAGTTCTGGGTCAAACATCATAGGGGAAATAATAGATTTTACACTTTAGTTTTTAAGCCAGAAATGGATTTAAAAATTAACAGAATGGAAAAAGTCACAGAATCATAGTATTATTAATGGTTGGAAAAAACCTTTAAGATCTTCAACCACTCACCTCACACTGTCAAGCCCACCACTAAACTAAAACATATCATAGAATCATAGAATTATAGAGCCATAGAATCATAGAAGCATAGAATGGTAGGGTTGGAAGGGACCTCTAGAGATCATCAAGTCCAACCCCCCTGCAGAAGCAGATTCATCTAGATCAGGTCGCACAGGAACGTGTCTAGGCGGGTCTTGAAGACCTCTGGAGAAGCAGACTCCACNACTAAACAGCCCCAGTTCCTGCAGCCTTTCCTTGCATGAAAGATGTTCCAGTCCCCTGATCATCTTGGTGGCCCTGCACTGGACTCTCTCCAGAAGTTCCCTGTCCCTCTTGAGCTGAGGAGCCCAGAACTGGACACAGGACTCCAGATGAGGCCTCATCAGGGCAGAGGAGAGGGAGAGCATAACCTCCCTTGACTGGAATGACAGCCATCACTTTGATTCAATTTCTCAGCTGTCATTGACCAGAGTCTTCTTTATATCATTTTCCTAAGCTATGCTTTTCTAAGGAAACAAGGCAAACACTCTCCATGCATTTTTAATAATTTCTTAAACAAAATAATTTTTAACAACTCAGCTACTAAAATGCTATGCTTAGAGCTCCATCCTTCCACCTTGAGGAGTTTAATCATTGGTTTGAACTGAAGTAGACTGGCAACATGCCTGGAAACAGTAAAATAGTTCACATTAACTTCTCCATAGAATAGCGGTTTAATCTTGGTTGAAAATTCTTAGTTCTCAATTGAGTAATTTTGAGCTCACTAAGGTAAGTCAGATAGTAAATATCACAAGAGATTCCCTACTCACTGGTCTCTTCTGAAGCTTTTGTTCTGCTCCTTCTAGGATGCCATGTGACTAACATAACTCCTGGTAGCTGGCCATCATAGTGTCCTGGTTTGAGCTAGNTAACTCATGTGGGCTCTTTTTTTTCCCCAATCCCCTCCGCGCTCCACCGGGAGGGGGAGGAGTCGCATTTTTTTTTTTCCCCCCTTTGTTCCAGCTGGGCAAAACCATGACACATGGGAACAGTGCGGAGTCCTCCAACTTTAATCCAGAAAAAGAACTCTTAAGAAGGCACCTGGTGTAAAACAGAGAGATATGCAAATCTAGTCATATCTCCATTTATCCAATCAAAAGGAAATCAGTTTCTAAGAGTTGCGATGTATGTGATCTTATTCCTCATCAATAATTACATTAACAGTTTTGTGTGGTTCTGCCTTCTGCATTACAAACATTGCTAATCCCTGTTTACAGTGATAAAAATCAATTTAAATCTTGCTGGAGTTTTCTTTACGGCTGGAAGAGTAAAGTCCAGTCTACCAGTTAAAGGTGGACATTTACTGAGAAACAAAACTTCGGTTTGTGCACAATTGCTTATGTCAATTGAGGATTTATCAGTCAATTATACAGAATTACTGAGAAAAGCCACTATACTCACTCATAGCTGACCTCCACAAAATATCAATAGCTGAATTGCAGTCTTTGTTTGAGGAGTCTTAAAATAACACCTATGAAAAACAAAGCAAATATATCTGTTTCTTGGAATTAACGAATGTCTCATCTGGTTACTACATGAGCCTACCAATAGCTCTTCCACAAATGCCATTCAATAGTTTGTTATTTAGACAATTTGTACTGTATTATATAAACAAGATTTAATCAGGAGATTATAGATCTTGGTGTTCGGAGTTAGTAGCAAGAATCTTATATGCTAAGAGTTTTGCCAATGAGCAGGAGTTAAAGATATGCTCTCTCTTAAAGGATATGCAACATCATGTGTGTCCTGTGGGATCTGTGCAGAGTCACAGTTAAGTTTATGTTGTCAAGAAAATGTTCTCATTTCAGACTTGTTTCTGTGTGACGTAATTTTAATTTTTAAGAAAAAATTACTCTGAATCTGATGCAGATGCTTAAACAAGCAGAGGATTTTTTTTTTCTCATTCTGTTCAAAGGTTGTATTGTGTGGGAATTGCTTAATGTTATGACCAGTTTCAAGCATTGACAAGTCGAATTTTCAGTTATTCAAAAAATCCTTTTGCAATTTTGTCCCTATAAGCACTCAGTTCTCTTCAAGAATGCCATCTTTCCAAAGTGATGTAGATGTGGAAATAAAGTGCAGGGAAGACACATATATGCCATGAATTAAATAGCTGTGTGCAAGAAGCAGCAGGATTTATTGCTTAAAAACTTTCTACATAGTAAGCAGAAGTCAGAAGACACTTATACTAGAACAAGTTATGCAAGAAACTTAGCCAGGTCTGACTTTCATGTGCTTTCAGATGAACCTGAAGTTCTAGTAGCAGAAATTATGTATTAGTGCATGATGTAGGCATGGATCTTCCCAGAAGTGTACAGTTATTTGCTTCACTATGTAATGCATTTAGAGACGTAGGATATGTCTTAACACCAACCATTGCATCACAGTATATCCTTTTAGCAAAAAAACATTCATGAGGGTGTGACTAGGGGACCCTTCTCCCTTCTACTATATGCATCTGTAACATTTTTCTGCTCCCAAGTCTTTATGCAAGGGTGTCATATGACTAATGCTGTTTTAAATGCAGTTTCTGGCATTTAATAAAATAACATGAGATTGTCATTACAAAAACAATTTGCAAGAGGATTATCTAAAACCTTGAAGTAACCAAATAAAATAGCAAACTTCAAGCAACAATAAATGAGCACTGAAGTTTGACAGGAAGCAGTCCAATGCTAATAAAATTGAACAAAGAGGAACATTGCTAATGTAAAGTTGTGAGCTGGAGGGCCTACCTTTAGGGAACCATTGTGATGCTCACATATAAATTAGTGTGGTGCAGAGGAATAAAAGAGTAGGAACAAAAATTAATGGAATGCACTATATACTTGGCATCTGAGTTTTGATTAATTACTTAGTTTTGAGTATATGGCTGAAATTAACTATAGCATTATTCAGGAGTGTTCCCACAAGCTTATTACTCTTCTGAGTAGTGCTGTCCAGAAGAGTTCCATTTGTCTTATGAAAATGTACTACATTTGTTTTATTTCATGAGCTTCTCAGCTTTAGGGTGGACATAATGGTTGCTCAGATCACACTGCTGGATCTCGGTCCCTCCTGAGTAAGACCTGTCAAACTACTGGAGCGGAACATTAATTTTTCTATGATAGACTGAATTATTTATTAACAGAGAATGTGTTGGATCTAACAGTAGAGTTTGTGGTTATGGCTCAATTCTGGAGATAGTGGTCTGAGATGTGAGACCATACTGAAACGGCTGCTTCTTAATCACTTTGACAATCCTCTCTCTTAGGCATGAAAGGAAAAAAATCCAACAGATAAACCACACAGAAACTCAAATAGGTTTATACAAGGCATCTTCATTGCCAAGCTGACAGAAAGATTAAAATCCTAATGAGAAGGAGAGGAAATAGAAATCATTTTTCAAACATGTAAGATAAAGTTCTTTCTCATTTAATTCTGGACAGAGAAGAGATAATCTAGGATTATAAACAGGTAAGATTTGGAACACTCTCTTGACCTTTGGAGAACAGAACTAAAGGGTTTTCATCATTACTTTTTTTGCCTTGAGTCAGTGTGCATGTGTGAACTCTTAATCATCCAAAGTAAAGTTGTCAGAGAGAACTAAAAGACTTTGGATGTTTTGGGGAATAATGTAAAGGAGATATAACACACCTCCCCCCTTTTTTTTCCTGTTTAAATAACAAAATAAAGAAGAAGCCTTGAAAGCTTATTGTGCTTAAATATAAATAGTTTATTATGTATGTTAAATTGAACATGGTGGCCTGAGGTTTGTGGGTTCAAACATTCTTAAGTGATATTTGATATCAAGATCCCTCCATCTTTTCTTTGTGATTATTTATTGCGGATCTGTGGGATTCATTTCAAGTTCTATTGCAACTACTACAAAAACCTGTGTTTTCACACATAGGAATTAACTGCAATTATTAATTAAGAAACGCAAACTAAATGTAAACTAAATGCAAACTAATGATAGCCATCTCTGTCATGAGTCTGAAGATTACTCTTGTGGAAGGCTACAGGAGGCAACAAAGATGGCTCAAAACCTGTACAACAATGCGGAATTATCATCAGATTTAACACTGTTGCCACATGGTTCATCCTACTGATATTTTGTGTGGCTTTCATGTGTGGTTGTGTTATGGCCTAGAAAAATAGATTTGTCTTCACAGGCCTCTGTAAACAGAAAGACATCATAGACAATTTTTAACCTCTTTTTCTCTCATTCATGTTTCTCTGCCCCTTGTAAATTCCTCCAGAGATGAACAGTAGCTAAGTATCTAACCATTGATCAGTCAGACATAGAAAGTTGGCCCATTTTTCAAGAATTTCTGAATTATGCTGTTTCAACACTTGCAGTCTCTGTCACCCTTCTCAGTGACTCTGTACAGCTTCCATGTGTTTTCTGTTAGCTGCTGTTTTACAGGCTAGAACAAGCTGTATTTCAGTTGAATGGATATCACATACCAAAGTGTGTGTATAAAGGTAAAGTCTGAATGGAAGCCTTAGGTATTTTTGCCCTGCATCAGAATGTTATGAAACCAATCAGATCTCTGAGGACAGAGATGTAAGTTCTCCACAATGAGTTGTGAAGAGGCACTGTTATCTGTGAGCACGGGGTCTTCTTATAAAAACTTATATCACCTAAACTCTTGGAAGTCATCTTTAAAAATAAACTTGAATATTTGAACTAAGTTATGACACAATTACAGAAAATGGTTTACTTCCAAAGAGGCTTGTACTAGCACCAAAAACTGAGGTTAGATTTTTCTGCAGTACAGCACAACATCCAAGGTGTAAAACTCAGGATAAAAGAAGAAATAAGGAAGGGGAAGAAATGTATAGATTTGTGCCCAGACTTAATCCAGACAACAGTACATTACTGAAGGCATGGACCATAACCAGCCGGTTATTGATTAATGAAATTTTATGCTCCCTGTATCTCTTCCCACTACTTAATATTGAAACATTTGAACTTAGTCCCTCAAATCTATCACAGGAGTTTTTAATTTTTTTTTGGAGTTTTTGCTCACAGAGCTTTAGCATTTGAGACTTAGTCTATGATTTATCTGTGCTTGGCAAATGTACTGCACTAAAGAGATTCCATATTTCAACTATTCATTTCCAATAAACAGAGAATCAGGCAGAAACTCTCCTTGCAAGGAAATCTGAATAAAGTTGTAGGGTTATATTCCTTAATAAAGATGTAGAGAGTTACATAAGAATCAGAATTGCTTTAAAGGAACATATGATCTGCAGAGCTGTAAAAGTAATAAATAATTGGTTTATTAGTGGCTTAAGGAATAATTATGAAAAAAAGAGCTATAAGTGTGGTAAACATAATAGAATGCACTACATAAAAATCAGCTTCTGCATAAAAATCAATCTGGTGTTATCAATAGTGTGATTGAAATTTTTCATCCTTGTCTTTTTCTCGTCTGAATGCTTTTGGGATTAATTTTTAAAAATGAAGATACAGTTTTTCAGGAAAACAAATATGAAGGGAAAAAATGTCCTAATGGAAATCTGTGATGAGATCTGCAAATGATTCTAGTTTCTAAATATGGTACACATTTTGTCGTGATGTTCAAAGGGCCTAATTCATGCTGAGCTGAGCTGAGCTGAGCTCAGTCTTACAGAATCTCCCTCTTTGGGCATTTTTTAATTACCAGGAAAAGGACACTGTATTCCTTTTTTTCCTTCCAGATTTCTGACTGATGAACTTTTATTTTAGCACTTTTAATCACCTACTTAATCAGTTCCTTTTTCTACTCGGTTCATCAGATTTGATAAATATGAAAAGTTTCCTATAACCTATTTTTTGTTCTAGGGTCTTCACTTGATTGCAAAATCTACTGTGTTATTTTGTTTGTTTCTTTGTTTGCATGTATGTCTTTCAGCTGAAACTTTCCTGTGTACCCTGCTGTTGGCAGGTGATAAGATGTCCTTGCAATGTAAGAAAATCAACTTCTAACTCTCTTTGATTTGCACACAGCTATGTTACTGCTTCTACTTTCCATCTCAGATGCTTAGACACTTTTCTTCCAACATCTGTGATACCAGTATTCCTTAAGGCAATGAAGAGCATATGACACTCAAAGAGTTCCTGATCTTCTGGGAGTTAATTGCTGGTCCTTTACTGCCTGTTTTCCATCCTTTGCTCTTTATTTCTAAAGTTGCAGCAAAGGGAGTTCATGACAATGTTTTAGTAACTTGAACTAACCACAGCACCGTGAATAGTAGAAGTTGAAATATTTTCACACCAATCTACCTGCCAATATATCTAACTTGGTTTTAGAAAGTGATTTTGTTGGTTATGAATGGAGGCTTGGCACTTACAAGTCCAGAATATCTCTAGAAAGTCAATATTGGAAGAGTTCTGGAGCCGACTTGAAAATTCTATGTGTAGCTGCTGGTTAGCAGTGCATCTCATTGCTCTACTTTCTGTAATGGTGGCAGAGTTCTATGGTCTGTTTATCCTGTAAGTGGTTACTACACTCAGTTTTAGAAAGAAGGAGTAAATTCATTTTTGTTGGCTATCTTTCAGCTAATTCGTGGCTGTTTCACACATCAATATCTTTTAGTTTTACTTCAAGAAACATTTTTCCAAAGCTATATAAAGATTGACTGTAAATTAAAGAAGGTAGACAAAATGACAAATTAGAACATCTAGTTCAACTTCCAAAGGAGAAAGTGTTCTTCATACTGAGTTGGAATGCCATTCTTGTGCTCAATTTAGAAAAAAACACATGTTCTCCTTTGGATTCGGGGTCTGTGGATATAGACTGTTGATTTAAGTGAGAAATCCCCAGAAAACCAGTTACTGGAAAACATGTAAAATGTTGTTGCATTTTGCATATATTTCTTAGATTCCTTGGTCACAGAATGGGAAAGAGAAGCTTGTTCATATTCTTCCCTCTTACATGTGTGGTCTTAATCAGCAAAGGAACATTTAGATTTCAAGCTTTACTCTCAAGTAGCTAAAAATATTTGCATAGGGAGTAAAATTGCTTCAACCAAAATGAATAATATCTGTAACAGCAACAAACTTATTTGCAGAGTCTCCATCTTCTGAGTCAAGTGGATTCAAAACAAAGGTTTTGAAACATGGTCACCAACACTTGTGGACACTTCAGTCTCTGGACTGTAAGATGTAGAAGGAGAGACTACAAAGTCCCTTACTCAAAAAAGCAAAAAGTCACAGTAACTTCCCTGAAAAGGATCATCAGGTTTGGGATAAACAGAATACTTGGTGTGAAATGTTTTTTCGCTGAACTTAAAAACAAGACATGTGAGTGGAGTTGACTTGGCATTCAACTTTTTCTGCCTCTTTCTCTATATACAGTTTTATATTTATTTTGTCATGTTGCTGAACCAAGAAACCAATGATTTGCACATCTGTAGTCCTCAGCACTTTGCAGTCCTTGGCTACAAATGAGGAGGTTTCAGAGATGATAAATGTTTCTGCTTTCCTTAATGAAAGGATCAACCCACTGAAGCCTCAGAGGAAACTGGCCTCCTCAAGGCACTGACTGTCGCAGAATTTCTCTCCTTTTGCAGCTTTGGTTCTCTATTGACCCTGTGTGAGAATGCAGTATCTGTGTGCACTCGAGTTGGCTTGTTAGCAAAAGGTCTGCCATCTGCAGACGTTATTTCAGGTTGTACAAGTGCTTCTCATCTACAACTCTAAAATCACTTTTTGTAAATTGCTTTGTTTTAATATCTCTATGAACTCTGCTCATGTTTGGTCCCACTCAAATCACATAAAAACTAAAATTCCGATACACTTGTTTGAAACTTTAGGAGATGAAAGATGATAAAATGGAGGTTTTGCTGTGGAGCTCTGCTGGGCTAGACAGGACATTATACTTAGTGTAGGTTTCAATGCTTACTTTTGTAAAAAAATATTGAGTTTTACTATTATACACAGATGATTTATAACAGATCCCTTCTAATGCCAAATCACTCTTGAAGCAACTGAAGCTCATGTTGTCTCCTTGCCCTGAGATCTATCCCCTCAGCTTTTTCCGGACAGCATGTCAGTATTCTGACACCTGCTAGGTTTGACTCATGTTGTTGTGAGTTTTTTTTTATTTTTGTCTTCAAAGTTTACAAAAGTTTTCACTACAAATATATCTGACAAATGTACGTTGGAAAAGAGAACTATGTCAAAATATGCTGAAAATAGCTTATACTTTTTTCTTCCTTTTCTCCCATGAGATAAATGAAAATAAATACAGCATGATGGTCTTCCAGTTGCAGAC
>WBNH01005718.1:0-10511 GCA_013401255.1 Urocolius indicus
CTGCAGGGCCCTTCTCACCCCCCTACCACTCTATGATTCTGACTTCCCAGCTGCTGGGAGGGCACAGGAGGCTCCTCCTCAGGACACAGGGAATGGATTCAGCAAGCCCAACACATCTCTCTGGTCCTTGCCACATCTCTGCAATGCCCCCTTATACCAAAAGCAGGGTGACTCCAGGGTCTTCTTGGGCTACAGCTTTCCCCTCCAGCCCACAGGCGGTCACGTCCAGCTCTCCTCTTTTCCAGCCCCTATGACACCAGCCAGGACGGCTACAAGGACTGGACCTTCATGTCCACACACTTCTGGGATGAGAACCCCAATGGGACCTGGATACTCCAGCTGGAGAACAGGGGTGATGCCTACAACACAGGTAGGTCCTCACTCAGGTTTCTGAGGGGGGGAAACCCATTCACAGGGCTCACTCGGAGTTCTCTCACTCTTCCTTCTTCCTTCCTCCACTTTTATTAGCAACTTGCCCTCTCCCTCCTGGGCACCTGAGCCCTCTTTTTTTGCAGAGTCACGTTTGTTTGGTTTGAGGGTCTCTCTGGCTCACACACAGCCAGGAAACGGGCACAGCTTGCAATCCCAATCACTGGAGGTGGGGTTGGGCACATCTACATCTGCCATCCATCAGCACTGGGGTCCTTTCCCTCCTGCCCCCAGGCCTGCTGACCAGCTTCATCCTGCACCTCCACGGCACAGACGAGGACATGAGATCCCGGCACTCCCCAGCCCCTGGCACAGCCCAGTGCCTGCGGTGGGACACGCAGGGAGCGTGTGAGGGTGAGGCTTTGGGCAGGAGGGCACAGTGCCCCAAGGCCTTGGGTACCCTCAGGCCTTGGGTACCCCCCTCCCAGCCTGGCTCAGACCCCTCTCCCCCTGCAGAGTGCAGCAGCAGCTCTCCGTACGCCCACGGCCGCTCCTGCCTGTCCTATTGTCCCCCGCGCCACTACAGCCGCCCCGGCAGAGCCACCCACGTCTGTGCCAGCTGCCACCCCTCCTGCTACACGTGCCAAGGCCCTTCAGCCAACAACTGCACGTCCTGTCCCTTCAACAGCACTTTCCAAGAGCTCACACACTCCTGCGTTGCTCCTCAAGGCATCTACCCCCAGGAGGAGCTGCAGAGCGACCTTCTCCCCTTCTTCATCTGCAGCTGCCTCATCCTCTCAGCCATCCTCTGTGCCACGTACTTTTGTGCCCTGAAAGGTGGCTCCTGCTGTCCCCGGACTGGAAAGACAGTGTGACAGCAGCCTGGGCTGTAGGGGCACAGGCAGTGGATCCCAGCCTGGGACAGAGCTGCCCTCCTCTGCCTTCCAAAATAAACCGTTTGCTGCCTTTCCGCATCACTCTCTGAAGGGTGATTTGCTTTCTGCACAGCACCGGGGGGGCCGAGCTGTGCATCCCACAGAGTCACCACGGGGGTGGTTCCTTTCCTCCCTGCCCTGTCCCGTCCCTCCCACAAAACAAACGCCCCGGGGACTCCGAGCCGGAGCACTGCTCCCTTGCCAGAAGGGTCGGGAGCCCTGTGCCCTTTCCCAGGCGTGTGGAGCCTTGGGGAGGAGGAGATGGGACTTCTCCAAACAGCTGCAGCAGAGTGACCGCAGCTCCTCCAGCACCAGCCCACGCAGATTTGGGCAGAGTGAAGAGTAGGGGAGGGCAGCCCACTCCCACACGGCTGCTTTAGTCCCTAATATAGGGGTCCAGGGGATGCTGCACCCCACAGCCACCCTGCTCAGCCTCCAATCACTGCAACAAGCAGAGGCTCGTACCCCCAGCCCTCGCTGGCCCATCAGGGATTCCCCTGCTGGGGACACGCGTGGCAGAGTCGGGGGGGGGGGGGGGGTTTGTTCCCTACTCTACTGTGCCCTCCCTATGTCCGCAAAGCTGAGGAGACACAGACGAGAGCGAGAGCTTTGTCCGAGTGTGTAATGAGCCGTGAGAGCACAAACACCAACTGCAAGGCGAGGGGCTCTCCCCGGTGGGACCCTCAGCCCCGGGACAGACGGGGGGATGCAGAGCCCCGGGGATAACGGCTTTGCCGAAACACAGCCCTGGGGGATAATTTCGAGCCTGGATGCCCCGGGACACGGTTTCCCCCGCGCCCATCGAGTCCCTCCGGAGGGGGTTTCTCCATCCCCCTTCCCCTCCATCGGCTCAGTCCTTGGCCAGCAGCCTGCGGAGCGAGAAGCGCCGCTGGATCTCGGTGCGTACATCGTCCTGCAAAGGAAGAGACAGAGATAAGGGGAGTGGGATCCTGAGCCCAGAGCACCCATCCCCTCCCCAGTACCAGCCCCCCGGCTCCTCACCGCCCGGCTGAGCCGTCCCAGCAGCGGGGTGAGACGCAGCAGCTCCTCGTCCCGCGAGTCCCCGCACCACCTCGGCACCAGGATCCAGTTGGCAGCCTGGGGAGAGAGAAGGCAAAACACTGGCCACGGAGGAGCCGTATCGGCCACGGTGGTCCCGGGGACGCGATGCACACGTTCCCTCCGGCTACGAGAGACGGCAGCGCCGGTACCTGCTCGGGGAAGCCTTGGATGCTGTGGTCCAGAGCCACCGTCTTGGCCAGGTCCCTGCCCAGGCGGGTCAGGTCCTTCCAGTAGCAGCCGTGGGCACAGAGACAGTCCCGCTGGGACAGACAGTGCCTGCAGGGGGGAGGCAGAGCCCGTGGGGACCAGTCCCTGCAGTGCAACAGGTCCCCAGTGAGGCTCCAGTCAGAACATCACCTGATCAGCTTCCTCTTGGGGTCCAGCACATCCAAGACCTTCTCAGCATAGTCCTTTTTTGCAGTTGTGAAGATGAAAATCTGGAGGAGCGGGAAAAGGTTCCTGCACAGACTGCTTGAGCCTCCCCCACCCCAACTCTGCAGCATCTTATTGTCTCCCTGCAGACCCCTGGGGAACGTGGGGGCTCCAGGTACCTCATAGGTCTTGGAAAGGTTCTCCAGGAACTGCTGCACATGGGGACGCACCTTCACATGGACCTGAAAGGGAGCAGCATCCCCTGCTGGCCCCAGCACCCAGACCCTCACGCCCTGCTGGCCCCCAGCACCCGCACCCTCACGCCCTGCTGGCCCCCAGCACCCAGACCCTCACGCCCTGCTGGCCCCCAGCACCCAGACCCTCACGCCCTGCTGGCCTCCCTGAGAGGGAAATCAGCACCCTGAGTAGAATCCCAGGGGCCCTTCAGCCACATTTCCCCTGGGATTCCAGTCCTCAGGGTCCTCCCCTCTGTCTGTGAGGTGAGGACAGGAACGCAGAAGCCACATGGACACCACAACTCCTCATGGCCACAACCCCCAGCCCTTCCTGCCCTGACCCAGGACATGGGCACCCACCTCGTAGGAGTCTCCCTGGAAGGCCGTGGTGAAGGTGGCCACAGCACCCCGCTGCCAGCCAGGGAGCATGGAGGAGCAGACCAGAGTCCCCTCCTGTGGGCAGGGAGAGGAGTCAGACCCCATCCCCAGGGCTGCAGGGCTCCCCCCCAGTCCCTTCCACAGCTCACCAGTTCCAGGATGAGGGTCCACTGGAGTGTGCTGCGAGTCCTCCGAGGAACATCCTTGCCAGGCACTGGGGCCACTGGGAGCAGCCTGGCCCAGGGCAGGCAGAGGGTCAGCAGTGCTGTGGGGCGGACATGGGGACACCCCCCCCACATGGGTACTCACAGGCTGGGGACAGCAGAGTCCTGGCTGTCATCCATAGGGAGCCCCGAGAAGTAGACACCTTTATAACAGGGCTGCAAGGGGAGGGTCCCAGGCTCTGGGAGACAAAGGGGGTCTCATCAGTACAGCCTGGGACAACCCCCCCCCACCCACCCCCCCAATCTTCCCCATGCAGGGATTGTCCCTGGGGAGGACACACTCACCCCTTTCCGTGGGGCAGGAAGACACTAGTCTGTGATGCAGCTTTGCCAGACGGCCCTTCCTGGGGGTCCTGGGTGTCAGGGAGGGACAAGGGACACACTCCCAGGGGTCCCAGCCCTGCACCAGGTGATGCTCTCCCTGCTCCCCTCCTCTCTGGTGGCTCTTGGCCCATCGGCGAGCCCCAGCTTTGGTGACCAAGAGCCCCAGGTCCCCATTGCTTTCCCTGCGGGGTCTTTTGACTCGTAGGGTGACTGTCCCCAAACCTGCCATGGCCAGGACAGACAGGGAGACCCTGAGCACAGGTGTGACAACACCAAGCCCCAAGTCTGGGTCTGCTGGAGTTGGGAAACCCCCTGCTCAGAGACAAACCCTCCAACAATCCCCACCATCATCCCTGAGAGCTCAGAGGGGGAAGTTTTATAAGGTGGAAGCACTTTTTTCCAACCCTAATCACCCCAAGAAACACCTGACACCACTCACCCTTTACTGGGACCAGCTGGGGAGCCCAGTACAGAGCCCCAGCTGCCCCAAAGCCTATCCAGATGAATTACCTGACATGCCACGAACTCTCCTGGGCAGCTGCCACTTGGGGTACCCAAAGCATCCACTCCATGTACCCCCAAGCTACAGCCTGAGCCCTGTTCCCAGTCTGAGAACATTCCCCAGTGACATGAGCTGGGAGGACATTGCTCCCAGGGTGGGAGTCCCGTCCCTACACGGGCCCCAGGGGTTGGGTTACGGGCGAGGGGGCTCTGGCACAGGGAGGGACTCGCTCGCCTCTGCAGGAAGGGAGATAAGCAGTAGGTCCCTGACCCCGAAAGGCAGAACCTGGCTGGTGGCCATCTCAGGGACAGGGACATGCTGCCTGGCACCTGCATTGCTGTGGGGGCTCAGGAGGGGAACTGGAGCCTGGGACATGTGATGAGGAAAGGCTGCAGGACCTGGGGCTGTTCAGGCTGGAGAAGGCTGAGGGGGGACGTCATTAAGAGTTCTAAGTACTTAAATGGTGGGTGTCAGGAGGATGGGGCCAGTGTGTGTTGTGTGGTGGCCAGTGGCAGGACAAGGGGGAACAGACACAGGCTGGCACACAGGCAGTGCCCCTGGCACAGGAGGAGCAAGTCCTTTGGTGCTGAGGGGAGGGAGCCCTGGCCCAGGCTGCCCAGGGAGGGTGTGGAGGCTCCTTCTCAGGAGGTTTCCAACCCCACCTGGACACGTTCCTGTGCCCCCTGAGCCAGGGGCAGCTGCTTGAGCAGGGCCTGGGGCTGGATGAGCTCTGCAGGGCCCTTCCCACCTCCCACCATTCAGGGATTCTGTGATTCCCCCCTGCCCTGGCACCTTGGGGTGGGGAGGGCACAGGACACCCTGGGCCAACTCCAGCAGCACACAGTGAGTGAGGTGATATAAGGGTTTATTTTCTGCAAAAAAAAGAAGAATAAATTACCACCCTCCTGCACCCAAATCACCCCCAAGACCACTGAGACACCCAGCACGGGGCAGCAGGCAGGACTCGAGGGGAGGTCTCTGCAGCCACAGGATGAGCTCAGTGCCCTGCAGGAACCCTCAGGGTCCCACCAGCCTCCTCCTCGATGGGGGATGGAGCCGGGGCAGGGGCTCAGGGGGGCCGGGGCTGCGGGCAGTGCCGAGCAGCATCCCGCACCAGCCGCTCCTCGCGAGGGGTCCAGGGCCGGGCGTAACCGCTGTCCTGCAGCAAGATGCGGTTCAGGGTGCGCTCGTAGTTGACGTGTCTCCGGGTCATCAGCAGGTACTCGCCACCTTCCTTTAACTGGGGGCATCCGCAAGTATTGGGCACCCAAACGTACTCCCGGGTTAGCAGAGGGAAGCGGTGGCGGTACGGAGCCTTCACCTCCACCTCGTAACGCATCTCTCGTCCCATCACTCGCCGTGCCAGGATACGGCCCCGGAATACTGCGGGATGAGCACGGGGCAGCTTGAGCTGGAGAACATCCCCATCCCTTCCCTCACCCGGCATCACCCCCCCCAAGCTCTTTCCCCACCCCGGAGCTCACCGAAGTCGCTGTGGCAGAAGTGCCAGATGCGCTGGGAACGTCCCTTGGCCGGGCGGCACCTCCCGCAGCGCCCTGAGGAGGGGGCAAAGCTGCACAAGTTTAAGGGGGGGAGAAGGGACACAACACCCTCCCTCACCCCCCCAAAACGCCCTCTTGCAGCAGCAGCGGGAGGGAGCACTGAGGGGACTGTACCCCGTAAGGGGGGGGGGGTACACGCTGGGCTCTCTGGGGAGGCAGTTTTTAGGGTCTCCATCTCAGGGGCTCTCCAGGACCCTCCTCATAGCAGAGAGCCCAGGGGTGCAGGGGGTTGTGGGGATCCCCGAGGGGAGTGGGCACCTGTGGCAGTCCCAGACACACTCTGGCTCTGGGGGTTTCTCGGTGGCTGCTCCGTAGCAGAGCCCCTGGGCCAGGGCGGTGATGTGGGGACCGGGGGTACCGGGGGCTCCTGGGGCGGGGGGCTGCCGGCCCCCCGGGGCTGAGGCTGCCGCAGGGGACTGGTATCAGCACGGCCGGGCTGGGGGTGCCCACGGGGCAGCCAGAATTCGTACTCGATGCCGGGGTTGGGCTCCTGCAGCAGGACCTGCGTGGGCAGGGGTAGAGCTAAGGGAAGAGATGGGGGCTGGGGGCTGGTGGTCCCCATCCCCACGCCGCCCCCACCCTCACCATCAAGTGCAGGTCATCATCTGTGGGTCCGGCTGCCTCCAGGCTCTCGGTGCCATCGGGGGCTCGGGTGTAGTGCAGCCGTGTGCCAGCCACCTCGTACGGCCCCGGCCAAGCGATGGACCAGTCCCCGTTGAGCACGTAGCGCCCATCGCTCCTCATCAGGGCTGCGGGAAGGGAGCAGGTCCGGGGGCCGAGCAGCACAGAGCCCTCCCCCAAGACCCCCACCCTGGGCTGGGCTGGGGGAGTCCCCACCGGAGGCCTCTCCCCGAGCAGGGAGGGCAGCGTGGGCTGAGCTCGGGGCTCGCAGCAATCTGCTTGCTTGTACAATCTTGGCTTGGATCCCAAAACAGAGCCAAACCCTGGTGTGCAAACCACCACCCCCTCCCACGAGCCCCACGAGCACCCCCAAGCCCTGCTGCCAGTGGGGGGATGGGGCTATGGTTGCATGGAGGAGGGGGCTGGGGGTGATTTTGGGGCTGGGGGTCCCAGTCCTGGTCTTGCTGTAGCTCTCCTGGCCCTGCTCCAGCTCAGCCCTTCCCCAAACCCACAGCTGCGGCCTCTGGAAAAGTGCCCCGAGCGCCAGCGAGTTCACTGAACCCACGATGCTCAAAACAGCATCTGAGAGGAGAAACTGGCACAGGAAGGCACAGCCACCCCCTGCCCTGCCTGTACCCCCAGCTGGCACCAACCAGGACCGACTGGGACGGACTGGGACAGACTGGGATGGAGACAGGACACGTCCTACCAAGGTAGTTGCGGCTCTTGTCCGTCACTTTGATGTGAGTGGCCCCAGCTGGGATCTTGGTCACATTCACATACCCAAAATAACCTGGGGATGGGGGGGGAGTCAGAGCAGAGCTGGGGCATTGCCCGAGGGGACAGCCCAGGGACAGTGGGGATGGGGCAGGAGGGGATGAGGCACAGAGGATCTTGAGGTCTGAGGCAGCCCCAGCCCCATCCCAGGCACCAGCAGCATTAACCCACCCTGGCCCCACGTTCTAGGACTTTTGGGGCACCCAGTGATGGCTCAGGGGGGCCCTGAGGTGCAGCCTGGGGCTGTCTGTCCTCATGGGCATCATTGTCCCCGCAGCCTGGCCAGGCACCCCATGGATGGATACGGACACACAGACCTTGGGTACCCCCAGAGACCCCCCCAAATACCCCTGGGGACACCATGGACCACAAGGGTGCCCTAGACATCCCCCACTGAGCCTCCAGAGGAGCAATTCCCTCTTCACCGAGGCAAAAGCACCCCAGGGAGGGGTCTCCTCTGAGCCCAGCGTCCCTGTCCTCATGTGCTGGTGACAGGGAGGGATGAGGGACGATGCCCCGATGGCAGTGGAGGAGATGGAGATGGGGCGAAGGGAGACTCAGGCCATGCCTTGGGGACACAGACAGGAGGCAGGAGGACAGGGGAGCCAAGAGCCAAAGCATTCACCCATGGAGGGGGCCGGGGCAATGGTTCATTCACCGGAGGAGGGGTCCGTGCCCTGGAAGAGCCGATGCACGTGCAGACACGTGTCGTGGCCGTCACCGCACCGGCCACAGGCATCGGGCTGAGAGCCCGAGCCCAGGATCCCATCACAGCCCACACTCTGTGGGGAAGCCAAGACACAGCATCAGGGTGGGAGCTCAGGCCTTGAGGGGCTCAGGGGTCCTGAGGGTCCCAGCCTCACGTGCACCCACCAGACAGCGCCCACCGACGCACAGGTCCGGGGAGCCGGGGCCGCAGCGGGTGCCGTCCAGCACCCGGCCGAAGGTGTAGTAGAAGTTGTGCCCCATGGCCAAGCAGTTGAGGTCACAGAGGTTAGGGGCTGTTGGAGTAGGGTAGGAAGGGAAGAAGAGGGTGATGCCAATGGCAGCTTTGGTCCCACAGTCAGCCCAGTGATGCTGCCACTCACCACCCTGGGCCTCACCTCCATGGAAGGGCACCCAGCGGTACCGGCCCTGCGTGCCCAGGATGGGCTTGTTGTCGTAGAGGGAGCACTGCATGGCACGGAAGGGCACAGAGCCCACGGGGCAGGCCTGTGGGAGAGGCAGGATGGAGTCTCACAGAACAGAGACTGAGATCAGACCCTGGCTGTGCCATGCTGTGCCCCACACTCTGCTCACCTGGAGCTGGCAGAGCCGGTACTGCCGCGGGTCACCAGTGCACGGCTCCATCTCAGTGGATCTATGGCCACAGGGTCAGCATGGCCTCCCTGAGCAGCTCTGCCTGCACCTCACGGCCCCATGGGGACTGTCCTGGTCCCCAGGACCAGGATGTCACCGAGCCACGGAGCTGCAGTCAGGCTGGGAAGGATGCAGCCCCACAGGGACCACGATGTCCTGCATGGGGCTGCTCCCTGCCAGAGCTGCAGCCAGGCTGGGAGCAATGCAGCCTCACAGGGACCACGATGTGATGTCTTTGCATGTGGCTGCTCCCTCCCAGAGGAGGCAGCAGAGTCCAGCTCCCCCCACCCTCCCCAATCCCATCCCCTCCAAAACCAGGCTGAGATTGGGCCAGGGCACAGCGAGGTGCTGAGGGCCTGTGCAGAGGCAATGGCAGAGCCATGCTGTGGGATTTGGGTGCCACGTGGGGTTTGGGTGTTGCAGGGGGCTGCCTTGGGGGTCCCTCACTCACCGCTGACACCTCCGGGTGCGGAGGGCAACGCCATCCCCGCAGGAGCTGGAGCAGGAGCTCCAGGGTCCCCAGGACCCCCAGGAACCCCGAGGGGGCTGCCGGCGGGGCCGAGGGGCAGCTGGGGGCTCAGGGACCCACACCGGTGCCCCAAGGGCTGGGCTCTGCGTGGAGGAAGGTTGCAGTCAGCGCTGGGGTTGGGCACAAGTAGGTCAGGGGTGCCACCGTGCCCCCCAAAACCCTCACCTGCGCGGTGCCCACGCCGCAGCCCAGGCTGAGCCAGGTCAGGAGCAGCAGCCGCCACGGCCGCCGGTGCCTGAGGGTGCAGAGAGCCCTGAGCCCCACTGGCCCCAGGGTGTCCCACCTCGTGCCATCTGTGCCAGCAGCTGTGCCAAAGCGAGGGACACCACAGCTCCCCCTCCCCTCGAACCACAGAGCGGGGGGGAGGGAGGAGACGCGATGGAGGCAAAGAGATGCCACAGCGGGAGGGTCCCGGGGGAGGATTTAAGGAGCCGGTGCCACAGACCAGCACCGAGAGCCTGCAACCCCCAACCCGAGTGGGACGAGGCGGGTGGGCAGAGCCGCGTCCCGCACACGTGCCCACGGGAGCCGGCCCCGCCGCACCCACGGCCCCGCGGCGAGGAGCGGGGCCCCGCTCGCTGCCTGCCGGGACACGACCAGACCTGCGCGCTGGGGCCGCATCCGGATCAGGGAGCGTGGGGTTAGCGGGGGGCGCTGGGGAGCCCCATTCCCCTCCCCCTCCCCCCCGCCCCCACGGTCCTGGATCACCCCCGTGGTCCTGGATCACCCCCACGGTCCTGGATCACCCCCGTGGTCCTGGATCACCCCCACGGTCCTGGATCACCCCCGTGGTCCTGGATCACCCCCATGGTCCTGGGTTATCCCCAAGGTCCTGGATCACCCCCAAGGTCCTGGATCACCCCCGTGGTCCTGGATCACCCCGTGGTCCTGGATCACCCCCACGGTCCTGGATCACCCCCGTGGTCCTGGATCACCTCCGTGGTCCTGGATCACCCCCAACCCGCCCTGCCCGGGCTGCGGGGGGATGTCTGGGGGGTTTCGGGGTCCCAGTCGCATCCCGGGGAATCCCCCGGCAGAGCCGGTTCCCTCCCGCCGCGCAGCTCCCACGGGGACCGGAGTGGCGAATGTCCCCCCCTTGCAGCGGGGCAGGGGATGGAGATGGGGATGGGTCGCGGTGCCGTGGCTCCGAGGGCGGTTGGGGGTTGGCCAGACCCCGCCGAGGGGCTCGGCGTGCCTCAGTTTCCCCTCCGGAGAGGAGCCGACGCCGAGGCTTGGACGGGGAGGTGTTGGGGGGGGGGGG
>WBNH01005719.1:0-58738 GCA_013401255.1 Urocolius indicus
CGCCGTGTGCTTTTCTATCTTCCCGGCTGCTCTTCTATTCTCCTCCACCACCACCAGCTGCTTCTCCATCTTTCTGACTACTTTTCCATCGTTCTGCCTGATTTTTCTCTCCCTGCCACCCCCACGCATGTACACATCCGGCTGCTTTTCCGTCTTTCTAGCTGTTTCCCCATTCTTTCCCTTCTCCACCCCTTCCACCAGCAGCTTTTCCAGGCCCCCTGCTTGCTTTTCCACCTTTTTCCAGCTGCTTCTCCACCACCACCACTTCCCCTGGCTGCTGTGCCATCCCCCTATTTCCATCTTTCCCATCTTTCCGGCTGCTCTTCCATCCCTCCAGCAGCTTTTCCGTGCCTCCTGCTGGTTTTCCCATCCTTCTTTCCAACCATGCCCATGTCAAACCTCCTGTTGCATCATCTCACAGCCTCCCCCATCCCCACTTCATTTCTCACCTCTGGGTTGTCCCATTCCCAATTGGAAAGTTTTTATTCCCCTGTCTCCCAGATGCACCCTCTTAGTCACAGCTGCATCCCAGTCCTTCCCCAGTCGCATCTTTCACATCTTTCCTGCATCCCTGTCTTCACTCTCTTCCTGACCCTCTTCTCTCACCATATCCTCCACCTTGCTCTGAGGCCCAAGCTGGCCTCTGCAGCTTGAGATACAGAGGAGGGCAGGGCACCTCTTTGCAATCATCTGCCTCATCCTCAGAGAGCTCAGCTCCCTGCTCAGGTTTGCCGCTCAGCCACCTCCTTTACCCTTACAATCATTGCAGCCTGCTCCTCCCTGCCGTCTTTGTTAGGCAAGCAGGGTTTAGCCCAGCAAGGTGAAGAGAGCAGGTGCATGAGGGTCAGGGAACCTGTGAAGGCAAAGAATGGTGTGGCTAGAAACTGGCAAGAACAGGTTAACAGCAAGCGGGAAGGCTGGCGTGGTAGCACCAGTGCAAAGCCAAACTTCTGAAACGTTTGCACCTTGCACATGTCAAAAGCATGAAGGGAAAGCGCTGCCTTGCCTTGGCACTCGCTGAACTCCCGTTTCTGGATCCCGTAGCTTGCGCAAGTACGCTTTCCCTGTGCTCTTCCAAACACATCTGTATTCCTGCTGAGGAATACAGAACTTGAAAGGGAGGCAGGGGGGTTGTCTGCATGTCCAAGGGACTGGAGAATCACTTGGCAAAAAAAGCCCCAGAAACAAACCCCTCACTTGTTTTTTGGTCCATGAAAAAAGTCATTTTTGCTTGTCGGCAAGCTTCTGCTTATACCCGAGTGATGGGAATACATTTCTCCTTTCTAGCACCTAATAAATCTTGATGGTTTTATTATTTTTCCCTTTTGCTGCTTGCAGGCAGTGGTTGTGTTGCTCTGCTCCATCCTTCAGAGCACAACCAAATCCCGTGTGATTACCTTCCCCCCTCCCTCAAATGACAATGAATGTCCAAACTCTTAAGATTGGTCAGAAACAGCAAAGCTGAGCATGGTGCTGTGAAGGGGAGCTGGAAGGGATGAGGAGCAGAGGAAGGGAAGGGTTGAGGAGCAGAGGATGAGGGCAGGAGCCCAGGAAGCAGGGCAGTAACTCGCTGGCAGCAGAGCTATGCGAAGTATCCTGGGGCGCGTCATCCCCAGTGTTTATTTACTCTGCTCTTGTGTGAGTGTGTGTGTGTGCACGGCCAGGGGCAGGCAATGTGGTTGGGAAGGCAAAGCTATGCAGCTGAAACCCAGCAGTGGCTTGGAGAGTGAGGCTGATCTTCATGCTCATGGCGAGGGTGCCCCATGCAGTCCGAAGGCACCCGAAAGAGCTTTGGCGATTGGCTCCTGGCATGAATTGCCTTTCGTTCCACCTGCCTCGCTCCTCCCAAGGAAACATCCTCCAGCAGGTGCTCTGCACTGTTGGTCAGTCCCCTTGTGATGTTGGTCAGTTTGATTTTCTTGGGATGGGGGGCACCCGTAGAATGAACAAGGAGAGGGACAGGAGGGAGGTTGCAGATCTATTGCAGAACCAAACCCCTGGCGCTACCTGCGCTTCCAGTTTGGACTCAGCGAGTGCCGCAGGGGGCTCTTTTCGATGGGTTTTGTTCCCAGCTGGGAGATGAGCCTGGGTTGGAAAGGCTGCTGCAGGAAGCCCCGGGAGATCAGCAGACTCCTCTTGAGATTTGTGCAATTGCAAAAAAAAAAAAAAAAGAAATAAAAAATACATCAGGAATTCCTGAGGACGGGAGAGAGAAAAAACTCTCTTGGCATTCAACTGGTAGCGTGTGAGAACAAAGTATATTTTCATAGACGTGTTTCTAAGCAACAGGGCAAGGAAAGAAATGAAGTTTGACTTGAACTTTCTGGCCTCTGCCAGTTTGGCCAGCAGTGCAGGGACCATGTGCTGGGGAAGCTGGCCTGGCCCTCCCATCTATCAATGACCAAAATTGGCCCTGAGCTGCAAACTGCTGAGAAAGAATCAGCACTCTGCAAAATAAACTATGTGACAGCGGCGAGGACTAGATCAAACTGCATTTCTATCTATTTCTGCTCTCGTGCTAGCCAAGTTTAAAATCACAGATGCTTTCCTCCTTATAGCTGAGTAGGAGATGCAACAAGCAGTACTGCAAGAGCTTGAGCCTGGCAGGCTGGGCTTGGCTCTCCTTGTAGACCAGATGTCTTGCCTGGGGATAAGGTGCTCCCAGGTACCGTGCCTTAGTTTCCTCATCTGTAAGCTGGGCACAGTGGTACCGAGAAACGCTGGAGCTGCTGGGCAGAATGTGCCTCTGGTTTGCTGAGAGGTCGGAAATGAAAGCAGGTGTGGGATTAAAGGGCTTTGGTCAGGCTCGTTTTAAGTAGTCGGATGTGTAGGTACTGACAGGACAGTCCCTGTAGTCGTTCCTGGCACAACAGTCAGATGCTTTACCAAAAGCCAAACATCACAGCCATAATTGACTGTTCCTGGTAAAAAAAAAAAAAAAAACATGAATGAGCTTCATTTATGGCACAGGCTGCAGGATTCTGGGTTTTCTCTGCTTTGTTTAGGTTTCCTTTGAAATGCACCATGTCTTTCCATTTTTCTACCCCTCACTCCAGCCAGACTTCCTCCTGCTGAGACAGCAAGGTCAGGCTGAGCACCGGGGAGCGGAGAGCACAGATTGGAGCTCCCTGCCCTAAAAAGGCTCGTGGAAAAACAAAAGTTGTCAAATATTTCCTTCTCCTCTCTCATTCCCGCTCTCTTTCTAGAAAGCGAGCAAGACTTGGCAAGTTTCCTTCCAAAACCATGAGCCAACGATAACCAGGAGGGGAAAGGATGGAGGTGGGGGGGAGGGTGCAGAATTAGCCCTAAGAAAATCATCTTTGCTGCGTCAGCTGGAAGTAGGCGGAGGAGTAGTGCTGCCGAGACCGTTTCCTGCAGCTCATGTTCAGTGCAGTCCTTTATCCCTCACCTACATATTCCCCCCACCCTGTTTCTCCTTCCTCCACTCTGCTGCTCCTCATTTAGGGATGGGGGGCTTCGGGGTTGAGTGATGGGGCAGGTGAGCATCCCTGCGCTTGAGGCCCAGGTTGAAGGTGAGGGTTAGGGCAGGGGTCATGGGAGCAGGGCGCTTGGGAACATGTGTCACTCGCCCAGGGAGGGTCTCGGCTGGTGCCGAGCGGCAGGTCCTTTGTGTGAAGCAGCTCCCCAGTTGCCAAGGCGAAAGCTAGTAGCAACAGGCCCGCAAATCCTCGGATCCAAAACAGGAAAATCTCCATTTTTCTTTTGATCTGAAGTTTCAACAACAATAACAAGATATTAAAAGGGAAAAAAAAAAAGAGGGTGAAATCCATCAGGTGCCAGCAAGTCAGCAAGAGAGCCAGGTTTCTGCGGTGTGTGTGTAGAGGGGAGGGAGGGATGGGGTGGTTCAAACAGGAAAGGAGGGGCCTTGGCTGGAAAGATTTTTCAGCAGCCTGGTTTCTAAGGAAGGAGCGAGAATATCAAGTAGTTGATATAAATGAAATTCCTGCCGGGTGCCAGCAGAGTTCACCGCAGAGAAGACGTGGCTCTAAGCGTGCATGTGTGCGTGCATGAGCGATAGAGCTGGTCCCGAGCTCCCCACGCAGCTCTATCAGCCTGGACCCACTCCAGGTGAGGGAAGGGAGCCCTTCCAGAGCCTGTATGGTTGCAGCCAAGAGCAGGGGCTGCCCTCAAACAGGAGCCCCTGCAAACTCGAGGGATGCTGCGTGCCTCTTCCCGTTGATATTTGAGCACCAGCATCCCTTGCCCAGAGGCTGATGTGGTGTTGGCATGTCGGTGGTGTGAGTGTGGGTCGTTTGCAACTGGCAGCATTCACATGACCACAAGGTGAGATGTCCCATCAGGCTTGGAAGAGAGGGGTAGGGGAGCTTGGGTAGGTTTTGTGCCAGCTTCAGGACAGCCCCTGGCTTCTTTTGGTCGCACAGTTTGTGTCAGGGCAGCCAGGGAGGCAGGAGAGGAGGTGAACCAGGGAGCGAGCGGGTGCTGCCTCACACAGAGCGTGGTGCTCTGCCTCCTCCTAACGTCAGCTGGAAGCTTTACCCGAGCTGGGTCCAACAGCATCGCAGATGTAGCAGCAGCTGCATTGAGCTATTAGAGCAGTGGCGGTTCCCAGCACTCTTCACCCAAACTGGAAAGCCTGGGAGCAGCCTGGGACAAGGGGCAGGAACCACAGCCCCTCCAGGGCTCATCCTCCTCTTCTCAGTGCAGGGCTGGTGGGGGGTGGAACCGCTAAGAGCAACTGCAGCTCATTTCACCTGTGCTAAGTCACAGGGGAGATAAAAGGGCCCGTGGCACAGCAAATCCTGCCTATCTTTTTTACCAAGCACTTAGTAGTGCAAATTCAAGGTCGAACATTAATGAAAGCAGAATATGACTGGAACACACCTGCCCCTCGATGTGGGCTGCAGAGCAGCAGGATTAATATGCACAAGGAAGATATGCATGTGAGCATATGCCCACATGTGCCCATGTTCACACACCCACAACACGCCCACACAAACATTTAATGTGTGCAGACACACACACACAGAGCATTTACATCCCTGGGGGCAGAGTTGTTTCCAGGCAGTGCACGCAGACCTCTCCTTCATGCAGTGGTTCTGCTTATGACTGGCACATGAGTATTTTTGCTGTTAAGATCAGATAATGGTGTACAGACTGTCCTATCCTACCCTGTCCTCCCACTGAGGGCTGAGAAATGGGGTGCAGTAGATGAGGATATCAAAAAAGGAAGAAGATAGAAGCAAGATATTCCTCCCAGACAGCTGTGTGGATCCAAACTCACCCTCTGTGTTTGCAGGTGGGTTGTACTTTCTGGATGGACTAAGTCTACATTATTTCAATACCCTAAGAGCTATCCCAGTGAAGATGTGGATGGGTTATGGCTGGCAGAGGACAGGCGATCCTCCCACTGCATGCCAGGGCTGGAGGACATGTGCAGAGGCAGCAGTGCCTGGTGGCAATGGGAGAAGAGATGGTGCCAGGGGCATTGAGTGCACCTAGACCCTGCAAGCTTCTCTTTGCAGCAACCATTGGCCTTTGGGAAAGCAGTAAAGAAGAAATGAATTGGGAAAAGATGGCAAATTCGCTGAAATGTGGCAAGCTGAGGGGCAGGAGAAACAACCTCCACTGCTGAGGAGCAGGACTTGAAGACATTACTTGCAGAGGTCAGAGAGAATCCAGAGAGTTTGTCTTGGGTGAACTCACTGGCAGCCAGTGTAATAACTGCCTAGGCATATGTAAAGAGATTTTTTTACAGGTAAAAAGATAGGTATTATCTGTTTATCCTCAGGACAGGTGCATCAAAAGCATGAGAAAGCTACGCTGGCAAGGAGGAGAGGGAACACTGGCCCATGTGCTGTGATTCTCCAAGGCCTGAGCTCCCCAGACTCATTTAGCGAGATCATCCCTGCTGGGTATCCCTGGAGTGATGTGCCAGGCTGCCCATGGGTCACAGAGCAGGATGACAGCTATGCTGGTGCTCCCAGACCCATTTGACATCACTGGGCATGGATCATGCTGGATGCCTCTGCCCACCCAGGAAGGGTCACGTCATTTCTGGTGATGAAGGAGTAAAATCCTTCATCCTCTCACCACTCAACCCCTACAAGACACTCTCTATTCCCTCAGCTGTGTAGCCAAGGCAACTCAGCAAGAGGTGGTTTTTGAGGTGGCTGTTTGATACTAGTGATCTGGAGGGACCCCTTGGTGTTTATGTCAATCCACAGCTCACAGTTAATCCCAGCAGAAGCCAGCGTGATACGTTTGCAGAAATTTGGGGCTCTTAGTGGTTTGATGTGGAAAAATTTGCTAACAAGGAAGCTATTTCTCAGCATGGTTTGGGGATCCTCCTGTCTGTTTATGATGTTTCCAGGACAAGTGTGCTAACTGCCTAGCAGTTCATGTCTTTTAACCATCAGCTTCAGGCTGGGAGACCACATCTGCCTTAAGCTATGCCTGCAAAAAGGCCCAACTCTGCCTCGCTGCAGAGAGACTCTGCTCAAGAGGCTAAACCTTGAGGAGGCATCTTAAATTTATGCCTGCGGGGTCAGTGGGCACTTCTGGTGTGTTTGCACAAGGCCTTGCTCTCACTATTGTACTCATTCTCCAGACTCCTCTGATAAGCTTGTCATTTTTCCCTGTGCCTCCACCCTTTTGGTACTGTCTCTTTCGCTCAGAATGTGGAATGGGGTGTCAATACTCTCCCTTCACCCCACCCCAAACCCCTGCCCCACAGCAAACCGGCACCTCATTCCATATTAGCCTGGCAGGGCTTGATCTTTGAAGATGCTGAGCACCTCTCTGCCAGGCCCAGAGCATCATAGGCTTTGAGGCACCTGATCCCCTTCGTGGGAGCCAGCTACCTCAGTGCTTGAAGGACTGTGAGGCCAAAGCTGAAGGCACTTGTGGTTAGGGGTGTTGGTTGATAAGGAGTTCAACATGACCCCTCAGTGAATGTTTGCAGCCCAGAAAGTAAAGGATAGAGGTGATTCTCCGCCTCTGCTCTGCTCTCGAGAACCCACCTGGAGTACTGTGTTAATCTCTGAGGACCCCAGCATAAGAAAGACATGGATTTATGGGAGTGAGCTGCAAGCAAGGCCACAAAAATGATCAGAGTGCTGGAGCACCTCTCCTACAAAAAGAGGCTGAAAGCGTTGTGTTGTTCAGTCTGGAGAAGGCTCTGGGGAGACCTTATAGCAGCCTTCTAGTGCCTAAAGGGCAGCTACAAGAAAGTCAGAGAGGGACCTTACAAGGGAGTTAGTGACAGCACAAGGGGCAATGGCTTTAAACTGTTTTAGATTAGGTATTAGGAAGAAGTTCTTCCGTGTGAGGGTGGTGAGGCACAAAGGTTGTGGATATCCCATCCCTGGAAGTGTTCAAGGGATGTTGGATGGGGCTTTGAGCAACCTGATGGAAGTTGTCAGTGCTCATGGCAGGGGGGTTGGAACTAGATGATCTTTAAGGTACCTTCCAACCCAAACTCAAACCATTGTACAACTCTATGTTGTTGACTTCAGCAGGATTGGAAAGCTGTTAGCAGCTGGCTGCCTTGAGGGCTGTTAACGGCAGTTTGGTTTGTTTGCTTGTTGGATGGACACAGCTGGCTCACTGATGGAGATAATTGTTATGTTGATGGAGATAACTGGTCTGGTTGCTATTCAAGGGAAGGAAAGTAATCCTGACAGATACTTAAGGAAATGATCCCTTAGCTAAACAAGAGAGGGAATGTATCTTAAAGGTAACGTTAGAAGCAAAATTGGCCAACACTCATAGTTCTTTTTGCAGCAAAACAGTAGAAATACGTTATTTTTCCAAATTCAGATGGGATTCATCCTGGAAAGACAAATCAACAGGCCATTTATTATTCATGCTTAAGAATTCAGATGTTGGACTAATGATGACAATGTAGTAATTAAATAAACCAGTGAACAACTATAGAACCCAACTTTCACTTTTTAATTAAAAGGAGATGCTGGAAAAGGGGGAAAAAAGTTTCATTAGGGAGAGACTGCACGTCTTATACCTATGCAGCAGTCAGTTATGGTGCTGCCAGAGCCACACGTAACACAATATATCTTGGTAATACCTAACACAAAGTGACATACAGTCACTTGCTTTTCTCTTGTGACTCTCGCTTTCCTGAAGAAATAACAGAAACCGGTGAAATTCTACTGCATCATTTCATAACCATTTCAGTGTTCAGTTATTTGCATTTGTAACAGCAGAGGCAGTTTGAGGTTGCACGGAAAACAACCAAGTGCACAAGGATTTTAGCGTTCCAGAAAGGCTCTGGACCCATGGAAAAAGGTGATCAGTTGTCTTTCTTGGATTTGCAGACTGCCAAATGGCCAAAGCATCCTCTGCTTCATCAAGGGACTCCTGATAATCCTTTTTAACATTGAAAAACATCTTTGCCATGTGTTGGGCCAAGGAGAATTGGTTAATGTGTGCAATAGTAGAGTGCAGGGAGAGGGAGATGGCTAGGAGAGGCAAGATTCATCTGTTAGGATCAAGCTTGGGCAAGTTTCTGCTTATCAATACTGTCAGAGTGTGAACATCAAACTTCCGGTACTTTTATTGTGGTGTTACTTAGGTGGATTGAGAGATTAACTGATGTCCAGGCCTACTCCAGGCAAAGGCTTTCTGTGAGAAGAAGACAATAAGAAAGTAGAAGGGAGTCCTGAGGGCAGAGGTGGAAATCTCATCACTCGAAGCTCATAAAAGTCAGGTCGGATGGTACATGTGACGATGTGTCATCAGGTTGTTGACACAGAGATGAGCAATGGATGATCTCACAGATCTTTTCCATCTGGTTTAAGGCAGAGCTGTGGAAGTCAGGCGGAAGGCCTAGAAATTAATTCAAGCTAGGCTGGAGGTTGCCATCACAGCTGCACGCCTGAAATTCTTGTGATATTGGACCCGTCCCCATCCAGCATGTGATACAGGTGTGTCTCCAGACTTCGTTTGATTTGCTCTCGCCTCTGTCTGAGGCAGGCAAACGGTTTAGCTTTCTTGTCTCTTTCAAGAGCTGGATGCTATTGAGGCTGACAGAGGGTAAAATGCTAGTATATCCACAGCTTTTGTTGCCTGCCACCAACCGTCTTCCTAGTTAACAATTCTCTTTGTAAGGCCCTCAGCACCTGGCTCTATGATGATTCATCACATTTGGGTTTCAGTGATCAAAACAGTATCAACGTCCTGGCAGCATCCAGCTTTCAAGTCCAGGTTTCTTGACATGTCATGTATAATGAGACTAGCCTTCAGCCAAGTTTTGGACACAGGTCCTACATACCAAAGGGGCAAAGCTACCCACCCTTCCTGCTGATGTTTCTTCTACCACTGCTGAAACATCTGAAGAAGTCCTCCTTGTCTGCTTGTTTCTCATACCCTGACAATGTTTGGTGAATGCTATTAGGTTTCTCTTACAATCTATCATACCTCTGTTCCTAATGACATAGATTTTCTCAGGTCATCCTTTCCCACCTGCTGCACAGATGAGCAAGCAGTTCACACCCTTCTGTTTTCATTCGGAAGACCTGAAAATATGTTTGTTTTCTAGGAAGGGTTTTCTTGTCTTTTTATAACCACATAGAGGAACTGCTGGTAAACAATTAAACAATGCTTGTCAGGAGCTATTTTAGATTTTCATCACCTTTACTGTCAGCTAGGCAGTCTGTCATTCAGTCTTCTTCCCTGAGATTTTGTTCTTTGGTCTTTTCTGCTCTTAATTCTTTGGCAGCCTGGTGAGATTTTTTGCCACCCTTATCACAATCAATGGAATCTACTGCTAGGGTGGCTTTCTTGGAAAAATGGAAGACTAAGAAAGACTGAATTATTTAATCCTTTCCAGGAAGGAAAAATATGTCTTGGTCACTATGATACTGAAAGATGATTTGTTTAGATTTCTCTGGGTCATTCCTCAATACATCTCTCAGCTTCTTCTACAGTTGCAGCACATGGAATGGGGAACATATGTAGTCTCCAGATGATGTGAAGAAAATGTATTTTATCTTCCTATCATCAGTGCATCTGCAGCAGGAGCTTCTTGATGTAAATCTAATACTGAAATACATCCTTCCTCACCACTTGCCATTTCATTTCCTTGGAAGGCAGCCTTGTTCAGGAAATGTCAGGCTGATACAAGAAACAGAGTGCCTGAGGTTTTGCAAGATGGCACGTGTTGGCATCACACTTCATTGTAATGGATGGATGCTTGTTCATCATCTTACTGGAGGGAGAAACGGGAAAATTTCCCAACTTTTACTTGCTAGATGTTTTGGGTTCCCTCTTTCACAGAAATGATTGTTGCTGGGAAGCCCAAGTCTCTGGCCACTTTGCCTGTCCACCTTCACCTGAATTTGGTGTGTCCTCTATAAGCATTGCTAGCTCCCAAGCCTCTGTTGAGAACTGATTGTAGCCAGATTTAGGAGCATTCTGGAGAGAAGCAGATAGGTCAAAGATAACAGTGAGCCTCAGTGCTTGCTTGTACATCTCAGATCAGAGCCAGCCCAGTCCTCCAGCAGATGGCCAAGCGTGGCTCTTCTGGCACAGCAGAGACGCCTCGAGCCTGTTGAACTAACAGCACTATGTAGGGAAGGAGCTTACATCATGGAGCTTCCCATCTCCAAACCTGTTTTTGTCCTTGCTCTAGAGAGTGGCTTACAGGGAGTTTTATTTTGTGCATGCAGCAAGGAAGGGCAGCTTAAGAAAGCATCATTTGGCACACAGCAACACAGATCCTTCCTTCCTTCCTTCAGGTTCCCAGTTCCATACCTCTCCCACCTCCCCAGCACTCGCTGGCACTGTGGAGAGGTGATGCTGACCCAGAGATCCGTTCCTACAGATAGGCCCTGCACTTCCAGAGCAGACCAAAACATGAGCTGGTTCCCTTGAGAGCTCCTTTCCCACATGCTGAGCTGCATTTCTCCCCCATCCAGCTCTGTATGAGGACACAGAGGTCATCAGGACAAGGATCTCCCTTTCCCATGGGTGCTATGAGAACATGGGGGCAGCCCAAGCACCTGCTATTCACGCTTTGCAGGTGAGCGCTGGCTGATGCAGCAGAATCTGCATCCGCAGGTTTCTGCTGAGGAGACAAAAATCTCCTGAGAAAGAGCTGGTCTTCCAGGCTAGTTCAGCAAAGTCCAAACCATAACTTTAAAAAAAAAAAGGCCAAAGGAGAGCACACGCGTCTGCCATCCATCCCCACTCTCTGAGGCTCTTCGGGTATTCCCAAGCTGTTCCCAAGCACCCCACTGCGCCTTGGCTTGACGAAATGGAGATGTGTCTTAACCTAGACAGGATTGAGTCTTTCCAGCCCTCTGGCTGCCTTTCCGTCTCTTCTCTAAGCTTGGTCCCACTGATCCATATCCTTCTCTTTGAAGATGTTTCTGTGGAACAGAGTGTGAAGTCCCAGCAATTCTGACCATGATGTCACAGGGATTTAAAATACTGGGATACCCGAGAGCTGTCTTACAAAAGCTTGTATGGCTTTTGTTCTGTGCACTGTTTGGACTCTGATCATATGCCTTTGGTGGGGGACTGGGCATGGTGGGGCAGAGTGGGTGTTTTTGTGGATGCTTCACAATGCCTTGACTGTGGAAAACTTCCATGTGCTGCAAATCACAAAGGTGTTTTACTCCCTTTGGCAGCCTTTGAGGTACCAAATTCCCAGAGAAGGAACTAAGGTCTGAGTTTTCTTACCACTGCCTGTAAAACAGTTTGGCACTGCCACCCATGAGAGCTGCACTGCAGGCTGCAAGGGGACCAGTGCTGAAGAGAAGGTAGGATTTATCTTTCTTAACTTCAAACCTTTGGAGGCCCAAGTGATACCATTGGAGTCACAGGAGCAGAGACTCCAGACATAACATCGTTCCACACTAAAGTGTTCCAAGCTAAATGATGGGGCTGGTCACAATTTGGAGGGTGCAGCATCACTGCATCTAGTTAGACATGGAGTCAAGCCATGCAGTGAAGCCCCAACACCTCTGTGTTAGCATTATCTAACACGTGTCTGTCACAACAAAGAGTTTCTTCACTGTGAGGGTGAGGGAGCACTGGCACAGGCTGCCCAGACGGGTTGTTGAGTCTCCTTCCCTGGGGACATTCAAACCCCACCTGGATGAGTTCCTGTGTGACCTACTCTAGGTGGTCCTGCTCTGGCAGGGCTGTTGCACTGGATGATCTTTCAAGGTTCCTTCCAGCCCTTAAGATTCTGTGATTCTGTGATCATTGCTGGGACTCTGGGGGAAGTGGGATGGCAGGACAAGCAAAGCTGCTGTTTTTCTGTCCTTCTCAGTGTGTGGTGTCTCCTCCCAGTCTCTCACCGCCCTTGAGCATCCCCAGTGCGTTCCCTCACCAGCCCCCACCAGAGTGGCCACACCGACCTGCCCTCAAGTTCCCCCCACAGCACAAAAGTTCATGGAAAGTCCAAGGCTCAGTGCAGCTGGCCCTGCGGCAGCCACCGCCCTGGGCTAGCGGGGAGCCTGCATCCCGGCCCAGGCCGCTCCCGCTCCAGCCGGTGCCAGACGGCCTGGGGATGGGCGGCCGCCTGACATCACTGCCTGACCTCACCAGGGCGGTGGTGTGGAGCACTGACCCCATCCCCAGGCACTGCGCCTGAGCCAGCTCAGCTGCCCACCCTACAGGGCTGTGACCAGAAGCTGGGGGCTGTTCACCTCCACGCTGGGGGTCTTCACCTGCAAGGGGAAAGTAAATAACTTGCTCCTTGTTAGGGCTATGAAAGCTCTTTCTGTCTGGGCTGGTGCTGACAGCCCTTCGGAGCTCGGGAATGCTTTTGTTCAGTTGTGCTCTCCAGCTGCCAAAGGGTGAGAGATGAGATGACCCTCCTCGCTCTGCATCCCTTCCCTGCCCGCATTAGCCCTTCCCTGTCTGCATTTCAGGAATGCAAACGCAGTGGCTGTCCCTGTGTGCTGACCAAGAGGGAGGTCACAGGATGCAAGTCCAGGCTGGGCAGGATCTTGCCTGCTTGTTCCAGGAGGTTTCAGCATAGGTCAGAGGTGTCCCCTCCTCTGGAGTGGGAACAAGTAGGGAGGACAGCTAGGGGGAAATGCATGATGAGAGTTTTTACAGACAGGGACCCAAGCACAGACTTTCTGTCTAAGACCAAATCTGAAGAAAAACAGGTAGATCTCTTATCATGACTTTTCAGGAACAGCACAATATTCCTCCTCTCCTAGCCATGTGAAGCCCAGGGAAGCTGCTTTGTATCGCCCAACAAGAGCCAGTACCATAAGGGATGGGAGATAAAGGAGAAATGGGAGGATCCAGGCCCCATGACAGGTACAGGGGAAAAAAGACAAACATTGATTTCAGCAATCATTGCCTCTGCTTGCGTGTGCGTGTTAAAGTCCAGCAGAAAGACATAAGAAGCCGGCATGGGGCTGGGCAGATAATGGAGCTGCTGGAGATAGGAACATGCAGGCGTTTGTGCCAGGGAGCTGTTTTTATGGGTGAAGCTCAGAGGGAGTGCCTGCATCTGGCTCTGATTAGCATCTTGGGGTCCCAATCAGTGGGAACTGCAGAAGAATCTCTCCCTTTCTCCACCAGCCTCTCCCATAAATTTTTTCCCTTCTCTGTCTACCAGCATCAGCTGCCTAGGTATCTGATCCTAAAATACTGTCCCTCCCCCCCAAAAAAGAAAAACAAAGTGTCAGAGACCACCTGTCTGTGTTTGGAGGATAACGTGTTGTTAAGCTGCAGTGGGATGGTAACTGGAGTCCTCCAAAGACAGCTGGCACCAAGGCCCAAAATCACAGATTAATAGAAAAGCAAGGTGGTGGGGATCACTCAGAGTCATGCAGCTGAGGATATTCTCTTCATGGGAAAGCTGGGAAGGGGCTCTTCATTCTGGGCATAAATCATTCTCCAGGAAAGGGCAGAGGCATTGTGCACTCTTGCATTGTACTGGATAGTGGGAGACACTTGCTGCAAGGTTTCAGCCTTGGATAATGTAACCCTTAATTTCCACCCTGCAATGAGCACCTCTGAGCAGAGATGGCTGAGTTGGCAAATGGCAAAGTTGGCTGAGATGGCAAAGGAAGGACTGGGCAACTACTCAAGGTCTCCACCAGTGACATTTGCTGTTGTTTCTGTGCTAGAAGTTTAACAGGTGCCCATTAAGTTTTTCTCCAACACCTTTCTCCTTAAGTAGTGTATTGTGCCAATGCTCATGCTGTAAATAATGATAATAATCGAGACAGCTGCTTAGCAAGGTTGTGCTATGATTGTGCTTGTCCTTCTTAGGTGCATGTGACTGTTTTGGGGTGTTTGAACAGGACAGCAAGTCCTCTAGCAGTGAGCTGTGGATGTAACGAGCACAGATCATTAGCAGCTGCCATCAATAGATATTTTTTCCTACCTTCCTTTCCGAAACCAATGAAAATGTATTAGAAAATTCAAGCCTCCTAGCCATTTGGAGCAAGGATCCTGCTCCTCTCTGTAACGTCAGCAAATGGGGAGGTGGTGTTCCCAGATGCCCCGCACCCACATGCATATGCGCACACACACACTATGTGGGGACATCACACATGCCCAAAACATCCTGAGCACAGAAGCAGCCAGGCTGGGGTTTGGACCAGGGGTACAAGTGCACAAGCTACTCTGGGTGATGTCTGTCAAGGACAGCAGGCAGCTGGACAGGAACAATTTGCAGCTTCCTAGAAACTGTGCCTGGTATTTTGCTACTCCATGTCCCTTCTGCAGGAGCAAGGTGAAAGCCTTGGGAATGGCTCCTGCTAGGGCAATCCCTCTGGACAGCCTGGAGCGGGGAGAGGGCACTAAGCCCTCACCTCCAGGGTGAAGGACAGCCCGTTAATTGTATTTTCTGCCTCCCAAGGCTCATGGGAGACCGTATGAATTAGAACATCAGCAACACAGACTTTCTGGCCTGATGTGTCAGGAGCATCTTCAGATGCTTGTCGCTCTTCCCTGGGTCCTCCTTGGGCACTGCACCATCAGATCAGACACAGATCAGATGCCACGGGGCATCTCTGAGCTGAGCTCAGTCTCCTGCATTGGCTGTAGGGTCAACATCTCCTTCAGGTGGATATAGCCCAGGTCTCACCTCCAGGCTAGCCAGGCATCCTCAGCTTGGCCAGCAATGTCATTCTTCTGTGTGTCCCGGTGAGCCTGGGCCCTCTGTCGTCATTCCCTCTGAAGGAGTAAGGAGGGATGGAGATATGAGAGCCACCCAGCTCCTGCTTCCATCTCTCCATTGGCTGGAGATACAGTGAGCAGGGCCATCCTGCCTATGCTACCTGTCCTATAGCTGAAATATGGTGATGTGGCAAGCTTTACCTCTGCAAACATCCACCTGCCTGAAACCCAGTCACCAGGTTGGCAAGGTGGGTAGAGTAGTCAGGAAGGGGCTGTGCAGTGGGCCAGATCCTTACAGCAATGGAGGAGGAACTCCAGTCTCCTTCCTGAATCTCAGACAGGCACAATCAGGGCTCAATCAGAGAAACTAGACATTACTCCCACTGACATCTCTTGGGTAGCAGAGGTACAACAGTGCCAGCCCCAGGCTGTCAGGGATCCCCAGGGAGATCAGGGAACGAGCTGGTAAGTGAGGATGGGCAGGTGGGTGCAGGGGCTCTGGATTTGCTGTTGTTGGTTTCTGGTCCCATCTGCAGTGTGCACTCACAGGTTGATGGGGATGGGCCAGGCAAGAGGCAAACAGAAGGGACTGCATGGGGACTGCCTGGCCCAGCTCTGTCTGACTCTCTTGCCTTGGCACCTCCTCTTGTCAGGAGTTTGTGTATCAGAGATCTCTGCCCTTCAGTTTGTCAAAATTGTCATGTTAGTATCAAATTTGGGAACTGTTAGATAATCAACAGCCTTGTTGCTGAAGGTAATCAGGCTATAAAAAACATCTGAGGGTGGAGGAAAGGAAGACCTCTGAGGTCACTCTATCATCACCAGCAGATAAAGAGCCAAAGGTGATGCCACTGCTGAGCAGCAGATGGAGGAGTCCCACCATAACCATCCCTTGTCATGTCACTACTTGAGCAGGGAACTGTGTGTGCCAGTTCCAGGTGCTTTTTTTGGAAGAACTGGACTTGGGCTGGGAGCTGGGCAGCTTTCAGTGCATGCCAGTCCTCTGCTCCCTCTGCAGAGCATTGGGCTCCTGTAGCTCCCATCTTCCCTTGCTGACAGGGATCCCTGTTAGTCCCAGCTACCAGCCCACTGTGGGTGCCTGGCAGCTTGCAGGATGCAGAGAGATGAGATATCTGCAGAGGCTGAGGCTGCTGACTGTGTGAGCAGGCTGAGTCCCTGCAAACACCCGTTGCACTGCGAGTCCCAGGGGCTGGACACCCCATGCTGTTTTTCTGACTGAATCCTGGCTGCTTTGTCCCATTTGTTTGTTATTTTAGGTTTGCCCAGGTAGCTGTGCCTCTCCTATTTGTTTTTGCAGAGGCAATGAGCTGTGGCCCTCTTGTGTTATTGCAGAGTTGTCTGCGCCAGAGTGGATCCTGCCCTTAATTATCTTGGGGCAGCCTAGGGAGATGCCCTGTCTCTGGTGTCTGGCCCTGGCAGTCAGTGCCTGAGGGGATTCCTGGGACAGATCACAGCGTGTTTCATTGCTGTGGAAGGGCTTAGTCACTGCAGATGTCTCTGACCTCCTCTCAGACCTTGAGTTGCTGCAACATCTTTGTTGCTTCTACTGCACCTTGTACAGCGTCATTTCCCAGGGGACAAAATAGTTCCCAGTTTCATCCATTTGTTTCCTACCCATTGTCTGTCATCCCCTTATAATACAGGAGACCCAACTTGTGTGGGCCTTTTGAGTCCTGCAGCAAGAGAAAAGAATCCTGAACATATGAGCATTATGGGGCAAAATGGCAAGAAAATCCCATCCTGGGGATACGTGCAAGTCCTGTGGATGGTACCTGGGGTTATTTACGGTGCTGTGAGTAGTTAGAAGGGTGCAGAGTTTGGGATGCTGATCCAATTCTGTTCCTGTGGAGAAGAATTACAAATAGCCTACTTTAATAAATAAGTGGCCATGGAAAACTTGCCAGTTTTTCTGGGAGAGGGTAGGTCTGCTTTGGCAAAGAGGAAGAGGAGACTAGTAGCCATGACAGACCTGTGCCCTCAGCCACCTCCAGGGCCACCCAACTGCAGGTGTGTCTGACAGGCTGGCTCTGCTATCTGCTGCTGAGCAGCACATTTGTCTCTCCTCAACAGACATGCCCTGAGCAGGGGCATCCTTCTCCTTCCTGGAGTGCATCTGGACTCCAGGGAGCAGCCAGTCTGCAGGGAGACTCCTTTTGCCTTGTTGAGGCATCCTGAGCCTTTTCCTTTTGTCCCAACAGTGATGTTGCAAGGAGGGGCAAAATTGGTGCCCTGTTGTCTTCACTGTAGGGTTGTGGAAGGGAATGAGCTGAGTTCACTGACACTGAAATCCCTGCAGAGAAGGATTTCAGCCACTCTGGTGCTTTTCCTCCTGCAGTAGTGGGTTGTCCTGTGTCTGCCTGCTGACCTCAGCACAAAACTGCTGTCTGTGCAGGGCTGCTGGGAGCCAGTGACTGGGAGACTCAAAACCTCAGGAGCCTTAAACTGTATTCAGATTTAGTCCAGAAATAACCCTTTTTCACTTGTGTGGCTGTACTAAATGTCACAAGTCATCTAAGTTTAGACTGTCACCAGCTCTCTCCTATATATAACCATGCAGGGCTCCTGGCTGCATCCTGCTGGCACAGGTCACGCTGGGCAATCCAGGGGGTGTGTAAGAAGGTGACTGCATAAGAAGGTGACAGCATAAGAAGGTGACTGTATAAGAAAGGGCTGGTTTGGTTCTGTGAGCGTGGGGCTGCAGACTGAGGACTCTGGAGGTTCTAGTACTTGTCAGTTGTGTCTTCAGCATTGATGCTGAAGCACCTGCTCAACCACGTGGTGGCTTTGCTGTGGGACTGACCTTGCCTTTGGAGGTGTCTTCCCCTTCAAGCATCCCTTTTGATCTTGCATCTGCAAGGTGGAGTGAGGTGTGACTTTATCACTTAATCCTCTCACCATGGCTAGGTGTGTTCTCTGCCACATTTGCTGTGTCATCTAGTCATTTCTGGCTTTGGGATAACCCTCCCACCAGTCTTTCTCCACTGACACACTGCAAATGTTAATGGTCTTGTATGTAAGACTCCATCCTGACCTCTCCATGTGCTCAGTCACCTTCTTGTCCTGAGCTCAGTGAGTCACGTGAAAGCCACGCCAAATCCCACACAGTGGGATAAAGCCAAGGCCCCGGGCAGCATATGGGAAGAGCATTTCTTTGGTCATTTGTTCCCATTCTGCCTGATGCAAAGATGCTTTCTGGCATCAGGCAGGAGGCTCTTCCTGCAAAACCAAGCCTCAGTCATCTCATGGAGACCTGACAGTTTGGTACCCTTTCCCTTCCAGAACGGGAGTCCCGGGAGCATGAGGAGCCAACCACATCAGAGATGACAGAGGAGACCTACCCTCCCAAGGCCTACCGGCCCAAGCACGGGCGCCTCTCCGAGCTCAAGGCCGAGGCCCTGAAGAAGGACCGTCGGAAGAAGCTGACCCTGGCCAAGTTTGTGGGCATGGCGGAGAACACAGCGCACCCCCGCGTCGTCATCCCTGAGCTCCGGCAGGAGTTCGAGCTGGTGGGTGCCTTCGCCTTCCCAAGGCACCTGGGGGCTGTGGGAGGCCATCGCTCCCCTGCGGAGCAGTGGAAGGGGACGGGGGACTCTGGGGCAATAGCAGCTGGAGGCTTGCTGAAGGGTGCTCCTCTGCTCATCCTCCATCTCCTCCCTGTTCACAGGGCCCTTGCCGCAGGCACATGGAGGCATCCCTGCAGGAGCTCAAGAGCAGCCAGCGGATGGTCCCCCGTGCTGTCCACCTCCCCAACTGCGACCGAAAAGGCTTCTACAAGAGGAAGCAGGTAAGAGAAAGCCCCCTGGAGCAATGCTTCTCCACCCAAAGAGGGTCTGCTGCCCTAGATAAAAAGGATGGAGGGTTTCTTCCTCTACTGGGCTGGTGGGGAGGTTGCATAGTTGGTGGCGGGCGGCCCTGCTGGTGGCTTCCAGTGCCATCCAGCCTAAGAGGAGCATCCTGGAAGGAGCTGGTGTGGGAGGAGGAAGAGAGTCCTAGGATGGGGTAGCAGTGGGGATGGAGATGTGCTGAAAGCAGAGAGCAGGAGCTAGGTCCTACCCAGGGCCTTGCATCAGTAAGGTGAGAGGGGCAAAGCGCAGGGCTGACCCTGAGCCCCAGCATGAGAAATCCACATGGTGTCTGGTGGCCAGCTCCTGATCTCTGCCCTTGGGTGTCTCCCCAGTGCAAGCCCTCCCGAGGCCGGAAGCGTGGGTTGTGTTGGTGTGTGGATAAATACGGCATGAAGCTGCCGGGGACCGACTACCTGAGCGGAGACCTGCAGTGCCACGCGTTTGACAGCAGCAACGTGGAGTGAAGTCGCACCCCCTCCCTCCGCCCCATCACTACCTACCCAGGCTCCCTTCCACCCTCCCCTCCGCACCTCCCTGTGCCCCAGGACTCCGATTCCTTTCATCTCATGCAAGAAGAAAAAAAGAAAGGAAAAGAAAAAAGAGTAAGAAAGGAAAAGGAAAAAAAGAGAAAGGGAAAGGAAAAGGAGAAGTAAAGAAAGGAAAAGCAAAGAGGAAAGAAAGCAGAAAGAGAAAAGGAAAAAAAAGAAAAGGAAAATAAAAAAGAGAAGAGTTGAGAAAAAACAAAAAGAAAAGAAAAAAGAAAAGAAAAAGAAAAGAAAANAAGAAACTGAGGACTCGGAATCTATATCAGCCTTTTGATAGCAAGAACTCAGCAAGGAAAGGACAGAGCCAGAGACAAAGCAGCCTCAGCCTCCCTGCGCCTCTCCCGCACACCACCTGCGGCCCCCTGCCATAAGCAGAGCCCACCCTGAAGTAGGAAGCTCTCCAAGTTGATGATTTTCCAGTACAGGTTTTGGGCAGGTTAATTTCTTTTTTTGTTAGCTAGTTGTTTTCTAAAGGGTCTCAACAGAAAACCTTGTGGCCACCAGTGTTCCCCCTCCTCACTGCGGTCCTCCGGAGTCTCCTCCCCGCATTGCTGGGACTCACTCGAGTTGACTTTGACTTCAGTCTCAAACGACCGCCCTGGATCCAGGCAGATTTTGACACGTTGGGAGGAGGAGTGGGACTGCTGGCTTCGTCTCTGGAGCTGAGCCGGGGAGGAAAACACGGCTCCTGCAATGGCATGAATACTACCCCCAGTATTTCAAAAATAAATCATCCAAAAAGGAAAGACATCCTTCTCCGTCCAGGTCCTCTTGAACAGGAGGTCAGAAATCTTTTCAGACAAGTGGGACTCTTAACTGTTGTCCCTCGGGGTGTGGAAGTGCTTGTCACATGCATATGTGTGCACAGACGGGGCTTTCCCTCCTTGTGAAACTTCACCTGCAATCTGAAGGGCTTAACTGTAAGCAGGGGGAAAGATGCAGCCCCCACCCCGGCAGAAAAAAAAAAGAAACCCCACCAAGAATAATAACCTGCCAGACTAAGCATGGGAGCAGAGTTCAGAGGAGCATCAGTGCCTGTGGGATCAGAGTCCCACTGACACCAAGGGCTGCAGATACTCCATCGCTGTCCAGACTGAAGCATCCCTATGTGGGGACAAGGAGACCGGGGCCAAAACCCTTCACCATCCTTTGCCACCACGAGGAAGACCAACCATGGAGATTTTTCTTTTATTTTTTTTCACAGCCAAAAAGTGGTTTGCTCCTGGGAAAAAAAAAAAAAAAAACAAACAAAACAAAAAAAACCAAACAACAAAACAAACCTACATATTGTTTTGCCTTGGATTTTTTGTTAAGGCTGGTTTGTAGCCTTTCCCATGGGTAGGAAAATGCTGATCTCCATCCTTTCACATTGAGGATACTGCCACGGCTGATTCCTGCCACCCCACAGTGAGGTCTTGTGACAGGCCCTCACCTTTCACCTGGGACTCAGCTCCTTGTTGAGTGACAGCAGCCACCTGACCGCGGAGACCCACTGTGTCAGGCATGCTGGGACAGACCTCGGCTGCCTTCCTGACTTTTTTTGTTGGTTTTAAACTTTACATTTGATTTTGGGACTGTTGCTTCTCGTTTCCCCATGACAAGGGTCTCTGGAACGTTGGTGCTGGGAGGAGATCCTGCAGCAAAGGAAGGAAAGGCAAGCCAGCCATGGGGTCTGGGTGCTGCAGTCCCAGTGGGCAAACACACACCCACCAGGGACCACATCCCACTGCCAGAGCTGGAGACTGCAGCTGGCACTGGGAAAAAGACATGGCTGATCTCAGGGGGAGTTTCTACATCCCCCAAAGTTCCTTTAAGCATCCTGAAGCTGGGCAGAGAGGAAAGCCATGTTCACAGCACCAGCGGGGATAGGACAAGGGGGATTTGATGCCAAGGAGGTCTGGAGGAAGCTCTTTTCTGTCACCTGTCGAGAATCTTTGTAGCCTCCCACAGCATGGCATCAGTCCTCTGAGCACCCCACAGGCCCCCTACCAGGACAGCTGCCCCAAGTAAAGGGCAGGACTGGATGCCCCACAGGTACTTCCCTCAGAGTTCCAGCAGGGCCAAGTTTTGCCAATGGACTTCCACAGAGACCTGGGGGTGGGGAGGAGCACGTTTGGAGCTTGGGGCAAGGCATCTTCCCTTCCTAACAAAAAGGAAGAGTACCACCAAATGAAGATCTTCCCCCCCCCCCCCCCAAAAAAAAAAATCTGGCAGAATGGTGCAAGCCCCATGTTGCTGGAGGGGAGCACGACACATGCTGGTGCCAGGGGAAGGACCCCTCCAGGCTCTGCAGGGCTGATGGAGTAGGGTCTGTTTGACCAGGGTGGTGGGTTAATGGTGTGGTGAAGGTGGGGTGAATAGGGGTGAGAAAACCAGGTGGAAGGGAAAGAGGAGCCTGTACCAACCCCAAGGGCCACAGGTCACCATTGTCACCATTGTCTCCCATCTCCTCAGCTTACCGACCCCCGTGCAAAACCTGATTGTTATAGGCCAGTACCACCTTCCCCAGCACCCTTCCTTCCTTCTCTCTCCCTCTTTCTTGCTTTTTTGTTTGTTTGTTCATTTTGTTGTTTGATTTCCCAAAACTTGAAAGCCTTTGGCTGCAGAGAAAGGAGATGTGCTGCTGGGGCGGGATGGGAGTGGGCAGTGGGATGGCAGCTCCCCACGGGCTGCAGCATGAGGGTCAGCTCCTGAGGCTCAGTGGTGGTCTCATGACATGGCCACCACAGTGACACTGGGAGAAGGACACAGGGTGCCTCCCTACAAAGTGAGGCTCAGTGTTGGCCCTGGGAGTCCCAGAGCACCAAAACCCATCCTGCACAGCCCCTGTCGCTCTGCATATCAGCACCAGGATGGCACTGCCTGTCCTGTCCCCACCAGCCTGGAGAGACTCGGATGCAGGGAGGAGACTGCATCACCTTTGGGATGGGGCACTCAGCAGCCCCCTGGCCACCCGCTGCCTCAAGGGTCCCTGGCAGGATGAGGCTGTTTGCAGGCTGCACTAATATTTAGGCCCAGGGCTGGAGCCTGGATCAGGCTGGGGGAGAGATTCAGGAAGGATTGCCTCCCTCTCCCAGGAGTGGCAGTGATGAGGTATTCCCATCCTCAGCACCCAATGGCACCCCTTTGCATTTGGGGTAAGAAAACCAAAAGGGCAGGTTTGGGATCTGGGGAGGACTGAGTGAGCAGCGGAGCGGGGTGGGGGTTGAGGCACATGGGGAAGTGCTGGCAATTTGTGCATCAGAGGGAGGCATGAGGCTCGAGGGCCTCCAGCTAGAGTGTTCGCACCAATGGAGCTAGTGGCAGTGCCCAGGATGCAGCCTGGGAAGGAGAGGACAAGGATGGCACAAGGGTCGGGACAGCCCTGCCACCACATGCCCCCAGCGCTCAGCAGCTGGGCTCCCCCTTGTCTGTACTGCAGTGGACTTCGAAAACCACTAGTACAAGAGCATTTTGCACTATTTCTCCGCTCTCTCTCCCCTCCTCCTCCCCCCTTTCTCTTTTTCCTCCCCCTTCCCCATTGAACCTCTTGTTGTTGTTGTTGTTGGGGTTTTGGGGTTTGGTTTGGTTGGGATTATTTTTCTTTTTTACTTTTTTTTTTTAATATTTTTTTCCCAAATGGAGCATTGTATATTTAACAACAGACAGTTCACCTCGCTTGCAGACCGCTGTCCTGGCGCTGGCTAGGAGCCCTGCCTCCTGTGCCCTCCCCTCCCCAGCCCTCCCGCCAGCCCCCCGCCACTGCCACCGGGACAGACCTCACTCACCACGCACGGTCAACCCACCAGTTGTAGCACACACTCGTTTAACAACACACCAGATTCCGAGTTTCCTGCCTGGTTGTTTTTTTTTTTTATCTTTAAGCAATACTCACTACACATTTTACGGTAGCTTTTTATAGCTCTACATACATACAGTAGCTCCTGTCGTTTCGTTTCGTTTTGGTTTGTTTTGGTTGTTTTTGGTTTTTTTTTGTCGTCGTCATCGTTGTTGTTGTTGTGGTTTGTTTTTGGGTTTTTTTTGTTGTTTTTTTTTTCCAGTAAACAAGAAATACTCATAATCTTTACTGGTGGGAAAAGGAAAATAAATAAAAAAAAAAAAGCAGTTTGTGAAAAACTGACAATGGAAGAAGAGCTTAATGCTCTGTTTAGCATTTTGTACTTAAAAGAAAAAAAAAAATCTCACATTTTATTAAAAAGTGAAGATTGCTGTATACTATTTATTCAACTTATAATTTATGTTACTCTTTGATCTTTGTCTTTTCTCATGACAAAGCATTTATTTAATAAAGTTATGCATTCAGTTAGCTTGTGCCTGACCCTCCTGGAGCGTCTGCGTGCCAGGGCCTGCCAAGTGAGCTGCCTCGGCCTCCAGCACCTCCCAGCCAGCTGCACCGTGCCCCTGGGGGGCTCAGACAGACCCAGAGTGGTGTAGGGAGAGGCACTGGGCATGGGGTAATGTGGTGGAAACAGTTTAGGAGAACTTCAGATACCAAAGCAATACACTAAAGTTGAAAGTTTGAATTTAGAGCAGCTTTAGAGAAGAGCTGCTCTGTTTTAATTTCTTTTGGCATTTTCTTTGCATGGATGTGACAATGGGGCATGGCAAACACGTTCAGCTGGGTTATGAGGGGAGAAGGCCTGGCTGATGCTGCTGCTGAGTCACAGGCTGCCACCACAAACACTCTGGGATCAGACATGATGCTTCAGCCTCAGACATCTCAGAGCAGCAGGAAGATTTACCCCAGCATACAGGAGCATCCCAGTGCCACCCCTGGGCAGCCCAGGCAGACCATGGTCCTCACACCTTGTGGTGGTCCTCGGTGGCCCTTCCTTCCTGCTATCCCATGTCCTCCCCAATGCCAGGTCCAGCCTCTCCTTCCACTCACACAGACGTCACCCTTCCTCCTCCCACACCCCACCTCTCATCTCCAGCCACCTGTACCCACCATGTTCTCCAGCTGCCCCAGCTGCCAGCATCACCCCACGTGCTCAGAGCAAAAGGAGGGGACCCATAAAGGTCACCTTTGTCCCACACTGAGGACCGTGGGTTGCCAGGGATGCGCTAAAACACATCTCACATATCATTTGCACGACCCTGGGCTGGCTCAGTCAGCTGCTTCCCCGTGGCTTTCTCACCTCACAGCACGAATTGGGCCAAACCTGCCACTGAGAGCGAGTCAAGGCAGCCGGGGGTAGGGGTGTGGGTGGTCTGCTCGCCACTGGCAGGGGTCTGCTGGCCACTGCCGGGTGTCAGCTCGCCACTGGCTGCGCATCCCATGTCCCGGCACGAGGCGGCGCTGCCGGGCAGGGCTGAGGCGCTGCCGCTGCTGCTGCTGCTCTCAGCCACACACACACACACACACTGAAAACGGGCTTTCCACCCAAAACGTTGGGGCTTTTTACCCAACTGCTCCCCGCAGCTAGTGGGCCAGGATATCATACGCCTACCTACAGGCCATAGCTGCATGCTTGCACATAGGTAGCTGTAGCTGTGCATAGACACAGCCCTGCAGTCTCACAGGATTTGTATTCTCGATATGAAATGTTATTTTTTTTTTACATTGTGCATAATTTTTATGCTATACTACGATTTCGGTTTGCCAGTTTGTGTGTGTAAACCAGAGATGCTGGAGTCCTGGCTAGTACCCTCTGTGCAACTGGCCAGAGCCCACTGCACAACCACACACCTTATTGCCCAGCACCCAGGAGGCACAAAGCCAGCGCAGACAAAACCCCAGAGGCAGCACCCATGCAGTGACACCCACCAAACGCATGCACACTCACATGCAGTCTTCAAGGCCATTTTGCAACCTTGGGGAAACCTAACCAGAAGCTCTTTGCTCCCCTTGCCTTACTGCTGACCCTCTGCAAGGTGCCTGGCCAGTTGTACACATATCCACCAAGGTCCCTGCACTGGGTAAGAGGGACCTTCCCTTGTAAAGCTGCTCCTCTACTCAAGGAGCAGGAAACCACAGCTCTTACACAGCCTCTCAGCAGCTCAGGATGCTCCCGGAACATCACATCAAACAGGGCATCATGCTGTTGTCTTCTCCACCCAGCAAAGTGGGACATGACCACCCTTTTCCACCAAATCTAGCTCCTGTCAGCAAGGGAAGTCTCCACATACATGCTGACCCGATCCCAACTTGAGGGGCCTCAAGGGCTAGGTTTTGCAGATTCAGAAGGTACCATGTGTCGAGCAGGAACACAGCAGACCAGTAACACCAGTTCCTCGCAGATCTGAGACCAGTAACAATGAAAGACCTGACTCCCAGTGTTTACAACACTCCCTCAACAAAAGCTGAACAGAAACAAATTCAAGTGTGATGTATCGGGCAAAGAAATGTGTCCAATGAACAGAGGGGAGTGGGGAAAAGGGGGAAGATGACAGTTTTCTGGCATCCCATTTAATTTATTCCAATTTTATGCAGCTCAGCTTTTCCAAAAGAGAAAAAAAAAAAAGAAAAACACAAAAGAAAACTGATTCCTAAACAAAACAAAACAAAAAGTACAAACTGCAGATGAGAGCCAGCGTGTGCAAGGTTTACATGAAAAAGCAGAACACCCTCAAATGTTAACAGAAAACAGGTAGCATCATTTTTACAGTTACTTGGCTTTGCATGCAGGTGTGTTTTCATTCTCTCTCGTGTGCTCTTGCTCTCTCTCACACACATCCACGTGCACGCACCCCTATCTCCACTTTCCAAAGGGAGTCCCGTTCCCTTCCTCCCCCACTGCCACCTCTAAACCCCTGCAAAGTCATGAGGGGCTTAATTTGCAGAGACCACCTGTGCCTTTCGCATTTGGGATGTGGAATGTAGAGCTGGGGGGGGTGGTGGTGAAAGCAAACCTCAGTGCTCCCCTTTTTCCAGAGCCCATTAGGCTGCTTTTCCTTCTCCAGCTGGAAGTCCCCAGCTGAGGGAACACCAGCGGTAGGGACCCCTGTATGGTGTTTCTCCAGCACCCTTTGGTGTTTCTGAGGTGGGGGGGTAGTCACCAGCGGCTGGTCCCATCCCTGCAGGTTGCTGTCATGGTCAGGGAGCTTTGCTGCCTTGCCCTACCATGCAGGTGCAGGGTGCTTCCAGCCAGCACCCACACTCACCTACCAAAGAATCCCCTTCCTCCACCCTCTTCCACCTACATCCACCGAGGCCCCAGGATCTGTGCTATTCAGAAGCATTTACCAGAAAGTGGGAGATGGTTTATTTCCTCACCTCCATCTTGATTTCATTTAAGGAAAGCTTGAGACTTTTACAGTGAGGAGAGGATTTTTGCAATTACTCTGCAAATGGTGTCCACATTAGAAGGGGGGGCAAAGACAGAAAGAAAATAATATCCTGGCTTAGGCAACAGGGGAGTTACTTATTCTCAGCATTAGTGTGTTCTGCACAGAAAGAAATCACCAGGCAAAATAACAGCAGACACACAGCTCCCCTGTGAAGGGCATATCCAGCGTAAAACTTCTCAGAGCACCTGGAATCGCTTGGATTTCATCTATACAAATGTGTATGTGGGCAGAGGGGTGCGTGTGTGTCAGGGCCTTTACAAAAGCAAGATATATACTGTCATTTACTTACAAAAAGAAAAGAAAGAAAAAGTGTGTGCTGAATAGCAGATGCTCACTCCAGTCCCAAGTGACCATGGAGGAACAAGGGCAGCTGCTTGGGAGTGTAGGTTTTAGATGGGGTTTTTTTCCTATCTAGAAATTAAGAAAGAAAATGAATGAGAAAGAGTGAGAGAGAGAGAGAGAGACACTCCCTGGCTTGTTACTCTACATCTACACAGGCATCCTTCCACCCAACCCCAGCAACTTCACTTTAGCTCCCTCAGCATAAGCTGATCCTAAGAAATAGCAGGCAATAGCCCTTCAAACCCCCCTGGAAAACCAAGCGCTTCGCTTCACCATCACCCAAAGGCCCCATCCTCCCAAACCAGCAGCTGGAGCTGGGTCCCTGCAGGGTTGGCTCTGCCCCAGTGCCAGGAAGGGAAGCACCGAGGAGTGTTTTGTGGGGGGCTGGCTCATCCTTAGCCCTTTCCCTCACTGATGCCTCCCTGGGGGATGCATCCTGGCCCCACCAGCATGTTCCAGCTAGGAAGCAAGGGGCTTTCCTCCTCCCCTCCCTCCCACACCGAAGCCCCTGCCAGGACCCACGGCCAGGCTGGGGCATGGGGGACACAAGAGGCAAGCGACACAGTATTTACAGTCTTTGGTCTCAGGGAAGGAAAGGGAAGGAAAGAGGGGAGAAAGGTGGTTTTCTCTTTTTTTTTTTTTTGTCCCCTTCCCCCCCATGGTGAGGAGTTTTGTCCCCTGGGAGGTGTCAGGGAGCACAGGGCATTTTGTGCTGGAGGGTGCAGGAAGATGCCACAAGGCAGCAGGGAGGGCAGGGCTATGGGGCGAGGAGCAAAAAATACCGGTTCTCTGGCTTACATTGGGTGAAAGACTATAGGAAAGCAGTCCCTTCTCCTTGCAACTCCCCCTCCCACCACCCTTCCCCGCTCGTTATCCCTCCCCTCCCCAGGGGCTGGGCAGCAGGGGAAGGAAGGCAGCGCGCAGGACCCAACCCCAGTCTCTTCCAGAGCCTAAAGAGACACGCTGAAACCCATGTAAAATCCAGCACTGGGGCCACAACGAGCTGCCTCCAGCGAGCAGGATCACATCTGTCTACTGGCTCCGCAGGCCACGTGCTCCCCGGTCCTCCTGCTCATGGGCTGTGTAGAAGAGGTGGCACTCGGGGTCCCCGCGGATGGTGGGTGCTCCCTGGATGACCTTTCCGTGGATAGGGTCCACACACCAGCACTCGCCACGCTGCCCATTCACCGACATCTTGCACTGCACGGAGAGCGACAGGGTGGGCATCAGATGAAGAAACAGGGACAAAACCTTCCCAGCCCCACCAGCTCATGGACACTGGAAGAGATCAGGTTTCTCCAGCCACCTAGCACTAATTTGAATTTGGGCAAGGTTCAGAGATGCTGCACTCAGACACCACAGAGTCTGTGCTATGCCAATATCACTGCTCCAGTGGGTCAGGCTGAGGGCTGGACCTCTTCCCCCAAGGGCCCTGCCAGGGACCAGGAAGCCAATTTTAATGAACCCTGAGGACAACTGTCCCTGGGATACAGCGCTCTGTCAGTTGTGGATGAAAGAAAAACCCTAGGGGATGAGGAATGAGATAGTCTGACAGAGGGGCTGTGTAAACTGTTTCTCACCTGTAAATAGGGCTAAACAAATTGAAACATGAGAACAAGGCACCAGCAGACAGGCACAAGTATGTTTCCAAAGTTTCGCTCTGTCCCAGAACAAAAGGTAGGGGCCATGGTGCATCTGGACCTCCAGCCTGGTTTGGTTAGAAAGAAGTTTCTGGCCCAAATGGTTATTATCCACCTCTTGCCCTGGAAGGGCTGCAGGCACTTTGAACCTGATGCTCAGCTCTCCATCCCCAGCAGATGTGAGCGTCATGGAAGATGCACTTCCAAGCATGCTGATGCTGGGAGATCCAGCCAGCCCAAGAGGCACTTCATGAGGAGGTGAAGGATGAGGATCCAGGTGGGACAGAGAAGAGAGGAAGGCACAGAGGGAGATTATTTCAAGATTATCCTACTTTTCTTAATTGGAGATTTTTGTGGGTTTTCTGCGGTCTCCTCCAAAGACTCAGTGAAATACAGCTATAAGGGGTGCTTGTGTCCAGGTGCTATTCAAATGAGTCTGTCAGTCAACCCCAGACAAGCTGAGGTTTTCCTGCCAAAGATGTTTTCCCTGGCATTTTTTCCCCATGCCTCAGCCACTGACACCTGCTGCTTTTGCATAAACGCAGCCAAGAAATCAGAATTCAGACACACATGAAGTCATCCAAGTTCTTTTGGGTCCCATAAATACTTTCAGAATCACGCTGCACCCCAAACTCCACCTTGTCTGGAAGGAATCCCTTCTGGAGCTGTGGAACCAGCCATTGCTTGTGGAGAAAAATCAGTAAAGTGTGCTAGAAACCTTCTCGACCCCAGAATAAGTGCCTTCTGCTTTGTCTGGAAGACCAGCCAGCATTCAGTCCCTCTGCTTTTCCCCTGACAGGGCCCAGCCAAGACAAGACTTGACTCAAAGCACATAAAAATAGATCTGGACAAATAAGCAGCTCTCACGGGGAATAAAGGGCTCTGAACTACAGAGGTTTTCCATCACTGAGCTGTGCACATCTACATTTACTAGCCAGTGGCTGCAGATGCACCTGGGTGTTCTTAAACCTGTCCTTGCCACATGCAATACTTGCTGTTTTCCCCACAGCAAGCCCAGCCCTGAGTTGTCCACGTCCTCCATGGTTGCACACCATACGGGACACAAGCTGAGCTGAGGACTGCAGCCAGGAGTGAAGCAGCCCTGGGGCTCTGGCTCTCCTTATTTACCTGTTTGAGATTGTACAAGCCATGCTTGTCACAATTGGGGATGTGGAGGGAGTAGAGGTGCTCCAGGGGACCTCGCTCATCCGGCAGCCGCATAGTGGAGATGCGTTCCAGGACCTGATCCAGCTCCTGCTGACAAGGAGTCTGAAAAGAGCCCAGAAAACAAAAGTAAGTCAGGGCAACAGGACCATTCAATATAAACAACACTTTGGACAACTGAAACACCAGAAGAGTCGAACACCTGTGTGCAGAGGCACTTGCAGACACAAAGTCCTGCTGCAGACTTCACTTGCAGGCCCCCAAAATCAGAGTACTGTGTGTCTGCATGTGTACGGAGACACACACAGGGAGACACGTGTATCACTCACATGTGCCTCATGTGGCCAAAAGCCAAAACAACATGAGGCCACAAGCCCTGGAGACAGAGGAGAAGCCTCAGAGGTGCTTCGATGGGTCCCACTGGTGGTGACAAGTGATGTGAGGCAGGACTAATGCAGACAGACCAGGAGTTTCCATGAGCATAGCCCAGATCCCACACCTGGGATGCTGTTTCAGCCCAGCAGTGCAACTCAAAACATGTTGAGACTCCATAGGAGTGCAGGAGAAACTCCAGGAACAAGAGCACCCAGCAAAGCCAGGCTCTGGAGGCAATCCTTTTGCTCAATAGCAGCCCTATCCCAGGGCTCCCAGCCAAGGCAGACTGGTCAAAATTACACCTGCTGTGAGCTGGAGTGGGTCCGTACCTCTTTGCTTTTGAAGTTACTGGTTTGGGGTTTTTTTTTCCAAAGCAGCAGCAGCAGCAGTGCGGGAGTTGACAGAGAGTGCATCTTATTTGGAACCTCTGTTTTCCTGCTCTTTGGAGGGCATGAGGGCTCCCTTTTAAAGCCTCTTTCTGTTCCCGTGCTTCCCAGATGTATCCTGCATGTTTATATATATATTATGTGTATTTTGAGCTGGCTTTCCATACTCATCCCATCCAGTTGCCTTGATCAAGTTGCCCACTAGAGGGAAACCACGGCCAAGGACTGGAAGGACGGTGACAGGCACAGGGAGGACCCCGGGCACTCTCCTTGCCCTGTGACATCCCTCCAGCCCAGCCTCGGGCTCACACCACCCCCACCCCCCCACNCCATCTCTAACACTTGCTTAGGGAAGAGTGTGAGAAAGCCGGTCCGCAGGCAAAGGACACGCTCGCACCCCTGCAGAGGTAGGTGTCGAGCCAGCTCTGCTGTCAGGAGGTGAAGCTGCAATAAAAATAACACCTCCTTGCCAGCACATGAAAGCCCATCAGATGGTGCATTCAGCCCCAGTTTCAGGCCAAACCAAACGTTTGCTTTTCCTTCCTTTCCCCTTCCCACCCCACCACCATTTTTTTTTCTTTTTCCTTTCTTTTTCCTTTTCCAGTCAGTTTGTTGCAGATGTCACTCAGCAAGGCACAGCTGCCTCTGCTATCTTTTGAACAGGCCAATTGCATGAGGTTCAGGTTCAACAAGGCCAAGTGCCAGGTCCTGCACTTGGGCCACAACAACCCCAGGCAACGCTACAGGCTTGGAGCAGAGTGGCTGGAAAGCTGTCCTGCAGAAAAGGACCTGGAGGTGTTAACTGACAGCCGGCTGAATGTAAGCCAGCAGTGTGCCCAGGTGGCTAAGGCCAATGGCATTCTGGCTTGTATAAGAAGTAGTGTGGCCAGGAGGCCAATGAAGTGATTGTCACCCTGTTCTCAGTGATGGTGAGGGCACACTTTGAATACTGTGTCCACTTCTGGGCCTCTCACAACAAGAAGGACATTGAGGTGCTGGAGTATGTCCAGAGAAAGGCAACAAAGCTTGTGAAAGGCCTAGAGAACAGGTCTGATGAGGAGGAGTTGAGGGAGCTGGAGATGTTTAGCCTAGAGGAGATATTATCATTCTCTACAACTACCTGAAGGGGAATTGTAGTGAGGCAGGAGTCAATCTCTTCTCTCCGATAATGAATGACAGGCCACGAGGAACTGAGTTCAAATTGCACCAGGGGAAGTTTAGATTGGATATTAGGAGGAATTTTTTAACTGAGAGCAGTTTTTTACTGACAGTTCCAGTTAAGCACTGATAGTTCCAGTTAAGCACTGGCACAGGATACAGTCATCACCTCTGGAGATATTTAAAAGACGCACAGATGAGGCACTGAGGGACATGGCTTAGTGGTGGGCTTGGGAGTGTGAGGTTAGTGGTTGAACTTGATGATCTTAAAGGTCTTTTCCAACTGTAATGATTCTGTGATCCCCCCACACCCCCTTGTCCCTCTCACCCTTCCTGCTGACAGCCGCGACTTCTTCGAGTCCTCGTGGTTGTGATGGGCTTTGCCAACTTTGCCCATCTGCCGCTGCTGCTCATTCACCTTCTCCCTCATCACCGCCAGCTCCTTCATGCCTGACTTCATGGGCTTCCTCCCACCAGCTCCGCTCAGGATGCCCGGGGTGCCATCCACATGGTTCTCAGCAAGGATGCTCTCGGAGCGGTCGTCACCGTTGTCTGCGGAAGATGGGGCAGACAAGGAAAGGGTCAAGCTGAGCCAGGTGCTCTCTCATGCATTCATCCCATCCTGGATCACTTCCAGGGATGGCCAGCTACCAAGCCATAAAACCTTTGCATGCAAAAACTTTTAAATTGCCTTAGCCCTTTCATCTGGAAGGTGAGAAGAGATCCTTTCATTCTGGAGTTATTACCACTCTAAAAAGCAGTTTAGAGAGCAGGGGAAATTGCTGCTGGAGAAGTTCTTTCTGGTTTTTCTTTGACCTTCTAAATTACTTCCCGAAGAATGTAATTTTCCCATCAGAAGTCCAGTTGGGTTAGGGATGCCAAGTGCATTTTAGCTCCAAAACTTAAAACCACAGCGATTAGTAACAATACCTTGAGTCCATCTATCATTCCCCAGAGTATCTCCAGGAATACTTACTCAATATTAATGTGCTAAAATAAATTCTCAGGCCTGCTTTCAAAACATCTTGACTCTGTTTTATGGCCACCCTAATTTCCCTCAGAGATCCTGCCATTTCAGGGATCGTCTGTGGTGTATCGTCTTTCTCATCGTTTGTCATACAGTGAATTACTCATTTATCTTCTGCCTACTTCTGCATTTGGCCACTTCTGCTGACCATGGAACAGCCCCACGTGTCCTGGGCCAAACTCTGCCACTGCTGCAAGACTCCTCAGCTATTTCAGCCATTCTAAGTCAGCCAGTAGAAGTCTGGGGATAAACACTGGACTTTTCCCATTCCTCTCCACTCTCTGCTCTGTCAATTTTCCAAGTTTACTGGGTACCATTTCTAGGAGCAATCCTTGCCAAAGGATGACATGATGGTCACAATGCTTCAGACACCAGTCTGTTTGGGTTTTGGGGTGGCAGTGGGAACCGATCTCAACTCCTCCTGCTTGCTGCAGAAGCCCAGAAGGTCTCTGAGCAAGCACAACTAACTGTATCTTGATCTAACACTGAAGCTGGCTCCTTGGATCAAGACCTCCAGAGGTCCTTTCCAGCTCAATTTATGATTCAACCCATGCACACTTGTACATGTACTTGTACGTCACTTCTCACCACAATAACACAGGCTACGTAGGTCTCTGTATATAGGAGCTCTTCAGCAGTTCCACAAAGACAGACCAGGACATTCTAGTCCTACAGTGGTGACAAACAGGTCTCTTTTAGCATAAGCTAAGAAGGAACTGTAGCACCCAACCCCTTCCAACATCAGCATTCTCTCCAGTACCTCCTATTTCGGCTTTCCAGCACTCCAGAACTCAGGTACTTCTATAAAAATAAAGAAATCACATCAAACTACACAATAGAGGGCAATCAATGCTTTAGCTCCTATAACAATGCTTAACTTATGGATCTCTCCCACTTCTTGGAAGACTAAGCACTCAGAGCATTTACAGATTTTAATATTTCTTTTTTTCAGAAGCTCCATCGTGATGTTTTGTCAATAGCTCTGCTGTCATGACAGAGGCCGAAAAGTTACAACAGCAAGTGTTTTACTTCTGCGTCAGTTTTCCAAGCTCTTTTCAGGTGTGACAAGCCCAGGGTCACACAAGGGAAACGGAAAGGTTTTTGTCCGAACTTACTCTGCAAATGTGTGACTGCCTCCAGACTGATGGCAAGAGAACGGCCCAACTGGGCTTTATGGAAGAACCACCACAGTCCCACGTGCCATCCACAGGAGACCAGCTGCTTGGGCACACAGATCAGAAGGACCATTCCTAGTCTGTGCTACAGACCAGCAGTAAAAGCACTTTCGCGGCTGGAGACTGAATCTGTCCCAGAGAATTTAGAAGCCACTGACAGACCCATCCCTAAATGGATCTGTCAAAAATCCTTTTGAACTTCCTTTCCATTTTGACCTCAGATCTTCCAATATTAGGATTGTCCCACTTCCTAGAAATACTGATTGCATTTGGTCTCCAGGTTTTTAGTTGCTTAGATAAGAAACTGAAAAGCAAACATGGGGAAAACCAATCTGGCAAAGTCCAAAAGTCCATGACTTTCCTCAATACTGGTTCCAGATGAGAACTGGGACCGGGTTTGATAGCCAGATGGGTAAGCCTGAAGTCTGGGCTGCTGCCTAGCAATTGCTGTCTGGCTATCATCCTAGGAGCTGGACAAGGAGTATTTTGAGCAGGAATCTTCTGTTTATACACCAGTCTCCCCATTAATTAGAAACACACAGTGAGAAGAGAGAAGGCCATAAGGCCACCCTTCAGGCAGAATCAAACAAAAGAGCACCGTGCAAGTGATAGGCAAGGCTGGTCAGGCTCTGCTCCTCAGTGGGCTGCTTTGCTTAGGAAGGTTTCAGCCTTCCAACAGCCTTTTGTGCTCCTGTCCTTGGTGTCCCAAGAACAGAAGAACAAGCACAGCAGCAGGGCAGTATCTCAGACATGCTGCAGTCGCCTGCTTCATTCAGAAAACCAACACCACAAACCGACAGAAAAGCAGCAAACTGGAAGCAGCGCCTTCCCCCATCGATTCTCACTCCTTCCTACCTCCAACTAAAATATATAGACATCTGCCCAAATAAGCACGGCTCTAGTAAATGGAGAGCTGGTAAGCCTCTTGTCGGCTGATTCATTCACAAAACCTGCTTCTGATAATATTTTTGCTCATTTTTCTCTCTTTCCAACGCTAACAAAAAGCAGCCCAAAGAAAACGGCTGATGGGAGCAGAGTGTGTAAGCCTATGTGCATGAACACACCCCAGGACAGGAGACATTGCTCTTGGCTCCCCAGGCACCATCGCAGAAGCAAGCCTAGACCAGAGGCCAGGAAGGTCTATAGCTGTTATCGACTGCAAGCTCTCCTCTCCCAGGCAGAGCCAGCCACTACGAGCCATATCCTCATGTTTCTGCTGAGCCGACCTGGTGCCTCCTCACAGCTTTTCCCTCTCCCAAACTCAGTGCTTTTCTTAGGACAAGTTCTCCTGATCCAGTGTGCAAAGCACTAGCATTTCCTTCCCAGATGAGCTGCATGCATCAGGACCACATTGCAGAGAGCAAACAGGCCAGGTGGCCACGACAAGAGTAGAGACATCAAGCCTTGAGGTTGGGAGAAGGCAGAGCATGCCATGAGCCAAACAATGCCTTTTACAGCCAAATAATGCTTTTTGACACTGCCTAAAAGCAGCAAGTTGTGTATGCTTGCTTATGACTATCCATGAACAAATTAATCATCACCCATCATCAGCCCTATCGGCATGGGATGGGCAGGTATGCAATTGCCTCAGCTATACAGCCCTAATCCATTTGTCATCCCGGCAAACGCCCTTCTGCTGACCAATTTCAATTCACGCTAAATATATCGGTGAGCAGAGCAATGCCAAACTCCACAACAATTAAGTTTTATAGTTCTTCCATTTTCCTATGGCATGTGGAAAACATCTCCTCTGCTATTTTGGATCAAAAGGTAGAGCACTTCGTGCAGGGTGGGACAACTGTGGCAAGAATCAAAGCAGATAGCTGAAGTTCTCCTGAATGCTGATGTGGAGCCCATGAAACACCTCTCTCCATGCCAAGAAAACTATTTCTTTATTGCCTTTTTCAAGGAAAATTCACATTGGCTTGAATGGGGCGAGAACTTGGCTGAGGTGGAAGTGTGTTCAAAATGGCCATCAGCTAACATCTGTGGGGAGCTTCACAGTCTTGCCAATAGTTTCAAAAGTGGCTACCAACTTCCAGCACTAAAATTTTCAGGAATCTAATTTGAGACCTCTAGGCACCTCAGCTGAGCAACAGAGGGGCTTAAAAACAACCTGCCACTTGCAGAGCAACAAGAAGAAAAAAGCACCACACAAAAAGAGGCCACTGCTCAAAGTTAAAAATACCTCTTTATCCATTTGAACAGCCCCAAAGCATTATCTGGGCTGTGGGACAGGACTGAGCCAGTAGCACGCACTCAGCACAAGCGGGCCAGCCCAGATCATGGGGAACATGCACCATGCCAAAGACTGCAGTCGCCTTTTCCAGTGCTCCTCTCTCTCTGCACTTGTTTTCCTTTGAGGACAGCTCATCAGCAAGGTTTCACAGGCATTTGCTTATCTGCCCAGGGTGTTTGCACAGTGTTTAAGTGCCAATTAAGGTCCCAGGCCAACAGAAAGTTTCATCCAAGTGGCCTTCAATAACCTGCCTGGACCCTCACTAGACCCAGGTCTCAGCTTCATCCCAGGCTGGATGGGGCTTCCACCTCCCTCCCACAGCAATCACAGCCTCTGCTTCCCTCTGAAGACATCAAAGCACCTTACAGTTGATTAATTACCCTGCAGAGAGAGAGGCTCGTCACAGGTTGCACACAGTTAAAAACCCAAAAGCCCAGAAAATCCAAGAGCCTTGCCCAAAGCCCCACAAGGGACGGCTGAGGGAACCATGAGGCCCGTGCTCACGCCCTGCCTCCACACCAAGCCCAGCAGCCACAGCGCTCTGCCCTGTGCCAGTGCACCATCCAGAGAGTGATTCTACACCCTAAACACTGCTGTGATTCTCATCTATCTGGGTTTTTTATTTCTCCTCCCACAATTTTAGCCTCTTGGGACCACAAGTTCTACTCACCCTTTTGGTATCGTTTAAATGCCTGTTCTGGGTTTTGTTTGGCACTTTATATTTCAAGGAGCAGAGCTGCCTGTCAAAGGCTGCCAGGAGGCCAACACTTGTCCTTCACAGCCTGAGAGCAGACAGAGCCTTTAAACCTGACTTTTATTGAGCACAACAGCCATGGCCAGATAAATACTTGCAGGAAGGTGAGCAAAAAGCAGACAAACCCTGACCACAGCCCCCATGACCTTTGCCTCATTAGCCTGCAAAAGGAGAGCCCTGGGCAAAGGTTCCTGTGCAATAGCTCCAGCCTGAGTGTTGTTGACCTGGAGCTTGGATACCTCAGAAAACGTTTGCCAGCAGGGATTATACTGGCAGAAGCTGCCAAGAACAAGTTTTCCCCCCAGGCCCTCTGGCCCATTCTTGCCCCAAAAAGGGTTTGCAGATTACCGCTGCCAAACGGTAAAGCACTGAGCCATGGCACAGCACCTGTCAGCACTCAGCTGGTGTCAGAGGGGAAACACAGGGGCATTAGTACATGGTCTGGCTCCAGGCGTAATCAAGCTGGGCTGGATGCAGCTCTCCAGAGGCAGATGAAACCAAAGCAGTCACTCAAGTTTCACTCTTCACTTCACGCCCATAAAAAACACAAACAACTGGGACGTGACACAGAGTAAGCACGAGCAGCAGCCTGTGACCAAGAGGAGGTGATGGGAGAAGAAGGGATGCAGAAGGGATGTAGAGCAAAGCAGCCTCTCTGCCCCAAGACCATACCTCACACAGAAGTCAACTGTGGATGCTTAGGGAGAAGCAGAAAAAACAGTTATAGAGCAATCCCTTCCCAGCTGTCCTCCTGGCAATCAGTTCAGGAGCCAAAGGTTGCATCTAGACTGGGTTTAATAGCCATTGACAGGCCTAACTGCAGAGGAATAATGCATTATCCCCTTCCAGATTCAACTACAGAGACCTCCCCTATAGCTCCTCCTGGTCCCCTCTGTCCAGGCAGTAGTCCATTCTGCTAAAGCTATTATTCGGTTCTGCAGAGGTCTGAGCATTTGATTTGGTTGCAGAGGACAAGCAGTAAACATTCCTGAGCAGCCTTTGTGGGTGTCTGTGCCACTCAGCTTTGGGGAGGAAGAGCAGGAAGGCTGGTCTCCCAAATCTCTCAGAACAGTAAGCTGCCATGAGACAGAGACGGACATCAGCTCAGAGCATCTCTCCATCTGCCAAGGCATTCCTCAGGCTGGGTTGCTGGGATCTTCTCCCTGCCTGCACTCCTCAGGGTTATTTCATCCCAGCAGCTTGCTCAGTAACAACAAGGCAAAGGTACACCACAGCCAGAAAATTCCTCTATCAGTCTCCAAGAGCTTGTTCTACCTCTTCGATAAGCCGTCCAAAAAGCACTCTGAGATCCTCTGGAGCTGAAAGCCCTGGGGCTCTGCAAACACTTTATTTTGGCTGTGAGGTCTTTTCAGCCTATCTCTACAAGTAGGGAGGGCAGGACTGGGGAGAGAGAGAGAGAGAACAGCATGTTCTAGACAGAGGTTGCTTAGCAAGCTCCTCTCCCTGCCCTGAGCAGCTGGCACCGAGGGGTGATCCAAGGGGCACCCAGTGCCTTCCTTTGGCTCGGGCATCGTGCAGGAAATGCTTTATGCTCTCTAAAGTGCCGGGGACATTGACTCCGGGCAGAGCAGCTTCCAGCAACCCGCTTTGCTCTCTTTTCTCTGCCTATTCCTAGTGTCTGGAGAGCTCAACTTTCACTTCTTCCAGCCACCTAAATCTAGAGCCCCAGAAAAAACCTCTAACCCACAGCACAGTGCCCTGTAGTGCACCTGTGCTCCATCACACACAAACTGCTCTGGCACCCTGGAACAAACACAGAAGTGGTACTGAAATGGAGCTGATGTCAGATGAGGGATCAAGATGTCCCTTCCCCTAGGCTTTACTTCAAACACTTTTTGGTTGGGGTGCTTTTTTGTTGTTGTTGTTTTTTAAATCATGTTTGTAGACTGGTTTCCCAAGGATACAGGACTTGTGCAATAAAACAGCCTGCTTCTATGTGTTTCTGCATGTGCATGTGTTTGCATGACTGACTGTCTCCCTATTAGTCCTCCTCCACCTCCCAATATATCTACAAACACGTCAGCAAATGCCAACTACATCTCAAACAGGAATACAATTTTCAAAAATAGTAAGTATCCACCATTTCGTGGCAATGTGCAGCCACACTGCAGAGATAAAATAGCAGAGTTTGTTTTGTTAGCTTTCTTTCCAAATGACTTGACTGATGGGCCATGTAGCACATCACCAGCCCACTCTGTGTAGACTCAGCAGAGCACAAACCACTGCTGGGGAAGGTCTGCTCCAGCCCTCCTCCTGCCAACAGCAAGCCTGCAAGTGCTGTTTGCAACATCCTGCTCCCTCTTGTGCCAGCTGTTCACTGCACACCAAGAACAATAAAGGAAAATGCTGTGCAGGTCCCTCAAAAAAATGCAGGGGAGCACTTCAACTGCCCTCATTTACCCAGCTCCCACTTGCAACCCTGGCTTTCTTTCATCCACTTATTACCCCAAGCGTGGGGCTGCTGAGGATCCCAATACACACCTCACAGCAGAGGCTCTCTGGACTCGCCTAAAAGCTAAGGAGCCAGAGGGTCTCATCTGATGATGGTGGTTTTGCACATGTGCTTAACTTCAACATGTGTGAGGGCAGTTTGCTAAGGGAAAAGACCTTAACATGTTTGAAAGGTTTTGCTGAGTTAGGCTCTCCAAGCTCCCTGCTGTCATAAAAGCATTCCCCCTTGTTAGCGAACCATATCTCAGCCCTTTCAACATGTTTCTCCGATTAGCCCTCTGCAAAGCTGCCACCTTCCCAGCAGAACCAAATGAATTAACTTGAAAACACTTCCAAGCTTAAATTAATTGCACTGCAGCTTCCTAATTTAACCTTGACCTCGTCTGTAAAAATCACCAGAGTAGCTGCTACTTAGTCATTAGGGGCTTCTGCCTGAATGAAATCAGCCATTAACCTTACCAGTCCAAGTCTCCACTCTCCTTCCCATCACTCACATGCATCCGCCTGGTCTTCAGTGCCCCAACCACCCCAAAAAGCCTGCACCGACTTTGAGTATAAGCTAGGCTCCTAAATTCTCGGTTCCTATAAATTTCCAGAATGAAATCAGACCACAAAACCACCTCATTCATTTCCTATGTGTTTTATTACTGTGTTTGAAATACCTTTATTTCCCTGGTTCATCTCTGACTCTGAGTCCAAGACCATCAGGGCACTTTTGCATCTCATAGTCCCAACTATGCAAGCACAGAAGAGGTTTCCTTACGACAGCCTCCATGTTGATCTAGATGATCCCAGTTTGGCATTGGGATGCTGTACCTCTCCTTCCAGCAGGAGAACTAAGGCTGGCAGAGTTACAGGAGCTACAAATCTTAAAGCTGATTCCCAGCTAATGACACTGCAGCCAGCCAGAAAGGGCTGATGGAGGATGATCTGATGGATGCACAAGCAAGTAACTTTTCTCAAAACTCACACTAAACATTTCTGCCACCCTCCCACCTTTTTTTTTTAAAAAAAAAAAGTAGAACACACTGGACCTGTTCAGGCTTTTCTCCTGTTTTAACGTGACTACCTTTCTAGGTGCAAGCAGTGACAAACTCACCCCCAAGTTAGCTGGAGACAGACTGAAAAATCAATTTGAACCTCCACCGAGGAAAGATGTGATACTGGAGCAAATGCTCACATCTGTACATTGGGGTCTTCAAATCCACATAATGTCTCGTTTGTGTAGGGTGCTTTAGCCAAATACAAGACATCTTGCTCTAAAGAGAATTAGCTAAGCAGAATTTTATCATATGAAAAGCCAGGGCACATATCCATAAGGCTGTTTCTGGCAATACCCTCTGCCCATTCTGGCTCCTCAAGGATGGCGTAGCTCACCAGAAAGATGCCCTCTGGCTTTGGAAGGCCAGCTTTGGTGCCTGTTCACAACCCCCATCAAGATCAATATCTGGTTAGGAAGCAGCTCTGGACAGGGCACAACCAGAGGAATGTATGACAGGGTTGCATTGCTTCACACCCTTCTCAGCCACATTGGCCTCTCTGCTTATTATGACCATTGCATGCAAATGATATGAACCCCAACCATCTGTATTACTAGTTTAAGAACATCTCACTTGTCCACAGCCAATTTTCCAGACGGTGGTTCAGTCCAATGCTCTCCTCACCACCCACCCAAATCTCACTGCACGTTTCCTCAAAGTCTGCCTTTTTCAAAACGCAATATTAATATGGCAATTCCTTCCTACCTTCTCAGAAACCCTGTCAGAGCCCAACAGCCATTACCACCAGTATCACCTCAAGGTCTGCTGGATCTACTGGACCTCCCCTAGCCAAGCACCAGCATCTGCATCTGCTTTTTCCCCAGGAACCTACTTCTCCCAGGGATGAAGCACAAGTGCCTCCAAATAAAACCAGAGCACTGAACTGTAGGTGGAGAGAGGCAGTGTTTGCTGTAATTTAGTTGTGAGTCTCCCAGCTGCCTCCAGCACTCAGACATTATCCTTCCCTCCTTGTGGGGCTACTACTGAGTTGCCATATCCCACATTTAAGCCCTGAGTTGAGCTGTTCACAATTTGGGATTTTTCTCCTCTGATGTTCAAGTTAAACAGCATTGCAGTTGTGTCAGGTTATGTAAAAACACTTTGTTCATCTGTTCTTGGGGCAATATTTCACTCAGTTTTGCGGTCACTTCGCTGGATTTCTTTAACCCTTGTTTTATCCTTCGCACAGGTATGGTCAGAGCTGGATTTGAACCATCATGTTAGAGTAAGCCATGAGAAGGGATTGAACGTTCGCTGGAGGTTTTCAAAACCCGCCTGGACGTATTCCTGTGTGACCTGATCCAGTTGGATCTGCTTTAGCAGGACTAGATGATCTCTCTTAAGGTCCCTTCCAAGCCCTACCAGTCTGTGATTCTGTGAACCTAGTCTTGCTTCTGTATTCATTATGCACATTTACTCTTCATCTTACTATGTGCATTTCCTGAAATAAGGCAACTGCCACATTCTAGGCATGAAGTCTGTATTGATACCATACTGCTGTGGAAATAAACAGGAGTTTTGCCAAAACTAAGACTTGAGAATTTGTCCCACTGCTGAATGACATGCACAAACGTGCAATAAGACCACAAAGGGCTCAGGCTCATGGACAGGCAGAAATTTACTGCAGATCAGCTGATCTGTAATAACTATTTGTGGCATACAATGGCCATGCACACTCAAGTAGTGCAAGTTACCTTCAGTGACTTCCAGCCTCCGGAGTCTACAAGCATGGCCAGGTCAATGTCACTTGACCTTTAGAAGGGGAAGTTTCCTCTCCCACAGGTGGGAGGGAAGCACTGCAAGGCAGCCTGCTGCTTCACTCTGCTATCATTGCTTTGGTCTCTTGCCTTTATAGGAAGAGAGCCTCGATCTCACTGTTTGCAAACGACTCTGTATTTTGGGCCACCCATGAAGCTCCCCAAGCTCCAATCTCAGGAGAATGCAGGCTCCCACTGAGCAAAAGACAGGAAGAGACACTCATAAAACTGTGGTAGAGGAAGGAAGGAAAGAAAGGGGAACATCAGTCAGCTGCATTGCCAAAGAGGAGGGAGGCACTGGAAAGCTTAAAAAACAGACCACCACAAAACAGAGTGATGGAGACAGATGTGATAAGCCAGCTGAACCACTGAAAGGGAAGGTCGGATGTACAACAGTCAGCTTTCCAATTAAACAACTCCAGAAAGCAGTGTTTCATGTACACGCAGCCAGCACGCTTGGCAACCAAGTGCCTTGGTGTGTTTGCTGTGCATCTGATCTCCACGGCAGCACCCCTATCCTGGTGAGACCATCTGGCTACCACCTAAAGGCTTGGAAGATACTCAGGCTTTTGGCAAAGAGCCTTTTAAAGGGGGGGAACCACTGGTATGCAGTGATGGGGCAGTCCCCAAGTTAGTGCAAACCACTTGTGTTAACAAGCCAAATAGTTAAAACACTGAGCTTTTGCAAGAAAATGCCTGGGAATCCCCTGTCTTCAGGAAGGATTGGAGTTCACCCTAAAATGCTGGACAGCTTCAGCTGGCTTGTGGCACACTGGCCTTCATCCATCTTCTTACAGCCAAAAGCAAGTCACAGTTTTCCGCTGCATTTTCAAAACCCTAAACTGGCAAAATAAAATGTGGCAGTCATGAAATGGCATGTAACTCCCCAGGCATAGGGTCTGAGGAAGGAGCTTAACAAGGGGGCCACCACAGCTTCCCAGGTGGGTAGCTGTCATTGGGTATATTACCTGGAGTGCTACAACTGACCCAAGCTCCCTGCTCTCAGACCACTGCAAATGAAAAGCACTGTAACTGCAGCCATCCCTGAAGCAAAAGGGGCAGGAGCCATGGACACAGTGGGAAACACCAGACCTGAGCACCTACATAACCCTCCAAGATCATTCTTCAGCCTCCAGAATGTCAGCACTGCTGCACCATTCCCTGTGAGGAAGTAACGGGCACAGGCACCTGCCTCCATCACAGTCTGTCCATAAAATTCTACTTCATTAGAGATACTGTTGCCACATCTGTTAGTGCTTTAAAGCACGTACATCTGGTTTAATTGAGCACTTGACTTTATTGCTGCTTTATCTCCATTTTCTGAAAAGGTCTTGGAGAGAAGGGTTTGGGGTTTTTTTTCCTTCTTCCTCTTAAAAACTTTTTCCACTCAAATCCCACCTGAAGCAGGAACAAAAGTCCCTGTGATAGTTACTCACACATGCTTGGGGCTGCCTTTAAGAAAGTCTCCCCTCTAGGCAATGAGCTCCATCCTAAATATTCTGGTTTATGTGCTCCAAAACTGCAGAGCCTCAATACACCAATCCTCCCCTCCCACTCTCACTTTGTTCCCTCTGGAAAAGAAGTTACTGGCGGAAGGTATCACAGTACATGCCAGGGAGTGAGAAAAAAAAAAAAAAAAAGACAAAAAGAAAAAGGATCTTGCTGCCTCTACAGCCTACAGACTCTGAAATTTTGCCTCTGCCAAGTTACAACAAACAGGAAAAGCAGAATCAAAACACAGCCCCCATGTCCCCCTCCATCCACCCAGCACATGCTGTGCTAACGCCAGCTACTGCTCCCAAGCAACCAATGCTGTGAGCCTCCTCTGGCACATCCTTCCAGGTGGTCTGAACAACAGAAAAGCCCAGCTCAGGACACCTCCATCCAATCACGCTGGTTAAACCTCCACACTGATGCATCAGGTGCTTGAAATCTCTTCCAGAAAACAGAAAGGTCTCTCATGCTCCCAGACAGAGGTTACCTACAAGCCCCTTTGCCAATTCTTACACTGGATGGTGCTTGTGTTTCCCTGTGAAAGCAGCAGATGGGAATGGAGAGGAATAGTAGCTATAAATTCCACTTCAGCTATAAAGTTGTCTCTTTTCCTGATAAGACATCCAAGTGTTTCCCAGTCACTGGGAGAACAACAGGACCAGTCCCTGAAGTTGGGGCACCATTTCTGGGCTGCAGCATCCTCCCAGGGACCAATGCCCAGGATCTTTCCACAGCTTTCAGGCCAAGATCTAGCACAAGCAGGTACCAGCAGTATCACCAAAGCCTGGCATTAAAACAATGCCCCAGATATTATTTCTCTCACTGTAGACAGAGGCTGGGATCACTCGGTGGGCAGCCTGACTTACACCAAGCACCAAGTGCACAGCAGGTGCATTATGCTAGCTGGTGTGAGCAGAGGATGCATCCCACACATCCAGCCCAGGAGTTTTATACTTGCTAAAAGCAGGATGATCTGCTGAAACCAGAACCACAGCAGCTTTAGGGTAAGTGGTTAGATGAAAAGTGATGCCTTGTCACACCACCATGCATCACAGCTGTGATGCAGAAATGCCCACAAGGTTTCAGACACTCAGAAGCAAGCTCCTCAATTACACCACTTGTTTTACATGCCCATCAGGTACACTCCTCACCTCCAACCAGCCATCTTCCCTAAATCTGCTGCCTTGACTGTCAGCTACTTGTTCTCCTGCCCCCCACCCACAAGGGAGTCCTGTTCAGTCAGCGTCACACTTTGTAAGCTCTGGCTTTCAACTCTTCCGATGGAAGCAGGCATCTATGTCCTGCCTGTCCCCTTTCCTATGAGAGTAAGACATTCAAAGCTCTGTCAGCTTTCCCAGTGCCATGTTCCAGTTTGATTTCATGCTGCAGTGCTGAGTCCAACCATCTTTTATCCCTCCTGTCTGGTATCTTTTCTCAGATGTCTAAACACAAAAGCCACCCTTGAAGCGAGCAAAAAGCAAGGCATACTAGCAGCAGTCGAATGAGCTCCCCCAGCCCTGCCTGCCCCAGTCCAACAAGACTTCAAGTCCAGGAGAAGAAACATCTGAATAGTGAAGTGAAGGAGGGTCAAAATGTAGTTAAGCTCTGTACTTCCTATCCCAAACTGTTAGTGTGTGTTGCTACGGGTTACTCAAGGCACTGTTGTTTCACTGGAAAGGAACACAATCCCATATTTAACAAGATGGGCTCTTCTGGATTCCTTGGGAGGAAGGCAGCAAGCAAATTACAATTTCTAAACTTGTTCCTGTTCTCTTCCCTTCCTCCAGCAAGGCTTATATGTACAAAGCAGTTAAAGGAAAATCCCTTTTTAGGCTTTCCAACTGAACTCAGCTGGGCTCTCCCCATAGGAAGACCAATCCAAGTCATCCTCACAAGAACACACCATCTTTCAAAGTTGGCAAAGGCAGAGAAGTTAGCTACTGCAGTAAAACAGAACCCAAAACCTGCAGCTGGACTGGATGTCCACCACTCAGGGCCCCTGTGCCCCATGAGCTGAATATGGCTTACATGCAACCCACATTATCCCCCTTCAACAGAGCCGTGGGAAGGTGAGAGCAGAAGGCATCTGCAGTAACACCTGCCAGTGAGAGAAGGAGAGGACTGTGGCAGATCCTTGTGCAGAGGCCAAACCAGTCACGAGTCCACACCACAAGCTGATCATGACACAGAGGCACATCCACACAGAGGCTGAGGGAGGAGCAGAGCTGACCCGTCCAGCTGCACATAGCTTGTCTGAGGCCCCAGCACGTGACTCTTCTTCATGTCTCCCTGCCAAGGCACCAGTGTGCTCTTCCAGCGATTCACCAGCAGCTACAGCTGTGGTCAAGAGCAGATGTCGGGGAAAATCATAAGGACTGATCTTTTCCTCTACTTCTGGAAACCAACAGCATAGGGACTTTCCAATCCAGAGGATGCACATGGATCTTCATATTTCAGAGCCAGCCATTTCTCTATGAATTTCTGAACTTCCTTTTAGAAGCCATTTATATTAAGGACATTTCCAACCTTCTATAGCAATGACTTTCATAGTTCCTGTGTCTTGCTCCTCCAGATGTGCTGCCTGATCCTTCCATGGGATGCCACATGAAACTGAAAACTAGCAATCTTCTTATCCTTCCCCCTCTTCACAATTTCATAGCTCTCCATCTCAGCTCAGAAAGATCTAAATACCAGAGTGCAGGTCTTCATACTCTGTTGAGACAGGTTTTGAAGACCCCTTAATCAAGGGGTGACCTTCAGAAAAGCAACATGCACCTGCTGGGTACCACAGACACCTCCATCACACCTCTGAAATCAACTGCAGCCCTTGTGAGGGGCTAGGAGCCAGAACACCTCTTCTTTAAAGAGAAATAAAAATGCCCGCCCTCTTTGCAAATACAGAAGGCCTTGGCACAAGCCGAGGGCACAGGAACAAAGCCAAAGCACATGGAAAACAGCAGCAGCAGTTCTTACTGCTGCCTGCCTAATTGGAGAGTCAGGATGCCACCTCAGAGCAGGGGATTCATAGCAAGCTCCTGACAAGCTGCAAGGAGTGCCCCAACACAGGGAGAGACCCCTCCGCTGCCACCCTCCTCACTGCTTTGGCAGCCCCAGCCCTACAGCACTCTTGTCATGCGCTGCTCTTCCTCAAAAGCCTGCAAAGCATGTTGGCTGAGCCCCAACAAAAGCACCTTCTAACAGGATTTTTTCAGGTTTCAAGGATATCAGTGTCTGGCACAGGCTGAAGTAATTAAGAGCACAAACAGACTATCTGGCAATGATTAACCAGCTATTTACCGCTGAACATTACAAGTCCCACTCTCAAACTGCACCAAAACTCTTGCTTTTTCCTACTTTTTCACCCCCTTGCCCCATCTCTGCCTTTCACAAAGCCCTGCTGTGGCCCCTCTCACACCACTCCTTCAGCCTCACCATGCTTTGCCTCACTAAATAAACCATGATGATGTCAGCTGGGCTAAAGCTGGAAGGCTTGCTGGGGGTTAAAGAGAAAAGTGTGTTGTTCTTGGCAAACAGATAAACCCAGTTTTCACTGAATAGGCCTCAAGATGGACAGCAACAGCCACATGCGCTTGCAATCATCATGTTTGCGTTTGACTCTTCCTATTGAATAGCAGGGTAAGAAAACACTTCGGCTGATTTCATTTCTATTGCCTTCACAAGGCTGGTCCCTTCACAGCCACAGATCTGTTCATCTGCAAGTTCTTCCAGACCAGAGACAATCCTAAAGCTGCAACAGATGATTCAAAGACTCGTTTCATTATGACTGCCTCCTACATCACTTAGGAAACATGCCTGGAAGAACAGTGAACAGGTAGCCCTAGAGGGAAGGGTTTGTAGTCAACAGTGAAAAGTTACTGGTGACATTCAACACTTCACAGAAACAGTAATGCAGGGAGAGAGCATTCAAGACAGGATTTTTCACAGCAGCTGAGACAGCAGAATTGGCAGGTCCAGCTTCACTGGAAGCAGGCTGGAGTTCTCCATCCCAGCAGAGAAGGGTCCCATGCAGCAGGCTGGCTGAACGCTGCAAAGTTTGTCAACGAGTCTCATCATACAACAGCCAAACTCATGGAGAGCAAGAGAGATTGGTATGTCTTTAACAGCAATTTTAATGGTTTACACAGATTGGACTTTGTAACACACCACATAGGCCACCTCTGCTGGACATGCCAAGCGAATTATCAGAGTACTGCCACTCTCTCTGCATGAAATACCACCAGCAGCTATGTCCTCCCTTCTCTTTGAAGAAGTAGGAAGGTTTTTCCATCCCCAGAAAGCTCCAAAGGAGCAAAGTGCACCTCCAGTATTTGGGTTGCCCACAGCAAAGTCTTATCTCTGCTCCCAGTGCCCCCACAGCAGCGTGGGAGATGCATGGAGAGACTAGAGATCAGTGGGGCACAGCTCTGCTTCTTTTGAGGTCTGCAGAATACTATGTAAATTGATGGGGCAGCGTACATATTTATTATTCAAGGAGTGTAAGAGAAGAGGAGAATGGAAGCTGCTAATCAATAATGTAAAGCAGAAGTGAATATAACACGTAGAGAAAAATTCCCAATGAGCTTCTTAAAATAAAACTGTAATAGAGTGTCATAGAAGACAGCATGACAAATTGGTCAGGTAAGATATTAGAAGTGAAAAAGAGCAACCAGGGAAAATTTGCATTCACCAACAGTGAGGTATATGAAGACTGAAAAGGAATTACCAACTCTTGCAAATATTCAGTTGCTACTGAGAGGAAAACTATTTACTGGATGAGGCAAACATGGACAATCCAAATACTTAGCCACTGGCACAGTTTACAAAAAGAGCTGTGATAGCATCTCCTGTTGTGAGTGATTTTTATATCAAGACCCCGTTTTCTGTAGTTCTCTAGTCAAAGCAGCAATTCATACAGTAAAATCCTGTGGTCTGAACTAGTCCAGGAATCAGGCTTGGAGATACACCACCATCCCACTGACCTTAAAGTTGGGAAAAATTAAACCTGAGAGCACTAGAGATGGACGCACTTAGGAGAAGACCTGACACCCCATAGGCTTGACCCCTAAACCATGTAGTTGCAACAAAGAGGCCAATGCTACTGTGGAGCTGGTGAGCATGGGACAGAGGTCTCCAGATGACGGTTCCTTACAAAAGCAGCCTTGATCAGTTGCCATGACTGATGAGGCTAGCATAAATCCTTAAATCAGACAGGAAACGAGGCAGCGACACAATGAAACAGCCCCAGAGACTGACAAAGGAACAAACTCTTAATAGAGCATCAGGTGGTGGAAAATGTGAGAAGTCATCAGAAAAGTCATCCAGAAAAGTTAACTGGAAAATGGCAGAAGGATGATGAATATTTGGCACCAAAAGAGCCATCAGCCTCCCTGGGATGTTCCCAGAATGAAACTGTAGAATGAGCCATAAATAGTCTGAAGTGCACCTTGCTCTTTTGCCCCAAAGGCAGCATGGTCGTGCTGGGGGAGCTCAGAGGTGAGGAAAAGCAAAGGCCTAAAATCCAGCCCTCACTGAGTCACAGGAATAAATCACTCTACAGCAATCTACAAAGAACCACTGTAAGCCAGGGAGGAGCCTTAAAAGCATGTGACGCCTCTCAGTTTCTTTCCTGCCAGCTTTTGTTTCATTTGCAATTAAAGTATCAGGGATGGTAGGTATCCTCCCTGTTTCTGTCAGGGTTGTTGGCCAAGACAGTGTACCTGATACCTCTTCTTGAGTGACCGATTCTCTTACTGAGAGCTTCTTAACTTTACCACGTTATGTAGTTATTGGCATGGTACAAGGGCTTTGTGCTAAAGTCTTCTCCCATTTCCCCATTGCAAATATTCACTTTCTGAGCACTTGCCATTTTTCCACTCCCCAAATCCCCTTTCATTGAAAGTTTAAGGTTACAAAGTACAGATTTCCTCATTTCAGTTTCCCCCAAAGCTGGCGTAATTTGTCTTGGCTGCAGGGCAAACCCCAGAGCCTAAAGAAAACAAACACATAGGACACTTCTGTTACTCTGAAATGCTGAGCAATAAAATCTTAGTAAATAAATACATGGAAACTTGCTTTAGGTCAGAGTATGTCATGCTGCTTGCTTTATTAAAAATAAAGTCTATTTAAATAAAGAAAACAGACAGGCAGACTAGGGTCCTGCACCTAGAAATCAGTACTAACAAACATCCCCAATCCCTTTGAAAATTCAGTATAGCAACTTATTGTGAAACAGGAACACTGCTTTGGCCTAGATCCAATTGCGTATTGAACTAGACCCCAAATTCTGACAGCACAATTTTATCTTGAATTTGGTGGATAACTATTGAACAACCACTCTCTCAAGACAAAACTTCCCTTTTGCCGTGCAATGCCGAAGGAATGCTAGTATGGCAAGCCTGGCACTAACATTTTCCTATGCACTGACAAAACCTGTTGGGCTTGTGAACAGAAACAAGTGATTTTTTAACATTATTGAAAAAGGAAAAAAAATGAAACCCTCCCTGAGATTAGTGCAAGGGCCTCCTGAGCCACTGGACATGGGACTTGTCAGTCGCCACATTGCACCACACTCCTTAGTGGCAGAAAAGCATCTGCCCTGCCCTCAAAGAGGAGATGGAGAAGATGTCCTAGAAGGAAAGCGCTCTGTCCAACAGAAGATGCTGTGTTTTCTAGATAGGATATTATTAGGAATGAGTTATGGTATGCTGCCGTCATGCCAGCACTCAGCTCACAGCACTCTTTCCCCTGCCCGTCTTTGTTTCCGTCCTTGTATCTCAAGGGAGCAGTCAAATCCTCCCCTGCCAAGCTCTCCCCATGGCACCTGCTCTCACTCTCCTGGAGCTCATCCCTGCACCTGCCCACATCGATTTTTTTCAAGCTCATGACTGTGTCCAAGGGCTTTACCAGCTGCTTTCAGAGGGGTTAATGCTTCCTTCCCCAGGCAGGACGCTTCTCTCTGGATATAGAATAAGCCTTGGTGGTTTCTGTGAGCAGGATCCATGTGGCAGACCACTCTCATCCCGAAACTAATTAGAACATACAGATCTTAGCTGTCTGCTGACAGATGTTGCTAGAAAAAGCCCCCTTCAAAGTCTCCAACCTGGCCTTTCACTGCCCATCCCAGCACTCTGTACTATTCAGTTATCCTAAAGAGTTTTCTTGAGCTTTCTCTCTCCATGACAATGAATGTAACTCAGCACAATCAAGCATTCAACACCTTCACATCTACAGTTTCCACCAGGGCCATCATTGCAAACTCACAGCCAAGTACACCTCACTTCTTATCCCTGGGGTCCTCTGCAGCCAAAGTCCCACCATCCTTGTACAGGCCTCTCTCACTCATCACTTCTCAAACTGACTCCTCTTGTCTCTATTTTAAGGAATCTTCTCTCAAACACATTTGTATCTACTGCTCCACAGGAGATGGCATAGACCAGATAACAGATTTCTCAGAGAAGTTCAGTGTATCAGACAAAAGTATTGGCTCAGCCTGGCATGATCCAACTTTGCTTCATCTGCTTGGCATTTACCTTCAAGTCCTTAATTGCTCTGTCTTCCAGATCTCCCAGTATCTGAGGTTGGATTAATGGGTCTGTATTTGTCTGAATCACTTCCCAGCCTTTGGCAATCTGAAATACTGTATCCCTGTCTCCTATTTACCACCATGACCTAAACACCTTTATACAGGACAGAAAGATTTTTTTTCTTTTGGTCCTCATTCCTTCAGAAACCGGTGCCAGTGTTCTTGGCTTCTGCTCTCCAATCAATTTCAATCAATTCTGACTTTTGTTTTTCCCCCCTCAGTATTCAACATTTACATGTCCTCATACCCTCCAACTGCATTGAACACTGAAGCAAACTTTGGTTGATACTGGAGCCATACCTAGACCATCTTTAATCTCCAGTTGGTCCTCACTGCACAGCGGCTTCAAATCTTTTTTATTTATATAGCTGAGAAACCTGTTGCTATTTGTTTTAATTTCCTTTGCCAGGCCTAACACAGCTTGACTTTTGGCAATTCTCATTTTATCCCTACCCCTCCTGACCTCCAAGACATTGCTTTTTTTGCCAATTAGTCTTTTTTTCCATTCCTTACAGACTGTGTTTAATCCCAACTATCCTTTTTAAGGTGGCTATTCACCAGCTTCAGTGAAGAGCCCTTTCCTGCCGTGTTTTCCTCCTTTGCTTGGGATCCCTGTTCCAGATAGTTTCTGTACTTCTGAATTAGAGAGAGAGAGCCTTTGCCTCTTCTGCATTCAAGTTCTCATGCCTCTCTGTCTGGATGACTTCACCCACCAGGTTTTTTAATTTTTCAAAGTTTGCCCTTTCAAAGACAAGTATCCTAGTTGCAAACCCGCTTTTGTTTAGGCTTCCATTTAATTTAAAAGGAATCCATTTTATGAGCACTAAGTCCAAGATTCCTCTGTACAACCAGGCCCTCCTGTAACATCAACATTAGTTACCAAAACAAAACCTAAAATAGCACCTCCATTTGCTGCTGTCTGGGCTATCACAATCAGGAGTATTTATGTTTTACCTTATTAATACCATGTGTTTGCCAATGTGTATTCCTAGATATTAAGATACATTCCAAAGTTCTCACAGCAATGTTATTTTGGTAATATTTATCTTTCTAATAACATTACAGAGATATCTATCTACACAACCCCTACCACCCTTCATTTTAGTCTGCAGCTCTATCTGTCCTCTCATGGCTATTTCCCAAGGTACTCATATGAACCGCAGTCTTCTAAGGTATTTTGTGAATATCTTACAAGCAGTTCTTTCACCAGGACGTCTCTCAAAACAACCAGCTCACAGGAGCCAACTGTACCAGCTCAGACCATAGATCTGCATAGTCTCTCCTTGTACAGTAGACAAAAGTGGGTGGAGATCAAAGACTGAGGTGATTTTAACCCTCATTGATTTCCCCAGTCTCCCCTTGAGCACTCAGGAATGTTCAGCTTTCATAGCATCCACTGGAAAGCAGTCCCACAACTCAACTACTCAGCTGTCCTACTTTCATAGGAAAGGACAAGTTCCTTTATTTGGTCAGTCTCTGACCTCTCAGCCATGGCCAAAAGAGACCCATAAAACACCTTCAAAAGACAAGCTTGGAAACAAACATTTCTAAAACTGCTTGATACCAGAAATCCTGGTTTCTACAGGGAGATGGCTTCATTCCCCACTGTAGTTCTGTTCTGCCTCCTCCCATTTAATTCCATGTTTGACAGATGGTCAATTATCTCTTCCTCATAGAGGTTGATTTGCTTAATTTCACTTTTTTTTTTTTTTTTTTTGGTAACACCACTCTCATATGCAGGTGTGGATTATCTTTCTCTTCAGCAACCAACCCAATCAACTCACTGAGGTCTTTGCACTGAAACTGAATGCAGCTTTGAAGATTGCTATCTCTGCTTCAGACTTCAGCTCCTGTCCCTAAATGCTTGTCCATAAGCCTAATAAAACAGGTTTCCCTTTCCCACAAAGCCTGACTTGCCTATGGTTTTAGACTACTACAGCTAGGACAAAGACACTACCAGTCCACATAATCTACATGGTAATGCTTGTGGTGCCACCAACTCTGACCACAGACACCCAGACTTTTCTCCTTTCCCAGGATAGGACTAAACAAAACACATTACCACACAAAAACACCAGCACAAAACCTCTTTGCTAAAGATGATTTGAGTTTTTGCTACTGGTGTCCTCATCTTTGGTCTATTTGAGATGGAGTAAGGAGCGTTGTCTAAATGTTAGGGACTGCGAATGGACTTGTCATAGAAGTCACAGGTTTTGGCATGTTTCTTCATCAAAACCAATGCTATCCAAAAAAAAAGAAGAAATGCAAATGAAAGACAATGAACTGGACTAAGACAAAAATGGATTCTCGTAGACTAAGAAAGTCCCAGTGCCCATTCTGCTACTGACAGTGAGGGCAAAGGGCTTTGCTTTCAGTACTGTCTTTTGTTCCTGTTCCCACTCCAATTTTTGTGTGCTGTTTCACACTGAAGTCCTTGAAAGCAGCTGAAGTGGTCCTGGCCATAAGCTGCTTAAGGCAGTTTATGCTGCTGCAATATAGCTGACTGAGGGAAGTCAATCTTGACACCAGGAAGGTCTCATAAACAATCTCAGGGTCAAGTTCATAAACTGAGATTCAAGAGAATTGGATTCAAGCCCTCTTACCCTGCTTCCCCCTTCTTAAGGGACCTTGAGGAAGTCATTTTATCACTCCATCCAACAGTATGCATCTATAAAAAAGGACCATAAAAATCCCACCCTTGACAGAATGACTGTTAGCATTAAGCCAGCAGACAGAAGGAAGTCCTTGTAACTACGGCAAGGACAGCCATATAACCACACTGAATAGATATTTAGACTCAAATCCCTTGATCTGACACTGTGCTTTTAGTGCCACATAAATAATTTCACCTTACTTTGGCATGTTATTATCTCTGTCCATACAGCTTAAAGAAAAAAAAGTCACATATCCTTCTCTCTTCAGCCCTTCAAAGGCTGGGAACTGTTCAGTGAAATCTGAGAGGAAAAGGATTGTAGCAATTACCTCACCTGTCTCTCTCCAAAGATTGCCTCTTCACAAAAAATCCTCATGCACTGCAGCTGCCCAAACTGAGACAGCTCCAGACATTAACCCCAAGCTATGCATCTGACTTGCTTTTTATCTCAGGCTATGCAGATTAAGCAAATCTGACCCCATGCAGGAACCCAGGAGAGACAGCTGCCTCCGAGTGCTTGCCCTGACATGGCTCCCACCTCGACTCACCCAGCAGGTTGAGGGAAACACAGCTGTTTCTCTGAAGCACCAAACACAATACACCCAACCACATCACCTTGTTACCTGCTCAGAAACTCCTATTCTTGCTTGGCACCAGGCACCATGATTATCAAGTGAGGCAGAGGTTGAACACTCCTCAAACTTGGGACTTTCAGGAAAGATTTGGGTTCTTTTTTCCTTCCAAACAAGAATCATCAGTAGTTTTGCAGAAGCCATTTGCATTTTCTCAACCCAGACATTTTTCATATCAAAGAGGTGTACATGCCAAGACACATGTGAGCCTAGGCACGTAAGAGGCAACAGTAGTCTCCAGCTTGCCCTTGAGAAAAGTCAGGCAGTAATGAGCTATTTACTCATGGGGAGAAAGTTGCTCCCAGTCAGCAAACAGCTTCAAAGGGATGCTTTATCCAGCTTTGGTCCTGGACAAAGTGTTAGGCCTCAGACACAAAGGTCAGACTTTGCCCCCTGGAACTGATAAATCTAATTCTACATCTGAGACACTTCATCAAATACTATTGTAACCACTTAAGCTGAACATGTTGACCTGAGGTCCTTTCACAACAGATTCCCACCATACAATTTGCTGGACAAACCTATTCAGAGATAATCTTGTCTCCTCAAGACTTCTTCATCAAAATTAGGCCTTAAGGGAAGAGCTGAGGCACCCCTAACCTCATTGCTTCACAACTAGATTAGCTAATACTGATCCTCAGGTTCAGGTCTTGAACTTGAGCTCCCTCAAATCCACCTGCTCCTGCTGAACCTCCTGGGGCCTGGGTGAGTCAAAGACTGCAGTAACCAGCCATACCATGAAGTCCTCCAGCTCAGAGCCTTCACTGTCCTTGAGCACATCACAGTTTGTAAGTTCTCCAAAATCAACACTACACCATTGCAATGTTCACATCAGTAGACAAGCAAGCTGAAGCAAATGAGGCTCATCTGCTCAAGACCAGGAAGGCATCAGTGGCAGAGCTGGGAACAGAGTCCCAGGCTCCAGCTCTTATTTTTTCCACAATGCATAGCTTAACTCCAGCATTAGGCAACTTGACTTGTGCAAAGCCAGACTGGCTGCTCCTCTCACTATAAGCAATGCTCTTGCCTGCTCTCCATTGTATGGTCTGGATAGCCATGGGTTTGGAAGGAGGACAAAGCAAAGACAAAGGAACAATATAGCAGTGTAAGACAGCAGCCTGGTCTCTCATGTTGCCCTATCTCCTCAGCTGGTTATAATTGTTTCACAAAATGAAATAACAAGAGGCTGACTAATGACTTGAAGAGTGCCTTGCTGGGCAAGGGCCCTTGCCAAGGACAAGGGAGAACCTTATTTCATTGCTTCCATCACTACAGCAGCTATTTACCTGTCTCACCAGATCCCACTATGCTTTCAGTAGGCTGCTGTAAAAACCCAACCCTTATCTTCCACTGATTAATGGCCCTAAGTCACCTTAGTTGATCTCTCAAGTGTTCCCAGCACTGTGCTCTTCCACCACAGCTGTTCACAAGCACCCATTAGAGATATCTCAAGCACCTAGAGAAAGCAGCATGAACAGGATCAGCAAGGAAATGCCCAGATGGCCTAAAGGGATGGAAAAAAAAGACTGCATGATGCAACTTTGTGCTGAAGTAGACCTGCTCAAACCAGTTCCCATCCAGAGTAATTTCTTCCCAAGGCAAATGAATTTCTTCCCAAGACAACTGTCCCTTCGCATACAGATGTCCAGAAGCGGGGACCTCCATGTTTATGTCACTTTGTCTCCACCACTTAAGTCACAATGTCAATTACATCTAATATTATTTCACTCTCTGCTTTGAGCAACAGCTCATTTTAAGGAAGGACACTCTTCCCTCTTCTATTTGCTTCCCCTCCATGTTTCCACATCTTGGACCAAGCCTTCACTGTCTCTCTGAGAGCAACATAAGTTTGTGGCCCTGTCCTTACTTCCATTCTGATGCCAAGTAAGCACAGGTTCAAATCCACTCCTAATGAAGGATCCCACCTAGGATGAACATCTGAGGACTACAGCAATTTCTTTAGTAGTTTACTCTGAACTTGAGGGTTGTACTGCATGATAAAGAAACACGTGGAGAAATAGAATTGGGCTCAGGGAGCTAAGAAAGGAAAGCCTGATAGATATCAGCCTGCCATCAGGAGGAGTGGAAGAAGCAGCAGCTCTTGGAATAATACAGAGAATAGGAAAGCAAAGGTTCCTCACACTCACCACAGAGCATGTGACCTTCACAAGGGGAGCAGAGACAATGCTCAACCCAGGATAAGAACCAGAGAGGCCCAGAAGACAGACATCCCTGTGATAGCAGTCTCAGCAAGTCATGTCTCAGAGCCAGAAATACTGACTAATTAGAAACATTTTAAAATCCCTAACTGGGAAGGTGCCTGGTGCCTGAAAAAAAGAGGTCAAAACATGACAATGATATTTGTAACTGCTGTTACTTGTTGTCTTCTCAAAATATTGACAGCAGCTCTTAGCAAGCACACATCAGTGAATACACTGCACTAATTCTCTCTTCAAAAGCATATGTTTAACCTTCACCAGAGAGAGCCCTTTTCCATCCCACATGCAACCTTAGGGATTGCCAGAACGATTTAAAACCCCAGCAAACAAGAGCTCTTGGAGGAGATAATCAACCTCCTTTTTGCCCACATTTGACTCAAGGTCTGTCTTATGCTCTACAGTTTCCAGCTGGGAACTATCAAGTAAGCTATCAATTGCCCCTTACTTACATACAGATGAACAGGTAATTAGTACAATGACCTAATTAATATTAATACACGAGAGTGAAAGAACTAATGAAGCTTGATTTTTCAAAGGTTTGGGGTGGATTTTTTTATGGAGCTCTTCACCGAGATCATGCCTGAGAGCTGGTTATTGGTTCTCTGATGTCTATTACTGGCTGAGTTTCTGCTACAACCCATCAAGAGACATGAACAAGTTACAGTCTCACCACCCAGCAACTATTTTCATAAAAGCTGTAAGAAATCAGTATCTTAAGAGCTCAAAACCTTCAGTGAATTTTCTGGTTCAAAAGTTTTCAAGGTAGCCATAGAGACAAAGATAATCCACACGTGCCCACACACAACGCTTGTTTGGAGGAAAGCCAGGCTCAAAATGGGTCATCCAACACACTGCTTTGAAACAAGAAAGAGAAGTCTTTACTGAGTGCAAGAGCTAAACAAGGACCATGCTTGCACTTTATCACCCAGCTGCCCTCCGAACAGGTTTAACATCACGTGTCACACCACAGAGATAGTAAGGGGGAAAAGACCTGCACTTTGACTGTAATTGGATGCTCTGGATGCATGAAGCATGCATGCACGCACATGATAAGGATCAAAAAGGCAAGATTTGGGAGCTTTAAGGGGTGGGGGAGAAACAGAGAACAGGTGGAGCGATGCCAGCCTCACAAGGCACATGCACACACTCGCCTGCAGTAAACGAAGACGCCAAGAGCTTTGGCATCAGGTCGTGGAGCAGCCCAGTGGATCCCTCCCTCCCCATCCCTGGGGCTCAGGCAGCAGCATGAACAAGCAGGGACAGACGTGTTCCAGAGCAGCCTGCAGGGAAGCAGAAAGCCAGTTGCTCACCTCGCAAAGCCTGCAGGCAAGGCTTGCTCAGTGCCTGCCCCCAGCTGCCATGCCAAGGGGAGACCATGTCAGCAGGGCAGCAGCCCAGCAAAAGGGCAGAGATGGGCAGCCCCACACTGAGGACGGAGACGTTTTACTCCCAAATACTATACAGGCATTAGTTCCCATATCTCCATGATCCCAGCACATCCCATGTGGAGGAAACTCAGGGACAGGGCTGCATCAAGCAAGAAAAATTAAGTACTAATTCACTTAAAGCAACTTTAAAAGAAAATACAGCAGATCAGGGGACCCTGACAACTGTCTGGGCTGCAACTGAGGAATTCAGGGAATTCACTCTTGCAGGTGAGACCTCCCAACTCCACTGTCTGCAAGGAGCAGTACTTGCCACCATGCCATATCACCCAAGAGGCTGTCAAATTAGTCAGAAATTCAAGTATTCTCACAAGTTTTCTGTTCTCCTCAGACAGGAGCAGTTTTCAAAGAACATTGTCAAGGTTGACATACCCCTAAAAAAAAAAA
>WBNH01005719.1:59722-113814 GCA_013401255.1 Urocolius indicus
GTGGGCGGGGGGAATTGAAACACAGCCCAGGCCTGCTGTTGAGCAGCTGGGATTTTAACACTTGTTGCAGCAGGAGAAATTAGGAACAGAAATCAGCACAGAAGAAGAAGAGGATGTCAAATTCAAGGTCTGTGATGCACCAAGACAGAGCAGCAAAAGTGATCTTTATGGAAGGGCTGATGGGCTTAGTCCTGCTTTGTTTTTTTGATTTGTTGGGGCTTTGGGGTGGGTTTTTTGATGTTGCTTTTGAACAGTACTTCAGACTCTGACCACAGCCTCAGGAGATGCACACCCTCCCTTAGATCTTATTCCACCATCTTGGTGCATCTCCAAGGCACCAACACCCTGGAAACAAGAACAGCAAGTGAATTTTTATTATTTTCTCTGCTGGAGCTTTTAGGGAGTCAAAGGAAAATGCTTTTATGAATGGCAACTGCTAGCTTTGTCATCTGAAGTTCCTTCCACTGACCCTTGCAAAGGACTGAGAGGGAGGAGTAAAGCAAAACAAAAAAAATAATCCACATTACCCTGTCTCACAGCAGTTCAGCTCCAGTCCACATCCCACAGACACCTGTGTCACCACCATATTATCAGAGCAAACCTGTGTGTTGGTGTTGCCCAGGCATAGCTCCTTAGGCATGAGGTCACCCCACACCTCAGGGACAGGGGCAACTCATGGGAGTGAAGGTGACCAGGGGCCACACTCACCATTTTCTCAGGACCACCTCATCCCCATATTCCTGTTGCAGATACTCCACAACCATCATGGCATGCACCAAGACCAAGGGTTCAGAAGGAGCCTTCCCCACCATCCCACCAGGGTACATATACATGGGATCCCCCTGATCCAAAGGGCAGCATTTGGCACAGCACAGGGCATTCAAACCCCACTCAGAGCAGCCTCCTGGGCCACGAGCTAAGCCACAGCAAACACTTACATGCAACACTCTCAGAAGTCTCTACACAGCCAGCACCTGCACTTCCACTTCAGTTGGTTCGTAAGGAACTGGAGCATGTGGGGTGATTTAGGCTAAGCCATTTTGTTTCCCAGCTGGAACAGAGGGAGAGCAGGCTTGTGCTCAATGGCCCTGCTTCAGCCAACAGGAAAAACCTCTGCCCTGCAAGATGCTCATGCCTACACAGACTCATCCTCCACACTGGTTCCCTGAGGATTATTTTCACACAGAGCTAATGAAGTAATAGTCTGCACCAAACTATGATTTTGAACCAATGCGTAGCACAGGTAGGTTCCTATCTGAGATTTAACAGGTGCCAACAGCAGCTCAGGTTCCTATGAGTCGCCCTCCATTAGGACAAGCAGCCAACAGCTCCGTCCCACATATGAAATTGTTTGAGCAAAATAAAACACCAAGCTCAGCAACTGTCCATCTGAGCCAATATTGTTGAAGGCAACGAGTTTTTCCCAATACTTTTGAGCTGGGATCACATTCAAGTTATGGCTGCAGAAGATCATGCAGTCATCTGCTTCTGGGATTTCTTCCTGCAAGGAATGTGAACCACTCGGAAACGCTAGCGGCTTTCCCACACGGATGCAGGGAAGGAAGCCGAGACACCAGGCAACCGCAGCCTCTCAGACAAGAATTCCTGATGAAAAATGATGGCTTTCCCTCCCAGTAGGGGCAACCTTAAACTGGGAGAGACTCTAGACCGACTATCTGCACCGCAGCTCCTTGCTCCAAGCAGATCTCAGAGCACAGAGGGATGCCAGATCAGGATTGCATCTACGTGTTAGGACTCCTTCTAAAGCTTGTCAGTCAATGAAGGGACTCTGCAGGAGCCTAGCTGTGCTGGGGGACAGAAGGGAGGGGGCAGGGGGAAAACTGTGACAAATTGAAAATTCAATATGGATAGTGTAACTGCATGAATAATTCCCTTCAAGCCAAAGGGGATTCCTGCAAAAGAGGTAGTTTGCTGCAGTCTCTCAGCTCAGCTTAATGAAAGAACCCCCAGACAGTTGAGTGGTTTGGGTTGTTTCCTTCCTCCAAAAAAAAAAAAAGAAAAGCTTACAACCATGTTGCAAGGTTAAGATGCAACTCATCTTCAGCAGAGAAGATCTGGGGGAACCAACCAAACAGGCAACAATGGAGACAGATCTCCCCACCCTAGCTGGGTGACAAGTTTGCTTGAAATGGCTCATTCCCTCTTGCTTGAGACAATTCTCCATTAATGACAACAAAATATTATAAATATTCATAGAAGAGGGGGGAAAAGATCTCATGACAAATATTTTCTCTAAATTACTGAGACTTATTAAAGCATGGGATCACCTCCCACCAGGAAAAAACAACTGGTGAATTGAAGCAGAGAAGGTTGGAAAAACGGGAAAAAGACAATCCCAACAGTGAGATGTACTGAAGTTAATGAGCAGCATCTCAGGTTATAGGATGCAAACCTGGAACCACCCAGCACAAGGAAAGGCCCCCTCCTCTGCATTTCCCAGCTGCCATGGCAACCCTAAAAGCAGCCATACTGATCCAGACCAAAGGCCCTCTTTTTTTTCCCCTGCATCCTGTCTCCTACCAGGGTGAGCTGAGGTGCAGAGGAGAGTGCAGGACCAACAGCCACCCCAAACCCCTGAGGCTAACAGTGTCTTCTCAGCAGCAGCCAAAATGACCCTAAGCAGCCATCACTAAGAGAGGAGGAAGGAGTGTCCAAAGTATTTCACTTGGTGATAATAGGAAACTGGGTGGTAGAACGAAGTGGTAGAAGTCATCCCTGGACTGAGAGAAGATTTTATTCCTCTCTACAACTACCTGACAAGACATTGTGGCACGGTGAGTGCTGATCTCTTCTCCAATGTAAGAAGTGGTAGGACAAAAAGAAAGAGTCTCAAGCTCTACCAGGCAGGGTTTAGATTAAGTATTAGGAAAAATTTCTTCACCAAAAGGGTTGTTAAGCATTGGAACAGGCTGCCCAGGGAGATGGTTGAGTCACCATCCACAGAGGTAGTGATGAGTAAATGTGCTGAGAGAAATGGTTTAGCGGTGGACTTGGCAGCATTAGATTTACAGTTGAACTCAATGACCTTAAGACTCTTTTCCTATCTAAAGGATTCTATGATTTCAGAGCAGAAAGTGCACTGTTTCCCAGAGGGAGAGCCAGATGTCTCAGGGGCATCTATGAATGCATCTTGGGTACTAGTACCCACATAGATGCCCTGATGTTTAATATGGGAGTTGAACCCACACTACAGCCTTCCTCTCCAAGTAGGCACTAGCAAAGCCTTTCCTCTTCTTCCTGGCCAAGAAAGAAGTAATTGGTTACACCTCTGTATCATTCCACCTTCAGGGAGCTGGTTAATAGATCCAAAAACTGGTGGGAAAGAGAAAACCTTTACAGAAACCAGACTAAAGTGCATTCCCTCCAGTGGGATCTTTAGAAGCCAAGCCCACTGGCTTTGGAGCTCCCTACTTTAAATCCACATCATATTTTACACTGGTTGCCTAAAACCAGATCCCCAACTCCCTGCCAAGCCCTCTTAATCCATTGTCTTTGAGGCCAGGACTGCAACCCACTCCATAAGTTCTTCCTCCCCTCTCCTGGGCAGCCATGGCTTTTCCTCCTCTTCCCTGAACAGCAGCCTCACAACTGCTTATTCACCACTTCCCATCTCTATCCCAGTTCCCCTTTCTCCTCTTCTCGCTTCCCACATGATTACCACGAGTCCTAACTCTCTTCCCAGACAAACACAGGCCCTGTTTTGTTCAGGAGAGCCTGTGCGTCTATCACGAGCTCCAACACCAGACATGAAGACCAGAGAAAGAGACAGGATGGTAGTTTGGAGGCTGATGCTAATTAGTAGAGTGAGAGAGCACAGACCCCTTTTTCCTCTGCTTGTGTCTTGATTTGAGGGTAGGGATGTGTGAAAGGGGTTCAGGACTGCCTCTTCCTTCTTCAGAAGCAATTTCGCAATTCAGTGCTTGATGTCTGCTCAAGGTGGCTCTGAGCATCCGCTTTCTACTAGGAGACATTTCTCTACTTGCTCCAACACTCCGGATGGTGCTCACAGGGCAGAGCCAACCCTTGTCCAGCTCGGCTGGGGCATGAGCAATGAGAGGCACAGCCTGACACCCAGCTCAGGAGCAGCTGTGCTGCACAAACGCTGACTCAAGCATGAGCCACACCAGCACAAGGGCATCACCTGCCCTCAGCATTTGGGTCCCAGACAGCCTGCAGCTTCAGCCCAGAACACGCTCTGCCCCAGTGAATCACACGCCAACCTCAGCAAGTCCTTTCAAGACCCATCAGTCACCAGAGGGGAAAAAAAAAAAAATTACATGCACTCAAAGTAGTTAGAGGTGTAACCCTCTCCCCTCCCTCTGTACAGGCTTAATGCTCCCTTTGTCTGGACACGTTTGCCTTACTAAGTCATGCCTCAGGACAGCTTTCTTGACAGAAAACAAAGGTTAATTAATTTTTAAAAAAGCCAAAAACCAGAGAAACCCCTCATTAAAACGGCCACCCTCTCAGCACAACTCCCTACCCAGACTGGTTCTTTCTGGAAGGAGAGCATTGATCCATGGTTGTGACTCCTGCAAAAAAAGCTAAAGTACACAGAGCCAACTCAGGGCTGTGTCCAGCAATGGAGAGGTGGGAAACCAGCCAGGAGAGCAGCAACATGCAAACCCAATGGCTGTTATCCACCTCACCCACTGAAATCCCAGCCTCACTGACCATTTGTCTCCAGTTAAATTAGAACCTTCCTCTGGTAGCTTGCTGGCTCATATACTGAGACCTGACGTAGCTCTGCTACCCCCCTGCACCAGTGGCTCTTGGCAGTACATTACAGAGGATGTAGGATATCACCTATCAAAGACACTCTGCTCCCATCCCGTCTCCTCTAAGCAGCTGAAACCACAGCAAACTTCACTTCCAATTTACCACCTGCATTATCAAATACTTCACCTCCACAATAGAAGTCTCTCATTATATCACACGTGACACACATCAGTAAAAGTCTGCTTCAAACCTGCACTCTTTACATGCAAAAACATCTCTCCCAACCTACCTTGGACACACATGAGCACTTCAGATCCTGTTAGCTAGAGAGAACTGGTGAAGGCACACAGGTACATGCACGCTCACCAGCCAGCTCATTAAATCTAATTAAGACAGCTTTCCATGGGGAATTTTGAAATACATATCCAGCAACTGCTGTGCACTGCTCTTTCCCCAACCCTCTGGATGTATGAGTATGATTACTCACCACGTGAAAAAGAAAAACTAGTCTTAAACTTCAGGTATTTGCTATATTTGCAGGTTAACAGAAGTGCACTGTAATTTAACCAGAGGCTTCCTGGTTAGAGACAAATACTGTGGCAGTGGGAAGGACACACAAGCCTTGGATCCAAACTCATCCAAGAAACTGACCATCCAGAATACCACATGTTTTTCCCCCAGCAACTTTATAAAAAATTTACTCCATTGACATTCTGGTGTATAAGGTGTGGAGCCAACACACACGTGCATCACAAAGATATCTAAGCCAAAGTACAAGGGATTGAATTTTGACGAACACAAAGACTCTCCATGAACTTCCAGTATGGAAAAATTGTTGCTTCAGAGGTGATATGGCATGTATAGGATATATGAGGGCTAAGCATTGGACGGTCTAATGTATACCCCAAAGTGTTCTCTATCCCTGGCTCTGCCCCTGTTCCCATGCAGGAGCAGTTAATGCCGGTTCCAGGGACATTTCATGTGCTCAGGACATGTGTCCTTTACAGCTTCCACTTAACAGAATCAATTAATCACACAACAAAGTCCCTCAACTGACTGCTTTACACAGGGGAAGCTTAATCTGAAATTCACTTTCACAGTAGAGTAGTCAAACTGTGTTAAACATGCCAACTCAATGCACAGCATCCCTCCTCTGAATTTGTCTTCTTATTTGCAGAGAGAACTCTGCTTACTTTGAACAAGGAGCATTTTGATTCTCAAGAAGCATATTGCATTAAACCTTCTATAGATAAAACAAATCCAGGCTATATACATATCATTGATTCCTGACAGCCCCTGGGCATCCAGATTCCGTGGCCTCCCATCATGCCTAATCCAGATGATCCCAGGTGGCTTTGGCAAACTCTCAATTCCTTGCTGATGTGAAACCATTCTACCAGGTTTGACAAGGAGATGTTAATAGCATTCCTCACCTGCAGCAGCTTATAGAGGGTACTCAGGAGACAAAATAGTATCCTCTTCTCTAGACCATAATTTCTCTAAGCTACGTTCTTTGTTAGAGTGACTGGTCACCCAGAACTGCTCTTCTGAAAGCAAAGAAATGGTGTCTATGAAAACCATTTAATATGTGTAAAATATTTTTTAAAATACTACTTCTGCACTGCAGAGGTCGTAGTCTGGTCTCTCGATGGCCAAGTCTGAGCAACCAAATCCAAGCAACACCACCACTCAGGCCAGAGCTGTTATTTAGTTCTGATCCCAACAGCCGGAGGAACTAGTTTCACTTTAAGACCTACCACCTTTGAGATGAGCTTTACAAATGCTTTTAACACACAAGGGTCACAAACAACTTCAAACAGACATGAACCACTGAAAGTTTAAGAGCATTTGGCATTTCAAACCCCAGCACGCAGCATGGAGGCCTTCACCTGGCCATGCCACTTTCCTCTCCTGCTAAAGGCAATGCTGCCCTTCAAGAGAGTTTTGAAGCAGTACAAGGATCTGGATCAGAGGCTATATACCTCAGCTGCTGTTCCTCTGAAAAAAGTTTAAAAGCTCTCTCTTACTGTATCATGAGTGCTCTGCTTCCAGCTCCTCCACTGCCTGGTGACTTTGGATGAAGACGACCCACAAACTCTGCACTCCCAGACTGCATCATAGCATCTGGCTGCCCAGTGAAAAAGGATTACTATTGAATCATAGAATCACAGATAGGGTTGGAAGAGACCTTTAGAAATCATCTAGTCCAACCTCCCTGAAGAAGCAGGTCCACCTAGATTAGGTCACACAGGAACGTGTCCAGGTGGGTCTTGAAGACCTCCAAGAAAGGAGACTCCACACCCTCCCTGGGCAGCTTGTGCCAGGGCTCCTTCACCTGAACAGTGAAATAGTTTTTTTCTTATGTTTAAATGGAACTTTGTGTTCCAGCTTCTTTCCATTGCCCCTTGTCCTGTCACTAGCTAGCCCAACCTCCTGACACCCATCATTTAGACATTTGTATATATTAAGGAGATCCTCTCCCTGTAGTCTCCTCTAAACTAAATAGCCCCAGTTCCCGCAGCCTTTCCTCATAAGGAAGATGCTCCAGTCCCCTGATCATCATGTGGGCCAAGACAGGCTCCAGTCCTCCTCTCCAAAACATTGCACAGGGCCAGCCTCATGAGCAGCCTGGTTGCCCTCAAGGAACAACTAGGTTTGATGGCAACCACAGAGCCATCAGCTTTGGGAGCCTACAGGGCCAGCACAGCTCTTCTGCCACAGGCCAACTGGATTGTCCGAAATCCAGCCAGATCAATGCACAGAGATATCCCAGTGGACACAGGGGTATAGGCGGCTGTTTGTCTGTCCAGGCACTGGTAGTTTCGTAGCAGACACTGTGAAAACAGGAATATGGTTCTGACAGATACAAAAGCAACATACCACAACTGTATAACAAAGAAACTTCCCTAATCCTTCTCAGATATACTTTGGGTCAAATCCAACTGCAGGCAAGGATGACGGAAAGGCTCCCACTGATGTTCTGGGATTTGGATGTGATCTTCACCTAGATGTACTCACACAGGGCACAACCATTCAAGGCTGGTACATTCTGTGAATTTGCAGGTTCACAAACCCTTTGGCTTCGCTAGCCAGTTTCCATAAACCAGGCTGCCCTCACATCCTAAAGACCAAAAAACTCAAGCAAAACAACAAAAAAAAAAAATAAAGAAAGAAAGAGAAAAATGTAAAGTAGGAAAGGTCACAGAATACAACAGACTAAACCAACCATCAGTCATTCATATGGATGACACAATCATAGCATTTGCCTTTGTTTTTCTTGCTGGTTAAGTAGCTAACATATTCCTAGTGAGGACAGTAGGAAATGCAAATCCTAAAATATGCAGGATGACAAGTACCCAACCAGGGTTAGTGCTCACAGCTGCACTGATCAGACTCTTAAGAGTCTGACGATTATTGCAATGACACAATTTTGACACAGACACTACAGTTTCAATTTAAGAGACATCACGAATTAACTGTGAACTGCAACACATAAAGCTACAGAATAGCTAGATGTCAAAAGAAGACACAAAAAGACCTAAAGCTATTTTCAACAATAAGGCTCTGACGGAGAAGATCAGATTTCAGCAATGTGATACAGCCAGTAAGTGACAGAAGGAAATTGTATTAAAAAAAAAACCCTCAGAAACTGAACCAGATTTCCATAATTTTTGTGACTCTACAGTAGATGATTTTTCATTGTGCCTCATGATCAGAAACAGCAGTGATATATTTTCAGCTTTTTCTCTATTTTGGTCAGAAAACTTTGAATTGTAGTAAAGACTTTAAATAAAAAGAGAATCTGTAAAAACTGAGACACAACCAAAGGCTTAGCTGTATTACAGAGCTGCCTTTGCTCTGTGAAAGTGTAGTTCCAGAAAGAAAACAAAAAGAAAAGATAACAAGATATTCATTCTGACTACTGGAAAATACAGATGTTTATTGTAGATCACATCCTGTTAAAAAGAAAAGCTATGGGAAGGAAAAAAACCCACAACTTTTTTCAAGTATTGGAGTCACAACAGCTTTTTCACAGAAACAGAGAGAAGCAACTTGAATATAAATAAGTGTCCAAAATAGGTCAGCACTCTTTTCTTGGCCACTGAAGTTTGATACTTTTCACTTGAGGTTAGCCTGGACAGTGGTGGCACACACGCTGCTGGGACGGAAACTGAGCCCACAGGCAGCTCCTAACTTGGTGTAAGCCCCAGGCACAGCCCAAGGTGATGGGTCAGGGCTCACACACAGAGCATCATCAGGCACATTCAAGGCAGCGGCCACACACTTTGCATCAGTATCTGTGCTTCCTCCAGGAATTGTACGAAGTTTCCAGTACTACCTCATTCTCATTCCAGGGTGTTTTGAAATACTGTGTTGTCCACTGCCAGTTTTGAGTTATCGAGCAAGAAGTGTAAGAGACAGGAGGATTTCCATAGCCCCTGACAAGACTCACCAGCTCCATACATTCAGCCTTGAGCATCCCAGTCACAGCCTGGCAGGGAGCAGCTTCTTGTGCCAAGACAGGGCTGGGCCCTGCACAATTCCACTACAGTGGGCAAAGCCATCGTCACTCCCACCAGTGGTTACAGCCCGTTAAACTAAAGCAGAGAGCAGTTTTAGACTCAAAAGTCAGTCCATCAGGTGCAGACCATGCACCTTGGCTGCTCTGCTGCTGCTGCTTCTATAGGGAATGCTGGTGGGAGCAGTAACATCAGGCTGACAGAGAGCCATCAGTTTTCCCTTTTTTTGCTATTGTTTTTTAAAAGGAAACAAAAAGGAAATATGTGAACAAGTTATTTCTACAGCACTGAGAGGCAAGCCTGCCAGTTCAGCCTCAGCAGCATTCCTGCCTAGCTCGGCTTGTTTACCACCAATAAAAAGCCCATTAGTTGCACAATGTGCCTGTTAAAAATAAATAATAAAAAAAAAAAATCATCACTGGCAAATTAGTAACACATCAGGATGCACAGACACCTCAGCATGGTGTTATGGAAACCACAGAGGAGTCAGACTTCCCTCAGGAGCTTTACCCAAGGAAGATGTGACCAAAGATTTCTCTCCCTTTGAGTGAACTCTGCTAATTTGAAGAGCTCAGGACCCAGCTAACCAGCCCAGGGATTCCAATCAAGTAACAAACTCACCAGGCTCAGATGTCACAGGTTTGTGCTAAAGAGAGCACAAAGTTCACCCATACGGGGACAGCCAGGAGAGGAGGCTGCGATGTTCTGGGGCTTCCCCAAAACTGACACTGCAGTGCCATGAGGTACTAAACGAGCACATCCCACTCCCTGGCCACTCAAAGACCCTGCTTGAAAAAACATCACTGGTAGAAAACCAAAGGAGGTATGAGGTGAATCATCGGGGCCTGGTCACTCTGTGCTAGACTCCAGTGAGTACTGCTGGCTCAAGGAGAAAGACCTACATTTTCCTCGTACTGTAACAAAGCTGCTGTAAGAAAGCTTCTAGCCCAGTCCCTGACCATATGAAACACAAAACTTATCCTTGCCACCTGGATGCACACCAGTACCTCCTCAGTGAAAGGAGCCAACAGCAGCAAAGCTCAGACTTTGCAGACAGAGCTTAAAGTGCCTTTTCTGACCACTGCCCCCATTTTTTTTTTTGCAATTCAGAGGTCACTCTATAGCTGACCGTGGGATTCACACAGGCAGTGGAAAAAGTGGAGGCACTGGCTGGCTTCCCACAACCCCCCTCAAGCACCTAGAGCCAAGGACACAAGGGGCGTGGTGGAGTAACTTCATGAAGGTGCTGCCCTATGGGTTGCAGGCAGAAGAGGGTTTTTACAGTACTATCCCTTTTAGCAAATCCCTTTAGAGACTGATGAATCCTGGGAGCTGCTCTAAACTCAAGAGTAGTGTTGTTTTTCCTCTCAAGGCCAGACAACTTAGATGGAAGCTGCCCCAGACAAACAGCCCAAATCCCTAGCATCACTACCAACCCTACCATTAACTAGTTAGGGAAAACCTGAAGATATCACTTTGCAAGGATGCAATTTAGTTTTATTCACTGTCTCTCTGCCTTACAACAACAGGGCATCTATCATTCCTCTGCAATAAGGGTGTTTCTGTCTTTCTTCCATGTGAGCACTCAGAAACCCTTCTGCAAGCCCAGCCATCCTCGAGGTGAAGCTCCTTTGGGAACATGCCAAGTAGAGACAGATGCTGAAGACACTGCATTTGTGAAATACAATGATGATCCCCTTCTGCTCACAAGGTGGTTAAGAAGGCACTTCAAAAGCAGCTGCAAGTATCCAAGGTGGTGTTTACAGAGACCTTTTCATAACAGAAAACTTCCTCTTCCCACGTCCACACAGGAGAGCAAATGTCTTTTCCAGGCATACACTCAGTCCTTCAGACTTGTAAGAATGAAAACAAGGTCACCCAAGCAGGTGAGCAAGCACTGGACTAAAGGCCTGGCTGAAAATATAATCTAGATGAAAGAAATAAAAACATTCATCAGTACAGAGGGTCCACAGTATCTGCTTTGCTACCGTTACTAACTTCTCCTAGAGAGCCCTGAACACTGAAAAGTTCCCAATCAAGACCTAAATGCCACGTCAGAAACACCATTCTCTGGAAGACAATAGTTAAATATACCACATCAATAGCTACATCCTGGGCAAGAAGAGATCCTCTCAGCCTGAGAAGAAGAAAGAAAACAAATCCACCCAGCCCCTTTTCTCACCTAACATTTACATTCATGTGGGACTTGATGGAGGCAGCAGAGAGATAAGAGCTACCACCAAATTAGCAGCCAGTGTTTTGGCCAGGACGATGTTCAGCTGCTTCAACTGTGATGATCTCCAGCTGGAAATGAGAGCTACTCGCCTTGCAGGGTCTCTATTTCTGAAACCTGCTTTATGATTTTAAAGCTACATTCACGGCTTTCCCCTTGCTAACAAACACCTTCCACAGTGACTAAACCAGTAATGTCAGTGAGGTTACACTGAGGAAGAGTTTGGCCTGTCTCTACCAGATATGCTTTCTAACAAACAGCCAATGAACTTCTTCAAACTGAGCAACTAAACCACAGTGTGCTTTGAATGTCTCACAGAGATGGAAGTAAATCTTTCTACATCAGAACAAGCTGCAGCAGAGCTGTGCTGAACCACTCTCTGTATGGAGACCTCACTGGCCATGGCTCACACTGCAGTGCCATCACCTTCAGCCCCACCAGAGTTATATATTCCTGCATCATTTTAACTAAATAGCTTATGTTGGGGTTTCTCAAGATGCTAAATCCATCCCAAGGGTGGGCCTGGACAAATCAGACTCAAACCATGAGGGCCAGTGACTTGCTCTGCACTCATCCCTGCCAAATCTACTGTATCCAAAGCAATTTCAGAGGAGAGGACAGGAGAGGCGACTGAGCTCCTACAGATCTCATGCCATGTAGAATATTGTACTGTTGGGACAGCCCTGTCATCCCTGCCCCTGCAAGGCAACCTTCCGGAACAACACCACACCAGGGGCTCTGGCTGCTTCAACAGCAGTGCCACTGTATCCTCAGGCCAGACCCAGAGCATGGCTTGCCAGCCAGACTGCACACACACACCTCTGGTGCTGATGGCCACAGAAACTGAGCTTCAGTTTGCCCTGGTTAAGCCTGATTTTTGGGTATGGGGCTGCCCTCCAAGCCAGCGCAGGGGAGGTAGGGGTACAAGCCCCAGGAGTTTGCAATAAAGGAGATCTGTATGGCTGGTGAGTGCAAGGTCTCCTGGGAACAGCCCTTTTACTGGGCTCCAGATGCTGTGGAGTGATTGCTTATATGAAGGCAGGAGAGGCCTCTTTACTGTTTCTCATTTCCTCCTTTTTTGCTTCCCCCCCCTCCCGATTTCCTGGTTTTGTTCAGAAGCACAAGAGAGTCATTCATCATTTTTCTTCCAGCACAAGGAGCGCTCTCACCTCCCCCTCACCCCTAAATCCCTCCCTACCAGAAAAGGGCACGCGTTCACCAGCCAAAAAGGCTCACAGCAGGGAAGGCAAAGCTCCCCAGCTCCTGCAAATAGCTCCAGCACAAGGGCCACATTCTTGGCTGGGTTCAGTGGGTGCCAGCCTCCAAAAGGGTGAAGGGCAAAACTCACCGGCAGCAGAAAACGCCAAGTCAGAAAACCGCTATCAGCAGCAGAGGAAAGCATTTTGCACCAGTTTGAATCATGAGCGATGCAAAGCAGAGAGGAATTTGCATGCTGAGGAGACAGACAGCGCCTCAAGTAACCCAGGGAAAAATGAGCAGGAGATGAAGGTCCGCTTCCTTCTCAGCCCACATGCCCTGATGGTCACTCAACTCATTGAAACCTGGGAAAACTTTCCTTGCAGAGTTGCCCCTCCCCTCCCCCAGCTCTGGAAACTGGATGGGCGCTGGTCCAGTCCAGGCACTGGATTTGCATTTCTCTACGTGACAGCAAGCCACTAGCCCCAGCTTTGGGATGGGCTTCCAGGAAAGCAAGGTTCGGTTTATAGGAGGGGAGAAAAGAAGTGGCTACAGATGTGGATACTTAACCCAATCAAAGGGTCAACAGCACTCCCAGGAAAACTTCATTGTAGAGCTTCCCTCCAAAGTCCATTTGGGTGTACAGTCACACTGGTCTTTCCATGGTTTCTTTTGATGGCCTCTCCTTGCCCCCATCTTGGAGAAAGAGAGCACCAGGACAAAAACATCTCAGTGCAGCCGCAACAGATAGATTCTCTCCAAATGCCCTTGAGAAAGACAGCAAGTAGGAAAACCCCACAGGAGTTCAAATTCTTGCACATATTTTTATAAAGCAACTGTGCATCTGCATGAAAACCAGGACAGGGCAAACACCTTGAGTCTGTTCAGGGCCTTTTGATTTGGATGATGGCTTGGAAAAATGGAAATAAAACCGGACACACAGAAAATGTTCCAGGTTTTAGTTTTGTTTGGGTTTAGTCGCAGCAATAACAGCAACCAAGTCAAAAAGGTCTCCTTGCAGTCAAAACCAAGGCTTCTTTTTGATCCTTTTAGAAGGGAAAGAAATAGAAGATTGTGGTCAGCACTGGGACCAGTTGGGTGGAGAGGAGCCTGTGTACCAACAGCTCCTCCAATGGGGTATGTTTATCACACAATTTCAGCAAGAACTGGAAGAGCAATGAATACACAAGTCACCAAGAGTCACTGGCCATTTGGGGTTAAACTCTTCCACACCTGCTGAGACAGAGATCCTGGGGCTCCTGCAGCTGCTGTTCAGGAGCCTGACCAAGCCAAGAAGGATTGCTGCACTTCTCCAGGCTCTCTCCCAACTACCACCAGCTGCTCACACCAGCTGAAAGGCCGTCCTTTTGTAAGACCCAAGTGTTTAGAGGACAGGAGCCCAGACAGCCTGTCTCAGGCAATGGAAGAGTTTGGGGCCACTTTTTGCACGTTTGGTCACTGGATAAACTGATGTGCTCTTTGGGGCCACTTTGGAGAGTTTGGCTGTTCACACCCTCTATTTTCTTTAAAGATGCTCGAATGGTAAACATTTTTTACTGCTGGTCTTCCTCAAGATCTTTGCAAGCTTGTTTTGAGGTTCCTTTGTGCGGCCAAAGAGAAAGATCGATATTTCAAAGTTACCTGAATAAAACCTTAGATTTTGCTTTTTTTTTTCCCTTTCTTTTGTTCTTAATGGTTTGGCAACCAAACTGAACTGATCAGCCCCAAGCAGGAATCAACATGTGGACTCCATCATGCTCCAAACCCAGAAAACATCACCTCCACAGCTCCCAGACATGCTTACGCGGAGCTCTGCACCTGACGCTCCCATCCCAGCGGGATGGCCCCTGACAGCTCTTTTCTCTGGAGCAATGGCAGGTCTCAGCAGGTCTTCACTGAGCCAGACAGGTCAAAATGAGACTGGTAACACCCCACTGAAAATATGCAAAGTAAATCTGAGAGCAGGCATAGGGAAGGAAGGTGAGGCTGGTAGAAATGCAGAGAAACAAGAGGAAGAAAGAGAGTGTGGCACTGAATAGCAGTAAAAAAAATAAACCTGCTGACCAAAAAAAAAACTGCAATGGGAAAACTGTACAGGGCTCTAAGGAAAAAAAAAAAAAAAACCAGCAGCAAAGGAAGAAGGCAAAAGGGGCTGGGATGAACATTGTGACCTAAATGCACACGGTCAGTGTGGGTATAACCCCGCCTATTTTTTTTCTTTGCATCAAAGATATCCCAGAGGGCTCCCAAAAACCTTTTGCAAATCGAGAGCAAGCTCTTGACTGGGTGCAGCAGCTGCTGAATCATTCCTTACCCATCAGGCTTTCATCCCATAAAAATCCAGGCTTCTGCTATTGGAAAGAATGTTAAAATAAACTCAAAAATGTCCCAGGAGATTTTGCACTGGAGCCTTTCCAGTGTTTTCCTCACCTTGGCATCTTCAAACTAGGTGACATGTGGCACCATCATGGTTTCTGAGGCATTCATCACTGGAGCAACTAGGAATCTGTTCAGTCCAAGGAACTTGCTCTACTGAGATACAATCCCATCACTGGGTCTTCTAGGCCCAAAGGACACAAGAACAAAACACTCAGCAGTACCTGCTTCAGCTTCCTTGGCTCCCACGTGGGGCTTTCATGAGGCCAAATGCAGGCACTCAGGGCCAGCCTGTGCCTGGGAGCCACCGAACCACAGCCGGGAAGGGATGAGATTAATTACACAAATAACAAACGGCCGGATGCCAGTCCTCACCCCATGCAGCTCAGGCAGCACAGGGCATGCGAGAGGGAAGCAAGCAGCTCAAAATCCAGACAAGCTCCCAAATGAGGCCAGTCTTACCCTATTCCAGCTAAGGACCTGCATCTTGGCCCTCACAAGGGACAGGAAAAGTCCTGCACATTTTCTTTAGAAAGGAACACAACAGTGAAAAGCCCCCAGTAGGAGAGTTTTCCTTTCAGTCTGACCTGGACCGTCCTGTGTATCCGCCACGAGGGCACGGCTGACGGGAGCCAGCTCGCCCAGCTCGGGCAAGAGAAAAGGGAAGTTAATTTTTGCAGCCAAAAGAAAATAGGGAGTTTGTTTCAGATGGCAGGAATGTAACCGTGACGCTCAGTCACTTGCTATTTCTGCTTCCTGGGTATGTCTCTCTACAGGAAAGACCCCGGACAGCAGTCTCTGCAGGCAGCATTGCAGCACGTGTTTGCCCAAACTTTGGGTCTAAACCCATTCAGAGTTCCCCACATTGGCTCCTGTGAGGCTTTCAACGTAGTTCAGTCTCACTCACTCTGTGCCTTGGCTGCCTTAAAACAGATGCATGTGTTTAACTGGAAAAAGAGCAAACCTGAAACTCTGAGGCTGCTCAGGGTCTAATTCATCAGCTGAAAACAGCAAAACCCCCAGTCACCCTGCAGAAGACACTGGAGCCAGGACACGACAGCAGCACCACGTTGCTCCAGGTCTGGAGCAGAGGGGAACCAACACAGCTCTGAAATGCAGCCCATTGCCACCATCACAATGGGGAACTGCATTTGCCCTGCATGGAGCCATGATGGTGAGTGGTCCTACCTGGTGGGTCTGCTCCTGCAGTGAAGCCAACACCCCTAGCCAAAGTCCCCAGCTCCATCACAGGGACAGGATCTGACCTGCCATGCCCCAGGCCCTCCAGGCCCTGTGCACACTTCCACAGCTGTAGAGACAGGAACGACCTGTCTCAGGGTTTACTCCAGTCCAGGACAGACTGCACACCTTACACAACAAACCCCAGGCAGTCAGCTCAGCTGGGGCCATGCTGCTGACACTGCTCAGCTCACCACTTCAGGGATTCTCAAAGCACAGAACAGCCTGATGGCTGCTCACGGGGGCACCTTCTGCCTTGTGTTACTGCACTAATTGCGGTTGTGGATTGCTGATGCTTTGTGACCACAAGCTGAAGTTCCACCCATTCACAGCTCATTCTTGGACAAAATTTTGGGAACTCCCCCCATTAAAAATTTTCATAAATCCGATGGGAGTCCCCTGCCTCAAGGGAAGAGCTGCAAAAGCTGACTGCAGACTCTGCAGGGTTTCTCAGGATATGAGTTGTATCACAGTGGGCAGCCCACAGTGGGTTGTAAACACTCCCACAGGAGGGTTCACACACTTAACACTGAGCTCGACATCAGTCTCAAGCATGGGTAACGATGGCAGGAAACGAGCAAGATGCAAAATTTAACTGCCAGAAATGCAGATTCATCGCAGGATGCCATGGATAGGCTATGCATTTAGTTGACTATCCCTGCATAGACAGAAAAAAACGGAACTGAGGGTCGGGAGTGGAAAACCAAGCAAACACAGACTCTGTTAAATATTTACAGAGGGCCTCAGGTTTTTAGGTCAGCAAGGACACTTCAGCTCTGCTAGAGTAGATCAGTTCCAGGGGACAGGACACTGCCGACACCCACAACCCGGAGGATGAGCTCTCCTAACATGTAACTCACGGAAAAAACTGACCTGCGCATGGTTGTGATTCCACTGGGCACAGCCCAATTGATGGGACTACCCTGCTCTCCATGGCTGTTGCTCCCAGACACATGAGGTGGTACAAGCTGCGTACAAGTTGCAAACTGTATGTGTAAGAGCAACCCCAAACTGGTCTTGCACATGGAGATTTTCCTATCCTGAAGCCTCAAGACAACGCAGTAATGTACACAGACAACGGTTTGCTTGCCTCCCCTAGCACTTGAATCCCCACTGTTAGAAGTCAGGAGGGCAGCTCACCCAGCAGAGAAGGTCCCTCTGTGAGCAGCCAGCAGACCAGGCCGTGCTTCAGAAATTCCTGAAATCATGGGTTAAGCAGTGTCAGCATTGTGGTGGGTTTCCATAGCACTGCTTCTACCTTGCAAGGCTCACTCCATACTCTTTTCATCAATTCCCAATTTGTGCGCTGCTGCCTACCACCTAAGGCAGGATTACAGGCTTGATGGACCTTTGGCCAGGTTGGTCTGCTGTCCAGTGCTATCTGCACTGCCCAAGTGCTTTTGGCATAGTTCGAATTTGCAAAGGTTGCTTTCAGCACGTGTGGGACCAGCCTAGTGGCCAGGGGTTAAAGTAACAAATCCTTGAAACCAGTCTGCTAAAAAGAATACACAGAGAAACGGAGAAAAGCAAGGACTGAAATTAACAACAAACATACTAGAAAGACAAAAGCTATTCCTGTGTCTGAGGTCAGGAGAAGCTATGTCTGCATTACCTGTTTTTTTTTTACTCTTTTTTACCAGACAAATGTGTTTCAGCCCTTTGTCAGCTCATCTGACCTTAGTCCCTGGAGGCTGAAGCTCACAATTTTCAAGAGGGCTGCGTACCAACCCAACCATACTTTGTGCAGTGAGACCTGCAGGAGCTTTACCACCTCTCTGGTCAGCTTTGTCATGTTGAACTCTCTTCATCCAAAATGAGCAAAAGAAAAAGCAAACAAGTTGAGCCAAGCAACCAAGGTGAGGTTGAGCAGAAAGGAGGGGTTAGACTCAAAGAACCCCCTGTCCAAACACAAGTATTTGAAGCAATATTCATAAAGCAAACACGGGAAGGACCAGCAAGCAGCATGAATTTTGGACACCTGCCCCTTACCAGCAGGCAAACCTCAAGACAACATCAGCGCTTCCGTAAAAAAGGGATTAAAATAAAAGCACACTGAGTCCATGGACAACCTTTGTTTAAAAGCCACGTAAGAGGTGATAAGTTTCTACAGGCAGACTCCCCATGTACGTAAGTAAGGGAAAGTTATCAGCTCTGGGCTCCTAAAATATTTACTTAATCTAACATTATTCTGACTCTGCTTTCCAAAGTCCCTTTTTCCAAAGTCTTTTTTATGGCATACCCTTGACCAAAAGTCAAATGCAGAGCACCCTTTCTCAAGGGTACTTCCAAGCACTGCCATAGAATCAAACAGTGTCTTTGCAAGGTAGGAACAATATTATAGAAACCCATCTATAGGGAGAGGAGGCTGAGGGTGTGCAATACCCATTGTGCAACACCCCAGCAGCTAAATACTGCATCAAACTGAAACTATGGGAGGAATCAAGAAGCCTAGACAAATGGCTTAAGCTGAGCAGGGACCAAGAAGCTGAGAGAAGACACTCTCGTGGAGCAGGCTAGGGCATTTTAGTGACTGCAATTGATCTAAAACTTGGGTTTAGATCTCATGTGGCCAAAAGCCACAGCCTGGGAAGCACGTCTGGTGGAGGATGTCAGTATACCCCGTGTGTTTCCTCACAAAGGCTTGGGATGCCAGTTCTTATTTTTAGCACTATTTTAATTTCTTTGTGTAATGAGTTCAGTGTTTCAGGCAGCCCTGGAGGAGCAGGAAGGACATGTCCTGTAATAAAACTAATTAATTCATGTGGAATTTCTAGCCATTATTGTGAAAGTGGCCAAATTCTTCACTCCTGAAAAGCTGCCAAAATGGCCATTAATCTGGCTGTGGTCATGAGCAGGATTCCTGTGGCCTCCTGCAACACCAAACTGGCCCTCGGGACAGAGACTGCAGAAACCAAAGTGGATGTTGTTATTTCCTCACATCGACTCCTACAGCTCGAGTTTTACTAAACAAGACAGTTGCCTCAGAGGGCTCCATGCCAAATTCCTCCCAGTGCCCCCAGACCAAGCATGCCACAGTCATGTGCACAAAGGTCTAAGACCTTCCCAGACCTCCAAAATCAGCCTGAACCAGCCACTTCGGCATTATTCAAAGCTCTGTGAATCAGCCATTTCCACCTGCCCAGCCTTGGCCATGATCTCAGCATCTGGTGCCTTGAAGGGAACAGGGCTCTGAATTTGACCTGGAGATGTCAGAAGTTGAATTCCCACCACCTAGCTGGGCATGCTAGGAGCTGAGCTTTTTGGGTCTCATCTACAGGCAGTGGGAAGCCAGACTCCTCCACAGAGAAATTCCAGGCCAGAATCCCATCTACCAAAATCCCTCAATAATGCACAAGAATTAATGGAATCTGTCTCAGTCTCTACAAGCTGTGGGTGACAGGGTCTCTGGAGCTTGGCAGGAAAAAAAAGAAGCATGGAATAAAGAGGGGGGAAAAAAGCATGGAATAAACTTATTTTAGTCACTCAAATCAACAACAAAATGACTCAATACCCACAGGGAGCTGACGTGTTGTGTAAGAAGGCACCTTTTTGCCATAGTCTCATGTTTCCCAATTCTGGACTGCTCTTTATATTTGGGGATGGATTAGCTTCTAAATAGCACCTCTAGTGCTATCCCACCATCCAGTCCCAGGAATTACAGTATTCCCTAAACTCTACAAGAAATCCAGACCTTCTGCTCCAGATGTCCTATGTAACAGACTACCTGTAACAACCTGGATTTCTAACAGCCTAAACAATATCATCCCAAAACCACCTCTTGCACAAGCCATGGAGGCATCACTGTTCGCCATGGCCAAAGGAAGATGTCCTTCATCATGGCCAACCATTGCTTTAGGCCTCCTCATCCCACTTCCCATCATTACAGATGATTCACCTGTCCATCCACAGCACAGTTAGATCAAGACAGTGCAGCAGTCATTATATCAATACAGTTCATATGATGTTCCTAGGAAAGGAAAATGTCCTCTACAAATCAAGGATCACATCAAACTCACGGTTAGTGTTGAGCACTATATTAGAAAAAGAGCACCTGCTGGAGCCCAGTAGTGCAGAAAGAGAGAAGGTTGTAGCACAGGAACTTTGTCCTTGACCAGTTGGACTAAAAGATGCCATTCAGAGCCTTAGATGGAGCCTAGAGCAGTTCTTTCAACCTTCAGAATGCACTGGTATGAGTCATTATGGTGTTATAATCCAGCATTTTCCTCACACTGATTCAGCTGCAAGCAGGGAGGGTAGATGGCAGCACACCTTGCTTCCCAAGAAGCGGGTCATAATTCACCAATATAACTGGAATTTCTTTAGCACGGGCACTGCAGGATGAGCAAACATGACCAGGAGGAATAAAAAATAGCCACAGAAAGCTCTGAGGCTGTTGGGCTAGCCTCACTACAAACAGAAACACCATGGTGACTAACTACAACAACCCTACAACCAAACTCTTTCACTTTCACACCAAACTCTCTCAGTGGCCAGGACTCAGAGGACACAAACTAGGCACCATGGGGAGCTCCTGAGCCAGACACCTTGGATTATCCACAGCCCTGGTGGCTACTCAGTCCTGCCAGGGCTACAGGGCAGAGCCCCAGCACCAGCTCGGGGCTACAACTGCATGAGAAGATGGAGCCTCACACCAGCCACCCTTCCCATTCCTCCTTCTCATGCCACTCCTCTTTGCTAAACCCAAGTTCCTTTCCCCATTTCTACTTGCTTGGGAAGTACTAAATGAAAGAGCACCAGATGGAGAGCAAGGAGAGCTGAATGTTGCCACATGGGCTGTGTGGGAAGGGTGCCATCACGCGTGCCCTGTGGCTGCCCCAGCTCAGCTCATGGCTGAACGGCACACCAAGCACCATGGACAAAATCTCCTGAGCCCAAAGAGAAAATGCTCCCCCAAGCAACTCTCCAGATGCAAAAAACAAAGATCTGATTCTAGACAGTTTCACTGCTTCTGGCCTTCTGACTTCACTGGAGCTGCTCAGGATCTGTCCTGCTTCCCTCAAGAGTAAAATTTGGAACTTCCAAAATACAGAGCATTCTCTACCCTACAAGAGACAGATCACACTGAGGGACATACACCTGACCTTTGGAGGTACCAAAAAGGTCTTGGAGGACACCCAAGACCACAAAAAAACCTTGAACAACTCACTGCACCCACCAGTCCCTCCAGGCTGAACAGCAAGCACTCCTGAGACGTGGACATCAGGTGCTCACCCTTTTTCCAGTTTTAAAACAAGAAGAAAATACAGAAAGGTTATTAGACAACCTTCTCACCAAGCCAAGAGAAGCATGAACTGGGTCTTCTACGATTAGCTAGGAGAGTTGAGAACAGACTGCCCTGGCTGAAGTCTGAAAAGCAAGATCTTACAGGAAAATGGTGCTGTGGTCTCAAGGAAAAATACTGGGCACAACTTCACGAACTTTCCCAATACTATGGGACTGTCCCACAGATGACGCCATGCAAGTGGTTGCAACAACATGTCACTGGTAGGCATTGTGCATCTCTTGGCTACAAGAGCAAGATGTCAGGAGGCACCAAAAATTGTCTCCAGATGGCAAAGTGTTGGAAGCATTACTAATTTCAAAGACAGAGCATTAGAAATCCTCTCATAGCACCTGAGATGGTTTATCTGCAGAAAATTGTAGGGAAAAGCAGGGATTTCAACACGGTCCAATTCCCACTAGTGCTTTGTGTCACTCTCAATTACAGTCCAGAATGAAATACCAAGAAATCATTCCTCGCGGCCGGCAGAATTAATGGGATCTTTGACTACAGAGAGCACCAGGCAGTGAACTTGTTCCCTTACCAGCCAAGAGGCACAGTGCAGCTTTCTTCAGAATAAAAGCTGCAATGTCAAAGAATAGTTTAAGGCTTATAAAAGTGATGTTTCCCAGTATTCCAGTCTGTAAGAAAGGCACGTCATTATTGACCCTTTCCTTTCTAAAACAATTTCTTTCTACCATAAGCTGACTCAGCAAGACACTTTTATCTTCTTACTGGTATCTGGCTAAATTATGTGTGGGGCAAAACACTGAACAGAAGACAATCAATACTGCAGCTACAAGCAGCTGTCAAATGCAGGGCTGCAGCAAAGCTCCAATAACTGTGCACTAACCCCTTTCTCTTCAGCTTGTGCCGAGGAGAGCCACCACATCACGTTCACTTGTAATTAGATGTTAACTTGCACGTTTAATGAGGTCATGCTTGGCCAGTTTGTGAATGAGAAACACCTCCCAGCATGCTGGCAGCAACTGCTGAAAGTAGGCAAAGATGTTTCAGACTCAGTCTGCTGAAGGTAGTTTGTCTTTGTAGAAATAAGAAGACTGGATTTGCAATCTGCTAAACTGGTAGAAAACTCATCCTTCCACAAAAGCAAAGATCTGGTTGGGTTAACTCTCTGTTGTGGTTCACCCAGGGTCCAGACAATGAGCAAGACCTGTATGACAGGGCATGAGGATGGTGTACCAGGACCGGGAGGGAGAAGGGCACGGCTGCCACGAGACCAGCTCAACAGGGATGAAAGGCAGCCAAGAATAATCTGCTCAATGTTAGGACTCCCAGCAAGGATTTTTCCTTCTCTCCCAAGTCCATATCAGAAGCATGTGCCATGGCTAGCCTCCAAATCCCACAGCACGCTCAGCACCCACGAGGCAGCATGTTGCTTCATGTCACACAAACACAGGGCACTCACACAGCTTTCTCCACAAGCCTGATGCCATCCGCTAAAGCCTCACTCTTCCACTGAGGACAAACTTGCTTTTTCTGGCAGATGCAAACAGTCAGCAAGGACAAGTTGGAATGCCAATCCCAAACGTCTTCATGCTGCTAAAGCACATAAATTGGTCACACATAACACTGATTCAGGCAGCACCTCAGCAAGGAAGAGCTGGGGGTGAAGATAGGTGGAAGCAATAGTGGAAGGGCATGCAATGGCAATGCCCTTGCATCCCTCTGGTACGGAAGGGGTCTGCCAAGTAGCCACTGGATCCCAGTTATATATTTCACCCTGATTCTAGGAAAGAAACCAGGAATTGTTACACCTGGAAACTCAATGCATTACCAAGCTCAGCCCTCCTCCTGTAACAGAAATGCTATAAAAGCGTCTTTACATTTTACCTTGGCCTTTCCTGAGGGAATTGGAGCCCCAGCAGGGAAGGAAGGCAGATGTGACCACACTCAGAAAGCTGAAATTGCCCAACACAAGCAGAAACACAAAAGAAAATGCACCAGGGAAACTGCTGTTCTTCCCAGCTTCTTAGTGCTAAACACATGACCAGGAAAAGCAGATAGAGGAGTGCTGCTGGCCTCTGGGATGGAGCCCTGCCTTCACAAATCCAGTTGTGTTTGTGGGTAACAGCGACAGCTGCCCACTGGGCAGATAAACGAGCCCCAGCAAGGTCTAGTACAGAGTCATACACAAACACACCTTCTCCCATTCCAGTTTTCACTGTTTTGCCTCTTGAATTGTTTATCTCGGCTCAATTCCTGGATGTGGATAAAACAAACGACATGGACTTTCTCACAGACGAGGCTTCTTGCTGTTCCCTTGACAAATACCATGCTCAGTGAGTATGAGCCTGAAACCCAGAGGAAAGGAAACAACTGCAAAGTGCAAGAAGGAAACAGATCATTTGCCAAAGGACAGCAAGAAAACACATTTCTCCTTTGGGCTGGAGCCTTGAAATCTTCCCAGGCTCCCCTCTCCCTGCAAACCACCATTTTCACACTGCCATCATCCTCACCACAGCAAACTCTAGTGGGACTGAGGCAGGGGGCAGCATTATTTTCAACAAGCTGCACCACAAGGTGTTATTTATTGTCTTAAAGCTGAGAGCCAGCCCAGGGCCCAGCCAGATTAACTCGACCAGACACATAGCTACCACGAAGGAACTTGGAGACCTGTTCCACCTACTGGCAAAACCTCAGAGGCAGCAAGGAATGGGTGAGCTGTGTGCTTTTTTCATTCATGTATCATCCATAGAGCTGTTAGTAATTGCATTTCACTTTTAATAATTTCTTCCAAGGCAAGGAGCTCTGCAGATGTTTAGTTGATCAAAGGCAGAGCTGCTGTGGACATATTAACATGCTCTGGTTGATCTTGTTTCTTGCTGTTGGCTTCTGTGGTGTATAGTAATGTCCAAGCTTGCATAAGCCAGGCTGAATGCCTGGTTGCAGTGCTTGTAACTAACCTCCATCTTGCTCTGTGCTTCTGCCTCAAAAGGTGTCTAGCACAGGATGAGAGGATGCTCATAGCCTAGCTCTCCTCTACCCCTCACCCACTTTTTAGCAACACTGTGCCTTCAGAACGTTCCCTGCTGCCTTAGATGTGGCCAACTTGACTGACAGGGTCAGAAGTTGTGGGGCAGAAGGACAGATACACACGTGCACGTGCAGATCATGATGGATGCTTTATTTTCTTACAAAAGCAGGAGAAAAGCAGAAGTCTTCCTGGCAATTCTGTGGATGTGAAAAAAATGTACTCAGAGAATTACTGATGTGGTTTTCAAGTTGCTGTTAAAATTCCACTTATATTATGCTACCTCCAACCTCACAGTCTTCTGTGTTTTGGAGCAATACATTACACTGTCTTTTAGCAGCTGCCTGCCAAGGGGAAATGAAGGTTTTCACATTTGACCCTTAAGGAAGGATGTGTGGCATTTGGGGCTACCCAAATAAGGGTTTTAGTTGGATGCTAAAACAAGCTGTGTTTTTAACAGTTAACTATTTTGACGCTGTTTTTGTATCATGGCAGTTCAAAGTGGAGCCCCTGACCAGGTGAATGAGGCAACCCCAGCCTTGCAAGTTCAAATTTTCCTGAGGCCCCATTCTTTGCACAGCTCTCTTTCCATTTGGAAAGGTTACTTTGCACTGGCATGGACTGAAAAAAACACATTTGTTTCAATAAAGAAGTGAGATTCCAAAGCAGAGCTCAACAGCCAGCAGTGGGTTCTGTGGCAGATCCCACTGAATTAGTACAAATATTCCAACAACAAAATAAAACAATACTACAAACCCAACTGAACTGCACTGGCAAAGGGAAAAACAATTCCTTTAACTGGTCAGCTTTGAACAGTGGCTCAAAATTCTTTTTTGTTTTTCAGAGTGGAACAAGTTTTATTCCCAGGACTTTGTCTCCATTAGGAGAAAATAGATGTTCTTCAGCTATTCTCATAACTTGGGCAAGCCAATTTAGGACATTTGCTGACACAGTGAAGCTCTGCCCTGTTCCACCTCTTCGCACAAGATCCTGCCTTGGAGGAGTAACTAGCACCCTCCTGCACCTTGCGCCAGTTCAGACCATTGATCTGACAGAAAGCCATAGACTTGTTTCCTGGGGCTGGCTTTCTTGCAGGGTTAGCTCCTGAACAAGCCTATCTGACACAAGGTGAGAGCTAAACCCAGCAGAGGAAGGGAGAATGGCATTGCAGCTGAGAGCTGGAAAAGACCTCGTGAGCCCCTGCTTCCAGTTCATGATGGCTGAGGCAGAAGGCAGCATCCCCACCCTCTGGCTGAGATTGGCGGTTGAGACACCTCGACAGTACCTGAAACACCTTTCAAAGCATGTTGCATCTCCAGGACTCATTTGGAGAGAAGATGGTTTACCAGAGACTAGCACAATATCTACCAGGACACAGACTGCTAACACAACATACAGACATCCCTCACTCTGCTCCCTGTGTCCTGAAGGACCTCGGGCGCATCATTTAGCCCATCTGCAAAATCTCGCTGAGGTGCTGAAAGAATAAACACACTCGAGATTGGCATGAGCTCTGCGAGCTTTGTGTGCACAACAACCACCCTCTGTCCCCAGCTCAGGCAGTTCCACTCAGCAGTACGTAAAGTTTGTTGTACACAATGACCTGAAATAAACTGCAGAAGTGTGGTCCAGTGGCATCGAAACTATTTCAGAGGCCTCGATCCCTGGAGGTGCTGAGCCTTCGTCTCGCCCCCACCATTGGTGGGAGTTCATGCCCTCATCTCCCCAGGGTGGGGAGAAGTTCTCAGCCTGATTTCCACAGACTGGTGCTATTTTGTTCCAACATTCCCAACATCTTCAAAATACCCAAAGCCTCTTGTGCAATGAGAAACATCCCCTGCTTCCTAGCTACATGGTGGTTTATGTTACTTTCCGCCTACAACCATTTCAGAATTGGCTTTACAGACCTAAGTGGAAGACTAAACAATGCTGGAGCCACAGCAGGAGAATTTGCAGAGTTTTAGTCCTTGTTTCATTTGGGCAATCCTTCTGCCTCTCATCGGGGACAAAAAAACTTGCCAACCTCTTAATTTAGGAATAGCACGAGCTCTGCATTCCAGTCCTGAATCAGCCAAAGGAGCCTTTTCAAGCTGGAAAGGGGAAAAAGGGCAAATACCTTTAAGCACATTTGAAAAAAAAAAAAGAAAAACCTCAACACCTGCTTTTTGCAGGCGAAAACCTGCTCTCAGGGCACTCTTGAAACTAACTTGACATCAGCATTTGAAAGCAAATTCCAATCCCTGCTCTTTCAGGTGCCAGACTGCTTTCCCTGCTTTGAACTAAAAGCAAAGTCTCTCTCAGCAAACTCTCCTTCGTGTATGTTTGGCAGGCACGCTGCAGATGGAAGCAACAACGTGAGTCTGAACAGAAGAATATCAAGTGAAGCTGGCAGATTCGAGGGGGGCGGAGGGGTGTTTTTGTGGGCTTGGTTGTTTGAGAGCTTTTTTTTTCTTTCCTTCTCATGGCTACAACAACCTGTTAAAAGTTCTGTAATCTGAAGAGAGTAAACCCTTTTCAAGATCCTCTGCCAAGACATGCTCAACTGTGAATATTCCAGCTGCATGTTTCACATCACGCTGGCTAAGGATGTGCCAGTATTTTTATTATTCACCCCCTATGGACATTACAGAGCACCACATACATTAAAGTGTTCTTAAACTGTGCTATTTCCGTGTGTGTATTACACACAGAGATACAGTCAAATAAATCACATCCATTGTAAAGGATTAAAGATAATAAAATCAAGTAAAATACCCAGCAAAGTAACATCATTCTGAAATCAAGCCCATAAAAGCATTAACTCAGAAAAATCACCTCTCAAACCATCACTGCAATGCTCTCCCCCCTCCCAACTTCTTGTAAAATCATAAGCCTGGAAGTCAGCACCAAATTCCTTAAACCTAAATGCCCTTGGCTTCTTCTGGAGAGTGTAAAATTCACTGCCTTGACACTCATATTCTGTAGCCAAACAAGATTTCATATCAATGTGTTCTCCAGGCTGCCAGATCTCCACAGCCCTTGGCAGCTGGGCAAAGGAGGGGGGACAGAAGTGGGAACCACAGCAGTCGTAGCCTAGGTGCACGGAAGCAGCAGCTTGTAACGTGCAGTTTCCCCTGCTGCTGGTTTTTCTTCATCCCCCCCCTTCTCTCCTCTCCGTCTCTCCCTCCTGAGCAGAGCAGCGTCTGTGGGTACCCGGAGCAGCGGCGCGGGTACAGGCTGCGCTCCCGTCCTCCCGGGGAGCCAAGCTGAGAGGTACAACCCTGCACCAAGGAGAGCTTTCAAAGAAAGCCTCAACGTGAGGGAAGGGAGGGAATTCAAAGTCGTGCTGCTGAACCAGTTATGCAAAGAGGGTCATAGCCTCAGTCGTAGCCAGGGGAACAAAATCAGCAAGGAGGCAGAAGTCAAGGAGTGATTTCAAAGAAGAAAGTGTTTTTACTTCCAGATCTGATTCGGCATTTTTCAACATTCCACGGAAAGGGAAAGAGCTTGCGGCCGATCGCAAGGGAGAGGAGGGATTAATAAAACCAAGCTCTGCTGCATCGGTATCCCCGGCAGCGATCCCTCCTACGGCAATCGCAGCAACAGGTCAGCAGCCTGTTGGCATCCTCGTCCTCGGGGCTGTGCCCTCGGGGGACGCTCTTCTTCCCACCGGCACCCACAGCCTGGACCAGGGTGTGCAGAGGGGGCCAGGACACGCATGGGAGCCACTGTCAGCGTGGGCTCTGTTGGGAAGGAAGCCATAGAGAAAGTGCTCCTCACATAGCAGGGATCTCATGGTCCCTCCCCTATCCTCTCCCCACGAAGCAGTACATAGTCCCCACATACCGCCTGACCCTGTATCCTTGGGGCATCTGTCATCCTCCAGGGTGATTTTAATTCCCCGAAACCCCGAACTAAACTTCCATCTCCCTCTCCTTCCCAAAGGACTCCCACTTGCCTCAGCTGCAGCTCCCCAAACTTCACCTTTATCTGGCCCCGTGGGTTTTCTTCTCTAGAAGGCACAAACCTCTACTCTGTCACCCCAAGCAGTCCCTGCAGTTAGTCCCGTTACACCCCACCCAGTGCCAAGGAAACTTTCCTAACCCCCGGAGTGGCTGCAACCCCAAATGCCCCATTCCCCTACAGCTCCGGGGATTGCACTCACTCTCCTTCCCCCACTCCAACGCCCCTCATTCCTGTCCCCTTTGTCCTTCCCCCGATTCCCTCTCTTCTCCTTCCCGCAGGAATCCCCTTCCCTGCCGTTGCGAGGTGTCCCTCTGCCCTGAGAGGCCACCTTTTAGGCTTCCTTTGTCTCTTGGACATGCCGCTGCCCCGGCGCTCGGTCTCTGGTGCGCGGTGCCCAGTGCCCCACGCTCGATGCGCAGCGCACAATGCACTGTCCCCCGTGCCCGGTCTGCGGTGCCCGGTCCTCAGCACCACATCGCCGGTACTCGGCGCCCAGCCCCCAGCACCACGTCTCCGGTATCCGGTACTCGGTACCCGGTGCCCAGTCCCCAGCACTAAGTCGCCGGTGCCCAGTGCCCGGTCCTCAGTACCAGGTCGTCGGCATTTGGTAGCCGACACCTGATGCCTAGTCCCCAGCACCGGGTCTCCGGTGCCCATTGCACAGTGCCTGGTCCCCAGCACCGGGTTACCGGTGCCCAGTGCACAGTGCCCGGTCCCCAGTGCACGGTGCCCGGTCCCCAGTGCACGGTGCCCGGTCCCCAGCACCAGGCGGCCGTTGCCTGGTCTCCGACAACAGGTGGCCGGTATCCGGTGCCCTGTGCCCGGTTCTCAGCACCAGGTCGCTGATATCCTGAGCACAGCGCGCAACACACAGCAACAGGTCGCCGGTGCCTAGTGTCCGGTGCCCGGTTCCCGGCGCCAGGTCCCCAGCACCAAGTCGCCGGTGCCTAGTGCCCGGTGCCCGGTTCCCGGCGCCAGGTCGCCGGTGCCTAGTGTCCAGTGCCCGGTTCCCGGCGCCAGGTCCCCAGCACCAAGTCGCCGGTGCTTGGTACCCGGTGCCCGGTTCCCAGCGCCAGGTCGCCGGTGCTTGGTACCCGGTGCCCGGTTCCCAGCACCAAGTCGCCGGTGCTTGGTACCCGGTGCCCGGTTCCCAGCACCAAGTCGCCGGTGCCTAGTGCCCGGTGCCCGGTTCCCAGCGCCATGTCGCCGGTGCCTGGTACCTGGTGCTCGGTGCCCACCATCTAGCAGGTCACCGGAGCCCCGTGGGCGGTGGCGGCGGCGCGGGGTGCGCGGTGCCGGGCTCTGCTCACCTGCGGGGCGCTCGGCGCTGACGCCGTACTCGGCCGTGTCGCGGCGGCGGGCGCAGGTGCCGTGCCCCTGCACCAGGGCTTGGAGGGGCAGCTCGGCGCCGGGGTCGGGGTAGCAGCGCAGACCGGCGGCGCAGCGCGGCGTGTAGACGCCGCAAGCCTCGGCCTCCAGGCGGGCGCACACCGGGCAGCAGCCGCAGCCCGGTTCCCTCACCAGCTCGGGGCAGGGCGGGCGGGAGGCCGGGGGGCAGGCGGCCAGGCGCTCCGCCGTGCAGGGCGNAGGGGCGCGGAGCGGAGCCGAGCGGGGCCGCGCCCGCCGCCGGGTCCTAGAGCCGCCCCCCACTCCCGCGCCCGCCCCCCGCCGATGGGGTCGGGGCTGCCCCCGGAGGAGAGAGGGAGGCGACCCCGAAGGGCAGAGGAGAGCAGGCGGGAGGGGTGCGACGAAGAGGGGGAGAGGGCTCAGGGCAGTGGGGCTCAGGGTCAGCCCCACGGCAGGGAAAGATCTGCCGCGCTGGGTAGAGTGCGGCCAAGCACAGAGGGAATGGAGGCTTGGCCCGCAGCGGGGGCTGGGGACTGCCCCGTGGAGAGGCAACGCACAGAGAGGAACGGGCATCCAGTCCCACAAGGGTGTTGGGGTCCTGCCCCACAGGGACATCTAGCACAGATCCTGCCTCGCCGGAGGGTTGGGGTCTTGCCAGACGGGAACACCTCACGCAGGGACAGAGATCCTGTCCCACAGGGGAGCTGGGGTCCTGCCCCACAAGTACACCTCGGACAGGGAAGGACATGGTTCATACCCCACAAGAGGATTGGGGTCCTGTCCCACAGGGACACTTCACACAGAGAGGGAGAGAGATGCTATCCCACAGGGGAGCTGGGGTCCTGCCCCACAAGTACACCTCGGACAGGGAAGGACATGGTTCATACCCCACAAGAGGATTGGGGTCCTGTCCCACAGGGACACCTCAGAGAGGGAAAGAGATGCTATCCCACAGGGGTGCTGAGGTCTTGCCCCACAGGGACACATTGTTCTGGGGAGGAGGGGAAGCAGCTGATTTCCATATCCACAGAGAGCCAAGAGGAGGGCTGGGGGTAGGTAGGGTCCTGTTCTCGAAGTGACAGGCCACAAGCATGAGCAGCCACATTTCAAGCCAGGTCCCACCATAGGGATTGAGGCGCAAAACCGTGGGACAATGCCACCATCCAGCCCCACACCAAACCCCCACACTGCCTCCATGGGAGCAGGACCCTGAGCTCGAGTCTGTTGAGCCTCCTGGAGACCCAGGGCTTCATCCCTGTTGGGCTGCTTGGCTCTCCATAGGGCACGTACAATCCCAGACCAAATCCATCTGCAGAGGCTCAGTGCCTCCTCACAGCACTGCCCGATGAACGTGCCTGAAAACCAGAGTACAACCCAGGGTGCAAAGCCAGACCTCTCCGAGCTGTGTGGTTTTGGTGTGAAATACCCCATTTCAAACCCCATCACACTCCTCTCCCTGCTGTCCAACTGTCAGAGGCTCTGCAGAGGATTTGAACCGCAAGGAGTATTACATGGATGGGACTTTTTTTTTTGTCCCACTCACAAAATATAATAACAACAAAGACAAGGGAATGCAGCCGAGCTAATGGAGCTGGAAAACTCAGTTAATATCATTGTGGGGTTTAAGTCAGGCACTGAGGCAGACCGAGTTCCCTCAGGCACGGGAACGTCAGCTTCGGGGCACTCAAAGTTAACATTTGCTGCTGTAGTTTTTTTTTGTCGGTTTGGGTTGAGGTTTTTTTTTTTCAAATTAGGAAAAATGCAACATGCTGCTGTTGATGACTTGAGCGGCACAACTTTCAGCACAAGATTACTCATGGTCCCGGAGTTACACAACAACATGCTTGTTCGTAGGATCGATGAATGCAGGGTGGGATGGTGGTCTGCGGCCTTCAGGGCACTCTGTGAAATCCCTTTGCTACATCCTGAGACCACGCACCTGGTCCCGTCCTGGTTCCCAAGTCCTCCCAAGCAATAACTTGGGTTTTACAAGGGTTTAATCAAGCATGGTCCCTTTCTCTGGCTGTCCATCACACTGCAGATACCATCAGGCTGTGGAAGAGCTGCCCATTGTCTTTCCTTTTTAAAGCATACTATTGCTTGTTTGCACCTTGCTCAAGCTGTGTGGTGATTTTAACCATCCCCATTTTAATGTCTGGAGGAATCCAGTTAGTTTTGGGGTCTCTGTGGCAGCAGCACTCATCACTGCTTTCGGCTCTCTTTGCCCTGAGTGTAGGGGACTCTGAAACTCCAAGTCAAATAAAAGGTTACCCTGAAACTAGAAGCAAACAACAAAGGTAATTTTATTCCACTTCACATAAAAAAAAAAATCTCTTTTCTGTACTCCAGAACCCAGATTTTCGTGTGAGCGACTCAAGGAAGCCTCTTCAAGAAGACCAAAGAAAAGAACATATCTATATTTATATAAAGAAAAAAGCCCACCACGCGCTTTGCATTCGTCACTCCCTCAATTCACAAAGTGGGAAAAGGGGATGCAGAGCCCTGCACACAAGCAGCCCCTCAAAAGCCTCCCTTTAGAGCAGATTTGCCAGCAGATGTTCAGTAGAAAAGGGAGCGAATTATTTTCACTGCACACTCACGGTTTCTTGGGGATGGGGGGGAAAGAAGGCTCTCAGTACCTTTTTTATGATCTGCCGTTGACTTCACTAATGACTCACATTTGGTTCCAATGAGATATTTTCATATGACTAATGAATCTATATTTGGAAGCGTAAGAGGGTTTGGCTAATTATCTGTTGCAGTCGGTTAAATATTCCAAGTATTTCAAGTAGGTTTCCTTCTAAGTGACAAATGTTATGCCCCCACGATCTGTCCTCTCCTGGCGCTTTAAAAACCAGCCCAGCACTTTGACTCGTACCATGCTGACATCTGAGTTTCTGCATGTGTAAGCACAAGAGATGGCCTGAACTTAATTATACCACGAACCGATGCTGCATTTTTTAGGTGGCCGATAGGTCATTCCCCAAGGGATGGTTTAAACCTGATTTTTCAACACGCGCTTGATGCTTGCAGTGGCCTGTTTTGCTGGGGGCATTTACTGGGGGTGCCATTAATAACTCCTGGCAGGGCAAATTCTTTATGAGCACCATTGTGTAGGCTGCTCGTGCACAAATCATTTTTCCACAGGGAAGGCTCAAAATCTGATGAGAGAAGGAAAGGGAGAGAGGAGGGGGGAGGGAAGGGGCTCCATCAGCTCAGCTGCCTGAATTGCAGGAGGACATAAAACATAATGATCCGGGAGGGAAAGAAACCGTACGCAGCTGAGATGTGGGAACGAGCCAGGATTTCCTGTTCATATGCTGCTTTAGTAGGTGCTCGGGCTGTTCTCCTTCTTATATCACCGTCATTTTCTTTGTCCGCCACCGAGGCAATAACGCGGGTGCAGATACAATGGATGAGATGTTCCCCCTGCCCCTGCTGCTGCAGCCCTCGGCCGGGAGACTGCTCTGTGCTGCTCTCCAGCTCCAGCAGAACAATAAAGAAGATTTTACAGCTGTTGTGGGGATGGGGGGAGGCGAGGAAGGCAGAGGGAAAACAGCTTGAGTGCCCATGGCCAGCTATAATTTCTCCAGTGGGTCTTCGCTGACAGTTTTAGGATTAACAAGTGAGCTCTGTTCCCAGGCATTTACCCCTCTGGATAAGCTGGCCTGTTTGTTCTCAAGGGTTTATTTTACCCTACAAAATATGGCATTGCCAAACAGATGTAGGATTGTTCCTAGAAAGGCAAGTTATAGCTGGAGCTGCATCTCACAGAGGCTTTAGCCCCTGGAATTGTTTGGAAATGCTACAGTATTCCTCCGAACCTTTTCAGGGCAGTTTTTTCCCACAGACGTGCTGGTCGATTCTTTTATGGCTCTGTCCTTTGTCAAGGATGAATTAGGAAAAATAAACTCGCAAACAAAAAGTGGAGGCCCAGCACAGAGATCCTCTTGCTCCCAATAATTATTTTACAGCTCCGGGTGTGTGGGGGGAGAAAACAATGTGTTCTGCGTTTTTCTTTCCTTCGTTTTTAACTCAGTGGGTAAGAGGGGAGGAGGGAAGACGAAAGAAGAATGAAACAGTCTTCTTATTTTTAAAGGCCTCCTTTTCAATAGACTGACACAAAGTGCTTTAAGGCGAGTGCTGGAGAAAGCCTCCCATGTCCCACAGTGGGCGTGATGAGGGGGCAGGTGATGAGGAAGGGAAGGCATATGGAGGAAGACTGTGAGGATGTGTGCTGGGCCTGATGTGAGTATTTAGTGGCCAGCATCTTGTTTTCTCCCTGGAGATCCAGCAAACTCCAGCTGATAGACCTGGGAATTGCCACTGCCCCCAGCAAAGCACATTGGAGCGGGCACAGCGAGGAGCCTGCCTACCCACACCCCTGTCTCTCCCTGGAGGGGTGGCAGGGGGACATGGTAGTGGGGGCAGAAGGAGCTCTGCCCCCGTCCTTGTCCTCTGCAAAGGGGACCCTGCCTCCTCCTCTAAAAATAAAATAGCCTTAAAATCCAGGTAAGGAGATGTCAAGTCTCTCCAGGAGACGTGTGCATTCATGGTCTCAGGTGCTGCCCTGACCTTGCTGGCCAGCACCAAAACTCATCCAGTGTGTTTCACGCTTCCCTCAGCACTCACTGTCTGGAGTTTGGTTGGCTCCGGTGCAAGGAGCAAAGAGCCCCTGCGAACTCCTGCAGCCCTAGTTCCACACCCTGAGCTCTTCTGCCCCTCACCCAGACATAGGTCTGAATCTGCCTGATGCCCCAAGCTTGCCTCTCCCTCCTCAAATTGTTTTCCCCAGGTGCACCAGCCCTGTCAGCATTCAGATGTCAGCAGAAGGGTCAATTATAGGCCACTTTCTTTATATTTACCTTATCTGAGATGTTTTTAGAGCAGCCCTAAATGCATTATCTATGAGCCTGATCCAGTAATTACGAATGCTTTGGAGTGGTCCAGGCTAGTTTGTTTAGGTTTCTCCAGCACTGATAAGGGATTAGCAGAGCTAAAACCACCCATTAGCTGGAAGGCATAAAGCAGTGGTTGTTTCCAGGGTCAGGGGCCAGATTCTTCATACTCACCCCTCTCCCAGGCACTGCTGCTCTCCATTGAGGGTGCAGGGGAGGGAGGGTGTCGTGAGTTTGTCTGGTGTGCATTTGTCGTAACATAGCAGAGGCTGTGGATTTGGATACCTTGGTAGCCAAACTCCTCACATAACCCTAAGCATCCCTCAAAGATGCCTTCATTAGTCTTGGATGTACAAAGCAGTTTGAAACCAAGCAACTGACCAGGAGGAGATGATGCAAAAAAGGGTTAAATATTGACCTAGACTGATCAGGCACAGCTACTTGGCTTACAAGGGATGATAAAACAAGAGCAGAGAGGATTTGTGTGGAGATTGTCCTTGACTTCAGCAGCTACCAGGGTTAGTTGCTGTTGGAAGAGGACCTGGAAAAGATGAAGGAGATGTAGCTGAGGGAGGGGAAAGAAGAGCCTTAATCTCAGTCCAAGGTAACAGCTCATCTTTGCAGAGACATTCCTTCTTTAAACAAAACTCTGTTTGAAATGGGCCTTGGGTGGCTAATGGACTACCCACAGCTTCTGTATTTCAGTTTCCCAGTTGCAGTCCTAAGGATATCAGCAGAAAGTGACCTCTTTGCAAAGACCCTATTTCAGCACCTTTTCAGCCATCACAAAATCCCAGCCCTACCTAACCTATAGGGAACTGGGATTAATACTCTCTGGGTCTGGTGGCTAACAGCCCCAGCTTCTTAGCTGAGGACCTGCTCCTCTTGTCTCACAGACCTTCCCTCTCCAGGCCACTCAGCCCTGGTTTCCCTTTAGTGGCAGGAGCTTCCACAAACTCACAGGCCTAGGTGTAAAAGCCACCACATTGCTTACACCTACCAAGCCTTCCAACATGGTCCTTGGTTCCCCTGGGGATTTAGATCCCTGGATAAAAGTTAGAGTCAAAATCCCTTTGTTTCAGTGAGTCCAGATGCTAGAAGGTCTGGCTCCTTGGAGAGGGCTGGAACAGCCTCCCAGCCCTGTGACACAGTGGGAATAGGAAGCGTGTAGGATCTCTCTGACAAATATGAGAACTCAAAGATCCCTTTGACATTTACATTGACAGGCCTTGCCTCGGTGTCTGGTACCCCTTGAGCAGGGCAGTGGGATAAAAGCATTTCAAAGCACACATAGATGCCTAAAAACTTTATTAGCAGCATCAGCCAACATCTCTACTTGCTTTGTATTTGCTGTTGAAAAAGTAATAACAGCTTTGGAGAACCTACTCAAGAGAGAAAACAGCTCTTTCCTAGGCACCACACTGGGATACTGCTTTGAGTAACAACATTGCATGCAGGAATGGAGGAGAAAGGGACTGCAGCCCCAGGAGGAGCAGGGTTTGCTTACATGAGCCCACAGAAAAGTGTTTGGATGGAACAGGATGAAGGAAAGGAAAGTGTGGTGTGACTACATATCAAGAAAAGACTCCAGCTGCTGGTCCCTAGCTGCCTATGTCAAAGCATTCTCAGGGAAGTAACTTTATTCGTCTCCTGGGACAAATAAAACAAGTACTGGAAAAAATACAGGGAACAGTTTTGTGTTGGCTGAGGACAAGACAGATTATTTGGATCTTAACCCAGCAAACAGAGCTTTCCTAGGGCAAGAGAAGTATTCGAAGGTGTATTGATATTTGCAGTAACACAAAAGAAACCCCAGACCCCTGCAATCTCTAGGCTATTGAGGAGCAGGAGCTTCTTCAGTGCTAGGGAGCACCCAGGGCTGTGCTGCTGCCTTTCACCCCCTGCCAACTCCAGAATTTCCCCAGTCCTGTTTCCCTGGTCCTGTGTCTGCACATCTCTTGAGTCTAACACATTTCTGGAGATGTGGCCAAAACAGAGGGAGTCGGAACCAAGAGCTGAGGGAACAGAGCATCTCACAGTGACAGATCCTCATTTCACAACTCTCCTGACCTCAGATAAGCTCTGTTCCTGCTCAGAGGTAAAGGCAGAGACCACTCATAGGGCACCATAGGGCAACACCAACTCTGCCTTTCTGCCTCCAGACGAAACCCCTTGTCCTCCTCAGCAACAGCACAGGAGGACTGAGGAACTAGCCCTGTATAAAAGTGTTCTCTTTTGCTAGCAGCTACAGTTGAACATCCCTGGTGAGGATCACAGTCGTTCAACCTATACCAGCCCTTAACCAAGCAGCAAGCAGAAAAACATGAAGCCCGGACTTAATATATGTATTAGTATGCTTTAAAGCATGGTACCTGTCAAGGCAGGTGTGGGAGATGGTGATCAGGGTGATCTCATTCCGAGGTAATACCACGAGCCCTCCTGCAGAGCTGCTGGAAGCCTGGGATGGGGGGTGGGGTGGTGTGGTGTTTCCCCTTGCAGGACCCTCCCACGGCACCAACTCTTTCCATTTCTCCATTGTGTTTGTATGTAGCAGCCTGTGAATACAAGCAGTGACATGCAGCCCACAAATGAGACCACCTCCACATCTTCTGCCCAGGCATCACTACTCATTTCTGGCTTGCCCCTCTGGACCCTCACTGATTCCCATTACACAGAGAAGGAGCTGGACTGACATGCTCTCCCTTTCCTTGCTGGCATGGACACCCTGCCAAAGAAAATGCATGACAAAAGTAACAAGCGTGGGCCACCACTTCCTAAAACTGCGTATTCCACCCCAAAAGAGAGTCACCTGGTGGTCCCACAAACCAGTATATCTTTGAGCCCCGCACCACAAGCAAACAGATGCCATGCAAAGCAGAGGGTTCAGATAGAGACTGAGGGAATGGAGACCCCACAACCTCTCTAAGCTAAACTCTCCCTGTGAACTTATTTTCCTTTCATCAATACAGAACTTTCCCCTCAGCAACTTGTCCCTGTTGCTTCTGGTCCTTCTGTGGTGCCCCTCTGAGAAGAGACTTTCTTCATTCTCTCTGAACCTTCCCTTTGGAGACTCAAGTACTGCAATTAGCTCTCGTCCTCTTTTCTCCAGGTTGAACAAAGGCAGCTCGCAGCCTCTCCTCATCGCTTGCTATCACATGCTAGTTATTAACTAGACCTTTTATTAAAGATTCTGGTGTCTCACTCAGCAGTAGAGCATGAGTTTAGGTTTATAGCTCTGTGTCTATTTCCAAGAATATTTTACTGGCCTGATGTATGATGCTACTTAAACCTTAAAGTGAAGTCATCCCTGCTGCAGAATACAGCTTGCTAATTAACCCTTCATAAAAGCACTACAGCTAAGGTCTCAAAGCACGAGCACCAGTGCAGCCCGACGAAAGGGCAGAGGGCTTTTAGGAAGGTAACCGGAGGGATCCAGATCGCTGGTTTGCCTGGACATGAGAGCTGCAGGAGCCAAGCTCTGTCACGTTGCTTTGAAAGCAAGTGGACATTAAAGCTGAGGACGCTCCCACTCAAACTAAATTTGGATTTTAGGCGCAGCCCCACTCTGCAAAGCAGCTCTATAAAAATGTCACTGTGGGACTTCCTGTTTATTGTCTCTCGCAGGCTCCAGATTAAACCCATCCCTCCAAGGAGAGCTGCTTTCTTGTGAGCTTTCTGCAAATGCAGGTCCTCTTCCCTCACCCACCAGCTCTAAAACAAAGGATCCAAATCTACCTTCCTAAACCCTATGCAACAACCAGGCTTTCCAGAACCTGCTGATCTACTTTCTTGCTCTGTCATGGGTCCATCCTCCTCCAGCACTCACCTCTCCCACAGGTCACTCCATCCCATGGTGTGGCTGCAGGAGGGTATGGGGAGCACTCAAGGGCAAACACAAGCCTTATCTTAGGCAATAAAGCAGTTGCTCACTTTTGTTTTTTTTTACCAGTCAGAACAGCTGTGAGCTGGAGTAAAGCCTACTTACCTTCATTGCTGGGATTTTTCAAGAGAGCCTGAGAGAACCAGGAGCCTGTTAGCTACTGGCATTCAAAGGCAAATGGGTACATGATTTCCTACAGCATTTTTAACTCTCCCAGCCTGCAGCAAGTACAGCCCAACCCTGACCCTTCCAAAGAAGTCAACCCACAACAACTGGTGCTGGTTTTCCACAGCCTCTTTTGAGAATTGAACTGCACTGTAAATCACGTTGACGATGCACACACACTCATTTGTCCCGAGAACAAAGACAGAGCATCCCAAAAAAAAGAAAAAATACAGAAATATCTGTTTCACTTCAAACTTGTTTTGTTTTAATTTGCTGGCTAAATCCTAAACGTCAGCCAGGTCTAAGGGTGAACAATGCACCTCCCCAGAAAGAAGGGGACTTGATGAGGAGAATTGTGTCCTGCGGCATGTGGGACTGTATACCTGCCAGCTGGAACAGTAACACGTAACATCATGAATGTATGGATGCACTAGAGCTGGAAAGGAGCAGCAGGCACAATTTGAGCAATATTTGTTCACATCTTGGGCAGAACTGCTTCTTGCTTACAGCAGGCAGGCTGCTGTTGATTCCAGGGAGTCAGCTTTCAAGACTCCAGGGCTTGTGCTCCCAAGTGGAGAGAAAAAAAAAAAAGAGGAAGATGTCTTCCAAAACAGCAGGAAACAGACACAGGAAACAAAAAACATATGAAAAAGACTTCTTGTGTCTAGAAGCATTGGCAAGGATGAAAAATAACATTTTGCATATATGTTCATGCCAGTACCAATCAGGACAGCAACGAAGCAAATAACAGGATACCCTGTTATCAGCCAGGAGAAATGGCAAGATGCACATCGGTGAAAGGGGGGTGTGGAGAGGGGAAGGGGTTAGATAATGTGATCTTGTCTGCTGAGAGCCCAAAACAATCCCAGAGGATGTTTCCTGCCCAGTCTGCTGGATCTGCTGTCCTGGGCCTGGCTGACCAGCAAAGGGATTGCAGGGCCGGGATGGCTCTCCTGGCTTGCTTGCCCTCTGCCGGATACCAGGAGCTGGGTGAGCCTAGACCAATACCTACAGCACAGGGTTAAAGTCAGTTCCCTTGCAGGCCAGTGCCACATTTCTGCAAGGCTGCAGGCACCAGGAACTGCAAGGGGAGGGGAAAGGGAAAAGCTGAACACAAGATATGGCAGAGCTAGAAACTGCAACAGATGCAGAAAGTGATGAGGGCGAGTTAAATAAAAGAAGCATCTTTCTCCTGTCACTTGTACCTTTCTGAATTGCTTTATATCTCAATGAAACAAGATTTTTCTAGCTCAGGTTCTCAAGATTTCGGTGTCTGCCTTCCTGGAGGAGATTAACAATCCTTTCTAGTGCTGCATTAGCATCCCTAGAAGAGCAAGAGGTAGATACCAGGAGGGTATTGCCATCATTCTGTCTAAGCAGGACTGCCCTGCCCCATGAAGAGGAGATGGGGGCACAGCTGGCACTGTGAGAAGACTTCCAGCTTTCAAACCCTCTAACCACTGCAGAAACAACCCCTAGCCCAACGGCTTTTGTGGGCCAGCTCAACTCAGCACAGCATGAACACAAAAGAACTCCTAGAAAATAGCTTCTGTGTCTCTTAATTTCACAGGACAGGTCAGGGCAGAGAGCTGCATGGGAGCCAGCCAGTATTCCTGTGTACACACACCACCAGCAGCCTGTGCACCACCTCCCATGAGGTTTTAATCATGGGCTGTGGGAAAACATCCACTTCTCTAGACAAACTATTCACATTAAAAATAAACCAAAAACACACCAGTAGTGGTAAGCACCTGGAGAGGTTTATTAAGGAGCTCAGAGTGACCCACATGGCACTGTGATGTCTGCTCTTCCGCCTGTGTCCTCCCAGACAGAGATAGTCTTTGCCAGGACATCTCACAGATCCCCCTCTGCTGAGAATCCACTGGAAAACCCACCCTGGTGTGGCAGAGATGGATCCCAACCATGAGGCGTCTTATACACAACATTGTTGCTTGCAAAGTTACCACAGTTGCCCTCCATTTTGACAATAAATACAGTCATTACTCAAAACAAAAGGGCAAAGCACAGTGGACAGTATGAAGTACATGGTAAACCAGTTCACCACATTGGTCTGAGCTGGGAAGAGCTGTGAGAGATCAGTCTGCCAAATCCTCCACTGGAGTCCTTCCATGACCCAGGCCTGGATGGCACAGCTTTTCCGGGAAGCTGATGAGATGGTGCGTTTGCAGGCACATGGACTTCCCCTGTGTCTAGACTGACTTGGGGAGGGGGTGGATTGCACTCCATGACTCACCCTGAGCACCTGGCAGCATGGCAGAGGCCTCCACTTCCCCCTGCAAAACTCAGCAACCAGCTTGAAGGAGGTTGTGTGTTTAATGCCTAGAACTGGTCTGCAGCTGGGCCTGGGTGCTGAGATGTTCCAGATTGGTCAGGCAGTCTGACTTTGAGAGCACAAGCAGACAAACCTACTCCATCACTGCTTCTGTCCATGCCCTGCTCCATACCCAACTCATGGGATCACAGGGGACATGACTACTCTGCTTGAGCTTGGCCCAAAAATTGGACTCATCTCCTAGCCACAGTACTTGCATATGAATAGGTGCCCCATGTGAAGCCTGGAGCCCCACAGCTGAAATCCAAGGCTTGATTTACATACTCTAGGTGATTAGAAATACTGCTCCAGCGCTGCACAGACACCCAGAGCCTGAGCCCTTTGCCAGGTCTTTTGAACACGAGCAGGTCAGAGCTCTGGTTATTTGCTCTCAAACCCACTCTTGACCTGGCAGCATGGATGTCACAGCTAGCTTGTGACAGCCACAGCCTAGTTTGAGCCCAGAAAGTCTAGCAGGGCTGTTCTTCACACTGAGACAATGAAGCCACCATCCCCTGGGACAGCAAAAACTGTCCCCAGAAAAGCACAGAGCCAGCTCTGCTGGTGTTACTGCACTGGGGATTTCAGTGAACACAGCTAAAGTGACTCACAAATCACATCACCCCCCCCCACACACACCCCTGACCCACATAGCTCTGAGGGTTAAAGTCTGTACCATTGCTCTGGCCAGAAACATTAGACATAACAAATGTATTTTTAAAACAAGGGTGAGGGACATTTTTCAAGCCTAGGGGGTAGAGGATTTTGGCTTGAACTGCAGGGGAAAGTTCAAGGTCAAATCCTCCTGCATGCAAACCAGCTCCCCCAGCAATGCTTTGCAGCAGTGCCAAGTACCAGCCCCTATTCTGTCATCTTCCACACAAGTACCTCTCTGCTTTGGGCACACACATATTGCTGGAAAATACCAGGCTGTAAATCAGTTCTGCTACTAGTTGTTAAGGTTCTCAGTGTAAGGACAATGTCCAAGTAATACCTGAAAACCACATGACAGAAAGTCAGGTGATGCTGTCCTTCTCATATCAAGATGTAGGTGCATTGGCCCATGCTTCTCATTCAGGATCCCAACTGCAGGTCTGGGCTTCATAGTTCGTGTTATCACCTCTCTCTCAAGAATAAGACAGACAAACAGACAGGTGGAAAAGCAGAACATACATCAGTAAAATGGATTGCATTTGGAGCACCTCTGACTCTTCACTGTGGCTTCATCCCACTGGGAAGCCAACCCAAAATATCCTGGATCGCTCTCAAGAGACACCTATCCAAAACCCTTCCCCAAGAGAAATTGCTGAAGGCCTTATGATTTGTAGCAATTATCCCAACCAACAAAAGGGCTACTTTGTGGATCGAGCTCCAGTCAGGTGACAAAAGCAAGAGCTAAAACCAGACTGAAGTCCCACCTCAGGCCTCATTGTCAACACATGTAGCGTATTGAGTTGCTTTTCTTGAGTTTTTAAGCAATTTACTCTCTTCCTCGTGAGAAGAGATGTAACTGGTTGACTGTAGGGAAGGAAGTGATGAAGCCCACTCATTCACAATGTTTTGTTGATCTCACTCATCTCCCCCAGCCTGAGATACAGAAGATACCACACAAGTTAAATTTGTAAGACAAATGTTTAGTTTGACACTTTGGTGAGCAGAATTTCCTGCAATGAAACCTCCTCTTGTAGGTAGGTTTCCTCCCTCGAAGAAATGCCCTTGTGTACAGCAGATTAATCACTGTCCCCTGGGCACAGTGTTCCTTCATTTTTATTACAGTAAACTGTTTTCAGGAAAAATGCTGCATCAGGAAATTAACTGCACTACAGATGCTAAAAAAATGTGTCTTGTATGGCTCAAAGCAATCAGCATGGGCATTTTTCTGTTCTACATGTTTTTAGTTCCTTGCCACCCTTAAAAACAATTGAGGAAGATGCATAATAAAGGTGCTGCAATTTTGTCCCAAGGCCTTCATTTGCTCTTTAATTCAGCTGAATCCTCAATAGAGTATTTTTCACGTGCTTGTCCTAAAGCAGTCCACCATTCAAGAGGTTGTTCAACTACTTGTGACTTCAAAGGTCTCCTGTTAACTGCTTTCCTCATAGTGTTCCTCATTGCATTGGTGCCCTGAGCACTTCCAAAAGGTTTTGGAGAGGCAGTCACTTGGCAACCCCTTGGTGGGGCTGAGCAGAGCCCCACAGCTGGAGAGGGAAGCTCTGGACATCTCACAAGAACACGATGTCAGCGTGCCAGGGTCAACACTTATGCTGACCTTCAACTGTGAGCAAGAAAAATCCCCTTAACAGAGACTGTGTCACAAACATCTGTGCTCTCACCATGGCCAGGGGAAATTCCTGTAACAGACTGCTTATTGGCCTCTCCCTGAAACCCCTCTGTGGGCAGCAGTGCAGAGGATTGTGCAGCAGGGGAGAAGCAGTGGTTGCACTCCTCAGTGTGCTCTCCACCCAGGCAGCCCCACTCCTGAGGACTATGTGTTCACCAGCTGGGCTTGCAATGGGCCACCTTAACAATGGCTCACCTCCCAGATCAGCAAGGTCATCCCATCTCCAACAAGGTCCTTTACCCCAGGGCTCTCTGCTCGGAGGAGGTCTGATGAGCTGAGCCACCTCACCCTCCAGGCTGCCCACGGAGACCCAGCAGTGTCTGGCTGGTCCACAGGGAACAAATCCTTCCCTTGGTAGCTCACCATGCCCTACAGACACAGCTCTCCTTCTGCTGGTGTCTGCTATTAGGGAGCTGCTCCCAGTGCCAGGCTCTCCTCCACTGCCTGGCTCTACACTGGGACACGTTGGTTTCACGTCCAAATTTTTAAAATATTTTGCTTTGTGGTTTTTCATGCAGTGCTCAAGATATTTTGCAAAAGGCATCTTATAAATTGACTCAATAAATACACATTAAAAAAAACATGGCTAATCCTTCCTTTCACATTCTTCTTTTCATTAATAAAATGTCCTCAACCTACTAACTCCCTCCCCATCCTGTGTTTAGGACCATCCAGTCCAGCTGAAAATGCTTTCGGCTTCTACAGAAAGCCTGGAAAATGACTATTTTATTTCAAAGAAGCTTGTTTTGGACTAAAATCGGGCCTTGTAAGTGGTCAAAGCAAAGAATGGCTGTAAGCACTATCAGATCAGGTGCACAAAAAGCAACAGCATGATGGTGTCTTCGTGCCAAGCAGCCCAGTACTGTATGACAGGACCTCCATTCACCAGCCCTTTTTCACTGGGGCATCCTGAATAGGAAAAAGTAAAGGACACTCAGACATGGGTTGAGCAGTGCAGGTACAGCTCTGGGAACAGGCAGGACCTGCCCATACCAATGGTGGGACTGTCTCCTTTGTATGGGTGCCTGACTGCAGGGAATGACTTCTAAAGGGCCCTCCAAAAACCAGGTCAGATGGACACTGGTTTGGAATTCATTTTAGAGGAAGATCCATCAAACCTGTTTTGGCTTCCTCATTGCTATGGTGCTTGCATGACATCCAACACCCAGGATGCTCAGCCACCAACAACTGTCTGCTCTCATCAGCCTCCAGCTTCCATCTTCTTGCAGCTCAGCTCTGCTCAGTGTCAATGAATGAGCTCTAGACTGTCCATGCATTAAAGAAATAATGGGAGAAGCTAACAAGGAAGGAGAAGCAAAGGTAAAATTGTGATGATAGCAGTTTAGACTTCACTGGCCCATGCTCTGCACCTCATAGCTCTCCTCTGGCAGCTGAGAGATGGAGAGAGACAGCAAAATACTAGAAGAGCATTTTGTATGTCACCAGGTAATACCTGAGCATCCAGGATCTCCCCTGTCACCAGGTGAGACACTCTCATCTGAAAAATGAGAATTAAGCTTTGTTACCTACCTCACAGCCATAGGACACGGTGGGAGACTCATGCTATCCATAGGGGGAAGGGTACACAAGCCCCAGAGGATAACAGCCCTGCTCTCTAAAAAGCACAAAGCTACTTGATAGGGTCTCAACAGCCAAGAGGTCAGAGCGGCTGAGAGAGAACACTAGCCCAGATTTTGTTCCTGGAGCCCTAACCCTGTGGTTTAACTTTCTTAAGATTCCTTTAAGGATCACAATGTTCTGGCCAAGAGACCTTTGGGACCTCTTGGGTAAACGTGGGCATTTCTTGTATTCATTACCAGCCTCTGGCTGCATTAATACCTTAGCTATTTCATCACAAGCCTCTCATGCCTGTTAATATGTCTTTTGGACTCGTTTCAGCCCGCAAGTCTCCCAGTTCCACAGTTTTGCTGAACAGCTTTGTCCTTTTTCAGAAGGAGCTGAGCACTGTGGTCTGGAGGTTAACGCCTGGCAGGCCTGTGCATGGGATGGCTGCCCTGTATCCCTGGCTGGCTGCAACCCACACACCCCTTCTACCCCTTCCCTCCCTCTGAGCCTGATGGACAAAACCCAGTGGCAGCATGGTGAGCTGGCTTGAGGTGCTTGTGGGAGCAGGAAATACCTGTGCACAGGCATATTTGTGCACATTGGACCTTCTCACTTCTTCACCCACAAACTAAACCATCACAGCAGCAGTGAGGTCAGGCCCAACATCAGCTCAGTCAGCCACATCCAACACTTGGAAGCTTTGCTGCAAGTCCTGAAAGGCAGAAAGATTTGGTTGTTTTGTCTGATAAATGTAGGAATAAACTCAGCTTTTGACACAACTCTAATTATTTAAAGATGGCCACAGGCTCAAATGGAGCTTTGTCTTCAAGGTCTAAAAGGGAAAAGACCTAAGAGTTCTCTTTATGGGAATTTTCTGGACTTTTCCTTGTGGAAATAGTTTGGCCCACGTGTCAGGGAGGGCCCAAAAGCAGAGCCAGAGATAGCAAATCCAGGACCATACGTTCAACAAAAAACAAGCCTTGAGAAGTGGGCATGGCAATGGCCTGCAAAGCCTTCTGCAGGAGGAAGATTCACAGAACAGATGAGGACCAGAGTTCAGTCCCTGCTTCATCTCCCTGTCTGTCTCCCAGGACAGCTGTCCTCACCCACTTTGCCTTGGAGATGCAGAGAATCTAGAGCTCATGTGCAACATGGGGTTTCCCATCTCTGTGCAAACAAATCCCACTTGGGCCAAAACACCAAGGCTTGGCTCACAGGAGTTGGCAAATAAATGAGTCAGGCTGGCCAGCTTGCACTGGCACAGCTGGGACACTGTTGCCAGACTGTTTGCAAGGGAAGAGGGACCTTCCAGGCAGCTGGCTCTGGTGCCACCTAAGCATGGAGGTTTTGCTCCTCTCTAAGGCTTTTAACTGTCATTTAATAAACAATTAGCCAAGCTGGTCAGAAAGAAAGGTTGTTAAAATGTTGTTGCTTTTCCTTGCTGGGGAAAAAAAAAAAAAAAAGCACTATCCTTGACCTCTTTCTAACATGTTTCTCAGGTTTAGGATGAAGAAACAAAACCTCCAAGGCTTTCAGCAAGGGCTCATAAATCTGTTTTAAAAGAAAACAACCTCAGAGTTGGGGTTATTTTCTCATAAATCTGTTTTAAAAGAAAACAACCTCAGAGTTGGGGTTATTTGGTCAATTTCCCATGAAAAATCTAGGGGAAAAAATCCTCAGAGAGAGATTTGCCCTGTTGAAATGCTCAGTTTCACTAAAAGGACTGGTTTTCATCATAGAAAAACAATTTCTCTAAGAAAATCAGGAGCATGTCTGATGAGATAGTACATACGCGTTTAGTTCCATAGGATCTGGTAGTCTTATATTTTTACTCTTTCACACTCCTCCTGAAACTGTCAGGAAAGGAAACTGCATCCTATAAGCAGGTAACTAAACAAGATTGACACCTCTTTGCTCTTTTCACTATAGACAGGGATTTGTTGTTATTCTTGAAGGCCTTAATTTGCAGTATTCAACAGCTTAACATTTTCCCCACGCCTTCTGCTCATTAATTGGATCTATGAAAGGAATGCATTTGATTTATATCCATCTACATCAAAAACCATCATGAGTGACACTTTTTAACAGGAACAATGTATTCAGCAATAAGAGAAATGTCACAGTGCTTTCCAAGATGACAATAAACTGATAGATGAAGTTTTAAAAACAGGGATAAGGTAAAATAATTTAGATTGTTCCTCCTGATGCCAAGTCTGAAGCTGATGCCTTGCCAAACCCACTATAGAAGTGCAAATTGGTGAGGAAAAGCAACAAAAGACATGAACTTGTCACTTACTTTCCTGTTGCTCCAGACAGGAGCTCAAACAACCTTCTCCAAAACAGCTGGCTTGACAGCACACACATCCTACCCAAAGAGAAATCACTGAAGAAAATCTTCCACCCAATCACCCCATTTTCTCCTCAGCTCCCCTCAAGGGAGCAAGTACAGGTCACTCCTGAGTGTGAGCTGTAGGTGATGACTTCAAGGACCTTGCCTGAGGGTAGGACAACGAGGAAGAAAGAACTGGAACAGATATGGACACTTCTGCAGCCCAAACGAAACTTTTCACAAGGCCAGAGATGCAGATAAAGTGACTTCATGCTGTTCAAAATGTACAGCACCCCTCCTGCTCCCACATTTAAGGAAAAGACCAGAGCCTGCATTAGGCAGACGATGTCTGGTTCAATGTCTGACCATGTTTTTACCTATCAGCACGTCCACAAGATATCTGTTTGCCTTTCTGCTTCCCATCAATGCTGTTGTTCAGGTCTGATCACTGAAAACAGTTCCACTCTGGTAGCTCTGGAAAATTCATCCCTTTGTGCCAAGAGGAAAATCCAGTTGGCTGGGCTGGGACAAGCTTCAGTCCAGCCAGGAATGGAGAAAGATGAGTCTGTCTTTTACCAGTGCCCTCTTCAGACACATTTATTGAGCTGAGTTTTGGATCAGGGGATGAAGTATATGGGAAAGAAAATGACTGAGAAAATAACATTGGAGGGAGGGAGGTCACATCTCTGAACACAGGTTCAGAGATATAACTTCAAATCTGAAAGTGTGGCATGAGCCTTTCAGCCTGTCAATGACAGAACTTGGTTGAGGCAGTAATTATGCACATGGAGAAGAGAATGGATAGATGGGGGGTTCAGCCTGACAGTATAGCAGCATAACTGGCCAAGTTCATTTTAGAAATGAGTTTGGTAGATGAAAACACACGTTGGCATAACTCACCAACAGCTGTGATGGCTTTTCCATCACCAGCAAGAAGAGCAGGTGGGTATCTCCTTGTGTGATCTGCTTTTGCAGTCCTGAAAACTTCTACCACTTAGAACTATTCAGGAGATCGGATGACCAGTGTCCCCTTCATCTTACCTGAGCCACTGCTCAGACAACTGCTGTGGACTGCTTGAGATGACCAAGTCAATCTGTACAGTCTGCTTTCGTAAGGGGAGTTGAACTAGACGATCTTTAGAAGTCCTTTGCAACCCCTACCATTCTATCAGTCACAGACTCTCAGCTTCAGCACCAGACTCCTGAACAATGCAGTTTGCTAGCCAGATATTTCTCTCCCTCTGCCTAACCCATGAGCTCAGAAACCAGCCAGAAGAGACCAAAACGATCACTCAGTCTGAACTCTTGCTCAAAACAGACCACAGAGCCCGCCCCAGTAATTCCTGCATGAATACACTGCAGTCCCCTGGAGCCACTGGGAATACAGGGCTGGAAACAATAGCTTTGAATGAGCAAATCAGACTTTTTTTAAATGGAGGAGGGATGTGGAGAGGGGAGCAATAGAAGTCATGATGAGTCAAAGAGGTAATTAGGTGTGATAGCATGGTTTCTCTGACTGGGGACCAGCAAGAGACACTGTCTGAAACCAGGCCCCAGGATGAGCATGACAGAGCAGTTCATGCTGCAGAGAATTGAAAGTCTCCAGACAGCAGAAAGGTGAGGGAAAAGGCAACAATCCAAGATGGGGCCTGGCCTAACTCAGACACGCACAAGTCATTAAGCTAATGTCTCTTAGCTAATTGCACACACAGAGACATATCCTGCAAAGAAAACAGCCTGAGAAACAGCCTGATGGAATGGGCATTAAACAGGCGTGTTGAGCAGGGGAACAGTAATCCTTTTTCAATGCCAGCGGGGTGTGAGGCATTTCTCATCCACAGGACCGCAGCCATTCAGTCACACTCAGCCCACGGGAATCCCACAGAAGCAAGAAACTGCAAGAAGCTACAAGCCCCCTCCCCGCTCATTGCTTCATGTACAAAGGCTCAGGGCAAAGAGGAAGAGATCTGGCTTATGATACGTGCATGCTGTTAAACATACCTCCCTGGAAAGGACCGTGAGCCTCAGGTTTAGATTTAGTAATAAAACTGTGAAATGGGAGCAGAGGAAGGAGGCCAAGACTTCTGGGTATTGTTTGCAGCTCTGCCCGTGTTTGCTCAGTGATTCAACCCAGCATTATTGGTTTTTTAGAAACAGGCCATGAGTCATCCACACCATTGGTTCCTTCCCTCTCTAGAAAGCCCCCAAACCCAGGAGGGCTGACATGGGGGAATAGCATTTTCCTTGGTGAAACCATTCAATCTCTCAGGTTGCTCTGTCCTTTCTCATGCCAGGTATCTCTAAGCCTCAAGTGCCTCCAAGCAGAAATGGAGGATGCATAGCCTGATGCCCTCAAATGTCAGTGCTTGAAAGGCAGGACCTGCTGGTTTTTAAAGTCAAAGCCAGAAAGGACATCAGGAGGTCACTCTGCTTTCACTTCTCCAGTGTCAGCTCTCCCTAAGCTACTTCTGACAAATGTTTGCCTTATCTCCAACTTGTAACTTCCAGAGATGGCTTTACTACCACCTCATTTCATCACTATATGGCCATCCTTATTGCAGGGAAGTTGTTCCTATCGCAGATTAGGATTTTGTTGTTGGAAAGGGCCTCTGGAGGTCTCTGCTGTAACCCCAAATAAAAGTAAGGCCAATCAGATCTAGTAGGGCCAGATGTTGTCCAACCAACACCTAACCTGTATTTCTCTTGCTGCAGTTTTAACCATTACTTCTTGTCAGGTCTGCAATGGATACAGAGAACCAATGAGACCTGTTCACCTTACAGCAAAATCTTTTGTGTACCTAAAAAAAGTTTTCAGAAAGGCTTTTGTTCTTCAGATCCTTCAGCTGTTCTGCAGAGATCATGTTTTTGAGACTGATAAACTTTCATGTCTTAATCTCACAGATGATGTCCAGTCTCAAGCCATATGGATACTGGTGCTCCCAACCTCATGAAGACCACTGTGGCTGCAAATGGGAAGAGTCGGGAGCACCTGCCTCTACAAGCTTCCTCTATGGAGAGAAGACAGAAGGCAAACAAAGCAGAAACAGCTTGTCAAATGCTCTGAACACCAGCCTTCCCTTGGGCTCCTTCTCCTTACATCTCCAATAACCTCAAGCACGAAGATGCATAAAAACCCCAAGTGCTCAGTTCAGCTGTTGATAGCTGTGGTACTTCTTACTGTGCCAACAACATTGCACATCCAGCTTTTTCCCAGGGCTAGCAGCATAAAAGAGTGGAAAACCTAACTCATGAGACATTACTGTTATTGTTTTCTAACAGAGTCATGCTGAAAACCCCCTCTGCCCAGAGGAATAGGCCATACACAGTCCAACTGCTGACTGACAGACTGGGAGGAGAGGCTCGTGGCAAGATGTGTTCCTCAAGATCCAGAAAAATTAGGACCAGGTCTCCCTTGGCTGTCAGCCCACTCTTGGGTATCCTCTGCTCTGTAAATCCCTTAGCTGCTTTACCCCATCCTCTTCCCAGTCCTATCGTAGGAGCTCTGCCACACCATCTTTCCTTGCCAGTCCCCATTGCCCAGAGCATGGGTCACCTTCTCAACCATGAGAAAATCCCTCATTTAACCTGTCTTCAACATGTCCTAGTGCTGCATTCTCTCCATATCTTCCCACACCCCAAATACACATACATTTTAGGGCTGAGAAACTCCAGTCAAACAGGAGGTGCTTTAGGAGAACAGGGCTTTGAAAAGAAAGGGCCTTGCCATGTTAACTAGAGGCGCCTGCCAGCCAACAGCCCAGTCTCTGAAAGCCCAAGGAATTTTGACCTCAAAGAGCAAAATTTCCTAGAACTATAACCTTTGTTGTTGTTGTTGTCATTGTCGTTTCTTTGGCACTCTCTTGCTTTTCAATTTTCCACTTGGCAACTGCCTTGAAATGATGCAAGGAAGCAGCCGCTGCTTCACTGCAAGTTGCTAATTAGATGCCAAGGAGTCTGTGCGTGACTGCACGGAGGGCATGGGGGGCTGTCCCCTACATTACAAAATCAATGGACTGGCTTGGTGTTGCTTTTCTGCCCAGAGATATAATTTAGTGGCAAGTCTCCATTTGCTCCAGAAATGATTCCTAAAAGAGAAGGCATTTGCACAGTCTATTAAGGGGGAGAGGGGAAGGAAACAAAAAAAAACCCCTTATCCTTGGTGACCAAGAGCTGATCCTTTAGCTGTTGAAACTCTTTCCTAAGAGCATCTATCACTGTTAAAACAAATACTAATTGTTCTTAGCTGGGGACTGGCTATAAATAGTCTGACTGAAGACCTTCTGCTCTAAAATCCCAAACCAATGAAACTGATCATAGAATGGTTTGGGTTGGAAGGGACCTGAAAGACTTCAGGTTGCTCGGGGCTACCCAGCTCTCCAGGTTTTCCTCACACTTACTGCCAGCCCAGTGGGAGCTGACACCCCTCTGCTGAGACAGCATGTCTGGCCACATGTCCTCCCAGACTGCTGCAGTGCAACTGAAAGAAGGTTTGCACAAGTCGTGGCTGAAGACACTGCATTTTTCGGTGCTGTAAGTACACTTTACCCTAGACACGTCTCCGTTCACAGGACCTCATAGTTTAAATACTGGAGACCAACAAACATCCCAGGGGGGATCTGTTCCAATGGGTAATTACCCTCATTGTTAAAAATTAACAGCACAACAATAATTGTAGACAGCTGGGCCTTTCGTGTCTTTTATAGCAACGTTCCCGTGGCTCCACGAGAGACATTGTTTGGGATTCACAAATAAATTTTCACCCCAAGTCAGGATAAATCTTTAGCTGACTCTCAGACGCTTTCCCGAGAGGGAACGACCATTTCTCACGTGGCTCTGCCATGGTGTAACTTCCTAGTGCGCATACCAGGCTTTGATGTTTATAGGAGCCAAGTTCCAGGCCACACCTATGCACCCGGAGTTGCTGCATCGCTCATTTTGTTCATGCTTTAATTCACAGCATTGCCTGGCCTTGCTACTGAAGAAGACTTGAGAACCTTTGGTCACCTCCTCCCCCAGCAAGAGGCTGGCTGGTGGTAGATGGCCTAAGGCAAAGGGAGGTTCAAGGAGAAGTGTAAGCACATGAAAAAATGCAGCCTGCTCATCTTCAAGAAGCTAGGCAGAGGTGATCAGGAGATGGACTTAAACACAGCAGAGAAACAGGCCCAGCTCCTACAAGCCAAGCTGATAACCTACAATGGTAAAGGGAAGCTAGTTAGCTGTGATGACAGGCATCCTACAAAGCCAAGAGAGCATGCTTGACTTAGGAGTGCTCCAAGTGCCAAATCCTGAGTCGGCTTGGGACTGGCATTTAAAGGCAGATCTCAGCTGCACCCTGCTCGTCTCAAGCTGGGTGTCCCCTCTCTATCACCTCTAACAATTCATATTTCTGTATGCCGGGAAGTGCTAACCAAGATCAAGACTGTGGTAAGTGGTTCTTACCACTTGCAAGTGGCAAGAAAAGCCTTCTGCAGCTTCCCTACATGGTGTGGAGAATCGCCACCACTCCACAGACTGACACAACACCAGAGGAGGATGATGCAAACCATCACATAGACCCTGTCAGGATTAGCAGGAACAGCCAGTGCTTAATTCGTGCCCCACGAATCAGAAAGTGTCAGTGGTCCAGACCAAGAAACATCCCCAGGGAATCTGTTCCACTGAGTAATCACCATCACCCTTAAAAATTAATAACAAAACAATAATAGTAGACAGCTGTGCTTTTCCTGCCTTTTATAGCAATGTTCCCACAGTACAGTGAGGGACATTGTTTAGGGTTCACAAACAGCTTTTGGGACATGTTCATGCCTTCATCTCTTTTTCCATGGCCTGCCTCTCACCTGCTGGCCTCCACTCACCAGAAGGCAGGCAACCTGCCACCTCCACTGCAACAAAACCAACTGCAGGCAGAAAAGCATACAGACTGTATTGTGTTTGCACAGTAAGGTTTTGGTAGCAGGGAGGCTGCAGGGCTGGCTTCTGTGAGGAGCTGCTAGAAGCTTCCCTTGTGTCTGATGGAACCAGTGCCAGACAGCTCCAAGACAAACTCATCTCTGGCCATGGCCAAGCCCATCAGCAATACTGGTAGTACCTCTGTGGTAACATTTAAGATGGGCAAGGAGAGACAGAACCAGCAACTGCAGCTGAAGAGAGGAGTGAGAATATGTGAGAGCAACAACTCTACAGATGCCAAGGTCAGTGAGGAAGGAGAGGAAGAGGTGCTGCAGGCTCAGAGGTTCCTCTGCAGCCCATGGTGCATCCCATGGTGAGGCAGCAGTGCCCCTGCAGCCACGGAGTACATGAGGGAGCAGAGACCCACCTGCAGCCTGGGGAGGACCCCACACCGGAGCAGGGTGATGCTTGAAGGGGCAGGAGAATGCCTGACGTGGCTGTGACTTCTTGGGAAGGCCACACTGGAGAAGGACCTGTGGATCGAAAATGGATAGAAAATCTCCAGCTGAAGCAAGTTTGCTGTCAGGACTTGTGACCCCAAGGGGACTGGAGCAGTCTGTTCCTGAGGGACTGCACCCATGGCAGGGACCCACACTGGAGCAGTTCACAAAGAACTGCAGCGTATGGGAAGAGCTCAGTGGAGAAGTACATGGAGGACTGTTTCCTATGAGAGGGACTCCACACTGAAACGGGGGAAAAGTGTGAGGAGTCAGAGTGTGAAGGAGCATCAGAGACAGTGATGAACTGACCACAACCCCC
>WBNH01005730.1:0-15977 GCA_013401255.1 Urocolius indicus
GGGCAGTGCATGGCGTGGGCAGCATGGGCCGTTGTCCTGGCGCGGGGCCGTGGGCAGGGTGGTGTGTCAGGGGCACGCAGCGGGGAGGGAAACCCAGCGCTTGCTCTCCGGTCGGTGCCATTAAAGCTGCCAGAAGCAAGGTGTGCCTCACAGTGTCGGTGAGACCAGCGTTGCTTCTGGAGCAGGCCAGTGGTGCTCAGAGGCTGCTACAGGCCTTTCTACAGAGCTTATAAGTGTGGGAAGACAGTTACAGTGTGGCAGTGAATTGGAAGGCTGACATCCCACCTCCAGGAACGTTTTATCCCAAAGGATAAAGCTGCACCCCTCACGTTAGAGGAAGCAGTCACAAGTGACATGAAGCATAAAGACACCGCTGTACAGAAGCTAATTCAGCTTTCCTTTCCTAAAGGACTTCCTAACCCAGGGCTTGGGCCGAGCACTCACAGGATGGCCTCTGGACTCCTCCACAGGCGCTGAAGTGACAGTTAACGCTGGCTGTGAGCCGAGCCCCCGACACAGGCGAAACTTGTGCTCAGGTAAGGGCTCCGTGTCAGCAGAGCACCACCACACAAGTACAGCCATCCAGCGCGGATCTGGGAGGGAGGGAGGGAAGGGGCTGGCTGCTGGCATTTCTGTCTCCTATTACTGTACCTTAGTGGGGCTAAGTTGTTAATAAAAGCCTTGTTTTGACGTTAGAGTGTTAAGCAGTTAATTGTTTTAGCTTGCACAGTGATCTCAGCATGCTTTCCCATAGTCACCACACTGTGAAAGTCCTTTCAGGGACTGCTTTAGCAACCAAAACAAAATAATGGGAGTACTGAAATGACATGTGTAAGGTGTTACCCAGCCTGCAAAGTTTTCTTTTAAGCCAGGGAAGTTTTACGAGGTTCAGTGGAACGTAGCCGCAGATCACTCTGTCCTACAGACCTGGCTCTTGAGACATCTCCTGTGAGGCTGTATGTCAGTCGTTCATTATATCCCAGGGATCCACACTTCCCCAAGCACAGCCACGTGTGCACTCACACACATGCACACACACGCGGGGCGAGGTGTGCTCTAGCCTTTCTCCTAACAAGTTTTCAGAGAGCACAGTGAACCATCCCTGTCTTGTCACATACTGACTTAAGACTAATAAGTTAAAGGAACAGTCTCAAGGTCTCAGGCAGATCTCAGCCTAACCTGTTTTGAGACACAGCCATCTCCTTCCACTTGCAGAAACCCCTCAGGTCGTTGGTAGGCAAATTTAGGATCTCGTGAAAGTTGATGTACGGAGTGGCAGTTCCTCTTACCTCAGAAACAGCTTCCTAAATTGCTCTCCTCAAGCCTATCCTGTTAATATAAAGTCCAAGGCACAATGAATCATTCCCCTTCCATCACACTGACTCTGTGAGAATGATTACTGAAGCCTGAGTTGAAATGATCTAGCTCCGTGCAAGCTACTCAGAGTTTTACCTTTTTACTCCTTTTTTTAAGGAAGGCAGATTGATATGAGCTGTACAAAAAGAAGCCACCTCTTCTTGAGCACAGCACAGCTCAGTGTTTCAGACACCACAAAAATAATGGTACTTTTAGAGAAGTTTTATTTCTGCAGCTGTTTTACAGAAAAAAAAAACACCCAAAACCCAACCAAATGTGACATGATCGTGATCAGAAGCGTGCAAGGGTGGTGGGGATGACCGGGTTCTCAGGACAGACTGTGGGGTGGCAAACTGCTGAGCTCCTGGCAAAGCATCTGGTGCAGAAAACAAGTCATTTTCACACGTACACTTTGAGAGCTGACACCACTCTGCTCTGCCCGAGTCGGGGAGATGTTTGCCACACGATACTGTGTGGATCAAGTGAGCACTCGTGATGTTTCAGACCAGGTCTGAGGGGTCTGTGCGTGTGAAGCGGAGCCCTTGCTGTAATGGCAGCAAGTGCAGATAAAAATCCACGTTGCAGCTGTGGCTGGCAGGTGATGGCAGCACCGCTGAGTAAAACCAAGCTTTTGGGAGAGCGATTTCTCCTTCCATTGGCTTTCTGTGCATTACAGAGAGTTCTCCACAAAGCTGTGCACTTAGGTAGGGTAAGCCCCTCGAGTACATCTCCCCCTTCACTGTTGCAGGTCACCACCAGAGAGAAAAAATGTGATGTTTGAAAAGGTGTTCCTGAGGTGTGTACCTCTAAACTTGGCTGCGTGGAGTTTGTTCCACATTAGAGAGTTGGTACGTAGGGTTTTAGTCGGCATCCTCTGGCACCCACCAGATCTGAAAGGGCCTCCAGGGCCTGTCAGCCACAGGCTTCGCTCAAGCGAGCCCGTCGTGCACCGCAGACCCTCAGCTGCTAAGTTTTTGTAAGGACTGTCTCTCTCCAGTGATGATAAACGATCACATGCGAGTGCACTTGTCTCCCTTGGTGCCTCTGGTTTTGTCGCAGCAGAGATGGGTTCTTCAGGTGAAAGAGTGATAGCTGGCCGTTGAAGAAGTGCTTGATCACCTGGCTGCTTTCTGTCCTTCGGTGCAAGGCTGTGCTTTTGTCATTTAAAGGGTTTTCTTTCTTCAGAGGTAGGCTGAAGGTGGCAGCTTGCCTTCTCTGGACGTAAACCTTAAGTCCGAGTGTGCTGGGGGATGGATTTGTCTGAGATGCCAGAGAGAATTCGTACCTGATGGTTACAGCCTGCTGCCTTCTTTCCTCCCATAGACACAAGGAAGTGGTTTTGTTGAGGTACAGTGTGGCAGCTCCACAGGAAGGTACCTAAACATTTTCAAACACTTCACAGGAGCATTTCTTGTGGTCTTCAGAGGCTGGGGAGTGGGTTCAAGACCAGAGAGCGACTGCCATAGCTGTAGCTTTGATACTCCTGTTGCTGAGGGGTTTTTCCCGTGTTTCTCTTGTCCCAGTCTGACACTTGCCTGCAAGTGCCTTTGATTCAAGAGATGAGTGACTTTGCCTGTTCTATTGATCAGAATGAATTACCAGCAGCTAATCTGTGGACCTCGGAAAAGTGCCTTTGACGTAGTGAATTGTGCTGTGCTGTGCAGGTAATTGGGTCGTCAGGAAACGTTGTTGGTTACTATACAGTTATCTGTTATACCATATCAGCCTGCTTCGTGGAAATGGACAAAATCTTTTAGACTTCCAGTTCCCAGGATGTCACAAAGACTGAGTAAGAAGGAAATAAGCCTTCTTCTTGACGGTGGTGACTGTACTAAGAACACTCTGACTGCTACATGTTGATTTCCTATCCCTGATTTCTGTAAGAAAAGAAAATTACTGTTCTTGTGCTTGCAAGTTCAGGGGGCTTGATGGTTGCCAGTATTTGCAGATTCAGCTTAAAACGTGGGGAAAACATGATACTTAGGACAGAAGTCTTGCCGGCAATAGGATGAAAACCTTGTAATTGGCTTTCTGGTGGCTGAGAAGGCTGCAACAAAGCTCACTGGGGGTTGTTTTTCCGGGTACATTGCAAAGATGGCAAAGATAAACTTGTCTCTGCCACACCACCAGAGCACACACGGAACATAAAGAAACAACAAAAGGGCAGCAGGACAGTGTTTCCACATGTGGTGGTTTTCACAGCCAGCTTCCACACTCGCAGGCCATGACATCTACAACGGCCAGACAAATGCAAACAAAGGCTTCTTGTGAGGCTGGAAATCAACACAGGAGCTCACTGGGTGTTGGTGTGAAGAGCTGCCAGGGAAAGCCTGGGCTCATGTTTAATGCTGGGAAATGGAAATCTTCCAATTGGAATCACAGAAGGCAAAGAAATTGTTTTAGCTGAAGACAGAACCAGCAGACAAATAGTGCATCCTGATGATGCCTGGCTCTGGCTGGCTGTGCACGTGCTGGGTCTGAATGCAGGTATGTTGGACGTTACAGTGGCTTGGCACCTGTAACTCGTCGTCTGTTTCCTCAAGTGAGAGGCACACGTGAAGGAGGTTTGTTTCCTCTTTGAGCTGTCAATCTAGATTGGTGGGAAGGCTAATATTCATAGTAGCTGCAGGAAAGTTTATGTGATTCGATGGCTGTTGCGTTTAGCTTTGAACACAGTGAAAACCGGGGCCGTTCTTCTGTATGAGTGTCTCTCCCTGTTCGTGTCCTGCTGCTGGGAGCTTCTTTCTGTGAAGTTCTTTCCACAAGCTGTCTCTGTACTGCCCCAAAGGAATAGTACAAACACGGGGTTTAGTAAGAGGGGGTCCTTCAGGTAACAACACCTGTATTTGTTTAAAGCCCTGAAGAGCTGAAGAGCACAGACTGTGAACGTTTGATGAGAGGTCACTGCAGGAGAGGCAATGTGGGATGCCATATACCCAGCAGAGGGCTTTTCTGCACGCTTGTGTCTCAGCTTTCTCCGTCAACATTGAGAGTCAAATCCCTAGAGTCCCATTGTGACCACAGCCAGAGGCAGGTCTGACTGGCTTGGCTGTGCTCCCCTGGCCTGCCACAGTGGAGTGCATGTGTGTTCTTGGCACGTGTCATGGTGGTCAAGTGCAGGGCAGAGCTCGAGCAGGCCCCCAGACTGCAGATGGTCCTGCCAAGGGGCTGCTGGGCTTGGGTTCTCTCTAGGTCCTGTAAGAGCAGCGCTGAGTGCTGTGGAGTGGCGTTTTCTTTACATCCTGATAGCTCTGCAAGTCTCATCTTGGGAAGTGCCAAACCCTTCTGATTCCCATGAGAACACAAGAAATTTTCTCTTGGTGACCCACACTCCCAGAGGCTGGATGAGTTCTGCGTGAAACACACCTGGCCAGGTCTTGGTGTGGTTGGGATGAGGGAGCTGCACTGGTGGCAGCATGGTGACCTTTGGAAGCTCTCTGGCCTGTGACTGCCTCAGTTTCTCCACATGCAGAGCCATTTTCCTTCCTTGGGAGAGTGCCGTGCTTACAGCAGCACTGTGCACGCAGCAGCTGTGTAGACCCCTGGGGGAAGGAACGGCTTTACCCCACCGTTCAGCCAGGCCCAGTACCGATGGCTGAAGGAGTGGCTGTGGGCAGCCCCCCTCTGCCATTGCTTCTGTAGGAGCTCAGTGATTTGTAGAACTCTCCTGAGTCCTGGGTTATCAAATGCCCCTTGTTGCAGCTGCATCAGCTGCAGAATGGCTCATTTAGTGATGGCAACAACGGGCCCCTGTTTGGGCGGGATTCCACTGGCGGTCCGGGCCTGGCCTGCAGACCTTTGGTATTTTGGCTGGCAGGCTGTGCCCTGCTTGGTATTTCCCTGTAACATACGCTCTAGGTTGTCCTTTCTTTAGGAGACATTACCCTTCCTCCCACTCATTCCTGAGTCCGAGAATCGCCGCAAATGCTGTTAGCAGGAAGGCCCACCCCTTTCCACACTGAGCACGCAAACCCACTGCTTCCTCCACAGACTGCACGGTGTTGCAGCTCCAGAGGTGCCTCTGAGGTCCTGGACACATCTGCACTCCCAGCTTTGCTTCCTGGAGGAGACGTGTGAAATGTACAGCTCCATGCTGCTGGCTTCATCACGAGCAGGAGAGGCACAAGACGCTGGGCTGCTTTGGGCTGGTGTTTCCAGCGGGTGCTCCTGCTGCTGCTTTCTGTGGATATCTTTGCCTGCTGTTAGCCAGGAGTGACAAGACATAGGTGGAGCTCGTGAGTTGTTCTGATGGGAAGAGCACACTTGCCTACAGCATGCCTGCCTTTCCATCTTGTTGGTATTTTGGTCTACCTCTTGCCTTCGAAATGACGTGGAGTTTTCTTTTTCCTCCTCTTGTTTTTAGAGAAACATGGAACTGGAGAGAATCATTCGAGAGACGCTGACATGCTTCATCCAGTCCCACATCCCTGTAGCAGACCTCAGGTATGTTGAGACAGAAAGACTCAATATCATTGTTTTGTCTTGAACTCTGCATTAGTTGTCTCTCTGCACATCACACTGGACTCTCTACCTCTCCTGTACTTTGTGGTGCTTTTCCTTAAGCCAGACCCAGGAGTCAGGTGATTTGCACGGGCTCTGGTGGGAGGGCTCAAACAAGTGTCGTTTAGCATTGCAACCTAGCCCTGTCACTTCCTTGGTGACCAAGGTGATTAATTTCCTGTCCAGTAATATACGTTAGAGTACGGGATTCCCTTCATTCCACAGTGCTCCCAAAGGGCTTCCTGAGCAGCACAGTGCTGGGTCGGGGCACTCCCTGTTTGGAACTCTGCCTGCATGCTGGGACACAGCAGCTGGTGGCAGCAGTGACACAAGTGTCAAGAACAGCAAGCAGAGAACACCACATCCCACAGAACCTGCAGCTGGACAGAACGTGGTGACTATGGTGACTTGACAGACTGTGGTCACTACAGTGACCTCACCTGAAAGTCCAGTCAGCATGGAAGAGTCAGGGTTTGAGCACTTAGAATGTTTTGGTTGGCTCAGCTGAAGCACCTGCAGGAGCACAGCCTCTGGGCACAGGCCGAGCCCCACGGGACAGCACGCAGTGTTTTACCCGAAAAGGCTCCCTGCTCAGCCACTGGCCCCTGCTGCCTGGCTTTACTGGTGGCATCTGCCTGTGAGATACAAGCCACTTAGGTCCTTCTGCCTGTGAGATACAGGCCACTTAGGTCCTGCTGCTGCATTATTAGAAAGACATGAGGTTAGAGAGAATGGGGGTGGAGGGAAAGGAAAAATGAGCCTGTTGACCCTGCTCCATGTCCTGTGTTCTCTCTGTCTCCAGTGGGATGGATGATGTTTTCTTCTCTTACATCACGGGTGTCCTGGAAGAGCTGGGCTCACCAGAGTGTTCTGAGGAGACTTTTGACATGGACGCCTTTGTGGAAATGATGGAGGCTTATATCCCTGGTTTTGCAGAAATCCCCAGGTATGTGAATGTTACTGCTTTGTGTGTGCATGCTCTGCACTGGGGGCCTGGACCCAAGGCCCTCAGCACCATAGATTGTCTTATTGTGCCCAGTTGAAGACATATTAGTGCCAAACCTACGCTGTTATGATCAAGGTGGTCGTCGCCTGAATACACAGATCTCAGTATAGCTTGCAAGTAGGCCCTTTGCCATCCAAGATACCAGTGTGTTGGGCTTCCCTCCTTGTATTTCTATAAAGAGGTAGAGAAGTAGAATAGGCTACTGCTTTTATACCTCAGACTAATTATAGACGTGCTGTCTCTTGCAGTGGAGATGTTTGTGAAATGATGTTCTCACTCTCAGAAAGGCTCGGTGAAGCTCGCAACAAAGGTGAGTGACACAGACTATTTCAGCACGGGAAGGTATGTCCTGCATGTGTTTTCACACCTACTGTTCAGAGTTGGGCAGTGTCACAGGGTAAAGCACAATGTTGTTTGCCACAGGAGGGAGCCTGAGCAGATTAACAAGTATTATTTTCTTTAATGTTCAGTCAGATCTTTATACCAACACTTGGGAGGTTTGCATCATACAGAACACTATCACAAACACACCCTGGGGGGAAAACACTTGATCAGATCTCCAAATGCCTCTGTGGAGATAAAATCCAGAGCAGTAAGGAATAGGTAGCAGATAGAGGACTGCTGGCTGAAATTCTGCTCTAGGTTACTTCTGAAAGGGAGGATTTCTGCCTGTCTCTGGTAACTGTCTGCCTGAGTAACACTGCCCCTGGGCAGCCCATGGCAGGTGCTCATCAAACAGAGAATCCAGCTGCTTACGTGTGTCACTCCTCAACTTTGAGCATCCTCAAAGTTCACTTCCCATTCACCCATGAACCCTGGCACAGATAAAATCAGCAGTGATGTGCTCTGACCTGCACTATGCAGGGCTGCAGAAGACTACACCGTCCCAAGGACCTTTCTGACCTCAGCATCCACAGATCAGCTGGGCTGCTATATTAGTCTCTACCCAAAGGTACTTCCCACTAAGGAACAGACAAGAAGTGCCTGAATGTTAAACCTTTCAGGACACACCAGTCTGGCTTTTGCTTATCTAGCAACATCACTGCTGTCTTGCCAGAAAGCTACACAGTGTAGAACAGACAGTCCTGCCTCTTATCTTACTCGCTGCTTTCTTGAACTTGACAAAATTTGCTGCTCTGCTCTGGTCCCCTGCATCCTAGCCTTTGAGGAGCCTCATGTAACCAGAGTGTGGAAGGACAGACCATCCCAGTTTTAGAGAGAACAGAGCTGAAATGATTCTCTTTGCAGTGACACAAGAAGCTTGTAAAGAGAGATGTATCAGTGACCCTGTCACAGGATGTGCTGGCTCATGTGCAGCCTGGGGACTACCAGAGTGTATTCCCTAATTTAAAGTCAAAACCACACCTTTGTTCAAAACTAGAGCGAAAAAGAGGCAGTTCTTAGAAGTATAACAAAAAGCCTGTAGACTGCACAGCCAAAGCTGTGGGTAGAGGGCTGAAACCGGACAGAACCAAGCAGCCCACAGTAAGGCCTGGGAATGTAGTGCTGAGGCACTCCAGTGTGTGCTGGTGCTGCCTTCCTGCAGGTCAGTGTGAGCAGAGCTGCAGGGCAGGAGGAACATTAAGTGCTCCCCAGTCCTGTCACTTAAGAAGGGACTTGCTTTGGCACATGATGCACTAGCATCATGTTTGCACTAGCAACCTAATATCAACAGAAAGCACAGAGCTCTAGCCCTAGTGGGACTGTTCCTCAGGAGATATCACTATGTCTTTAAGAAAAACCTGGCCAAAAGGCTGTGGAAAGCGGGAGTGAAGCACCCTCTGAAGACCTGCCCAAGGGCCAGGAGCCTGAAGCCTGCAACGGGGACAGGCTGTGCACTGCAGCAGACGGAGCCAAGGCGCAGGTAGGAGCACCCTGCAGAGCAGCAGGAGCACGGGGGACAGGCAGCCAGCACTAGGCTACCAGCACCACCCAAGGGCATTTCCTGGCTCTGGAGGGAGCCACAGCATTGCTGGTGTTTGTGGTCTCCACTGTATGGCCCCAGCAAGGCCGTGTCAGTAAGTGGAAAAAGAATCGTGTGCCGACAGGAGAGCATGAGCCATGGCTCTGTCTCCTCCTTGAGCCAGAGAAACGGTTAAGAGCCTGTCCTAGTGCCCTGGGAGATCCCCTGCCAGCACCAGCCTGGCTCTGCCCCCTTCACCCCAGTCCCCTAGACTCAACCCCCAGTGTGAGCTGGGTCACCATTTCTGTGCCCAGCTCTCACGTGCATCTGCCCGGGCAGCAGTCACGTCTGGGTGTCATTCCCACAGACAGCAGTCCTCCCGTCAGGGACCTTCTGTGCTGTGCACTTACTGAGCCAGACGGCACCAAGGCACCGTCCCAGTGGGTCCCATCCTGCAGCACCACTCAGCATGACTCACGCAGATCCCCCCACCTCCTTCCCCCTCACTCTGCTTGCTGTTTTCGCAGTGCTGATCTCTTCCTACTCTGCAGCACAGTCACTGTGTGCACAGCCTTCTAGTAAATGCTGCTGCTGTGCTTCTTTCTGGGGTAGCCACAGGTCACTATTTAGCAGTCCCTTCCCTTTCTGATCAGAGCACACAGAACTTCACAAGGTGAGCAGGGGTTCCAGCAATGCAGAAAGCTCACTCCTGAGGAGAGACGTGGCACGGCCACTCAGATGAGCCAGTTCAAAGCAGCCCTGCTTCAAAGACAGTTGAAATACAGGGGGAGGAGACTGACTGATGCTTTGTCCTTGCAAAGATACAATCCCCTGTTAGCTTCAGGAAGGGGATTTAGTCACACTTGCAAGGAGAGCAGGCCTTGAGCTAAGGGCAAGCTGTGCTTCCTGGCAGTGCTAAACCAGGGAGGCTCTTTTCAATACACCTCTCCTCACGGTACCCACAACTCACCTCTGTCTTGCTCCTACTAGGAAGATGACGACTTGAAGGATGGCGTGGAGCTGCTACTGGAGATGTTCCCAGCCTGTACCATGAGCCAGGCAGAGAAGGCACTCGCCATGGCCTTGGGAAACTTGGAGGAGGCAGTGCAGTTAATCGTGGAGGAGAAGGTGGAAATTGGCCAAGCAGGTGCAAGTGTGAAGGTACTGTACCCTGAGCTGGGTGGCAGCAGGGCAGGGCTTGGGAGCACGCAGGTGTCGCAGCTAGGGGCTGCCAGCAGCAGCTCTGACTGCAGGAACACTCTGTCATGAGCCAGGTGGGTCACTCAGAGCAACAGCCCCTCTCCCTCCCACAGCGCTCTGAGCAGGGGCTTTGTGCACAGCCAAGGTGGCCAGCAGGGAGCTGCAGATGCCCCCCCACCTTCCCCAGGGCAGCTGGGCCTGCCAGGCCACACACCTCCCATGTTGTGTGACTCACATACACCTTCTCTACCCCCAGGAACTGGCCCGGCCCCGCAGAACACCCAACCACGAGGAACTGAAACAGGTTATCCTAGAGAAGTAAGTACCCAGCAGCAAAGAACACCTGATTCTGCTCCCGGGAAAGGAAGGCGTGGGGAGGCACTTAGGGGAAGGTTGGAATAACAACGTGGGCTATGAAGGACTTGGGGTGTGCAGTGCTTAGAAAAAGATGCCATGGAGCTGATTTGGGTGTAGCTGAACACCTAGACACAAATGCAATCACCAAGCGATAAAAAAACAAACAGGTCTGGGTTTCTTGCAGAGCTCTGTTACAGAAACAGGTTACCTCCAGCAGCTGGGTCGTGGCTCTGGCTCTGTGTCAGGCTTCAGCTTCCCTACAGGTAGAGTGTAAGTCACAGCTCTGCCAGCTGAGGTTAAAGGTTCAAGGCACAGACATCATGCTGCAGCTCAGGTAACACAGGGTAACTTGTACCACTACAGCAACTCATTCATACCTCCATTTCTGGAGCCAGTCCAAACAAGGCTAAAGATATCTTTAAGAGACAGCCTGTACAGCCACACTGGGAAGATTAAATCTCAGTCACTGAAGGTGTGAATTCAATGCATTTAAAGAAACCTCTCTGATGTCCCCCTCTGGACTTCCTGGGAGTTGGTTTACCTTTATTCATTTACAAAAGCATTTAATTCTCACCGGGAGAACTCACCCTGTGGTTTCATCCATCTGCTTTAAGACCTCAGCTTTCCTGAGTCCCCTTCTGATGGTGTGCAGATTCCACGTGTCTGTCCAGCCACATCTTCACTTTACGTACATCCTCCCTCCCCAGTGACAGAATAAACAGGTGATGGGCTAGGGAAGATAAAGCAAGGCAGAACGGCATCCAGGCAGAAGCAGCAGCCCCTGTGCCAGGCTGCTTCCTGGGCAGGCTTGGTTCACAGTGACATGCAAAGGAAAAACAAAAAAAGCACCAGCTGAGAGTTACGTTTCTGGGAACTTCACTTTAATGACACTTTGGCAACAGCCTGTACTTTGAACATCCCTCAAGTACAGGTATAGAGAGCAGATCACAGTAGCTGAAGATACACAGGAGCAACTCTACTAACTACCTAGGGAGAAGTCGTGGTCAGCTGTGCTGTCCATCTGCTAAACCAGCACCAAAGTCAAGAGTAGTGACTCAGCAGCACAGCAAGCAAATGCTTGGGCCCTGATGTTTCAGTCATCTAGGGAATGAGGTCATGCTTCTATGAAGTTGCTTCCAGCACAGATCTGTTTTGTAGTCAAGTAGTAGGTGGAGTGTGAAAAGAACACCATCTCTTCAGGGCAGCAGCAGCCAGCTTGGTCCTGTCATCTCACCCGTGTCTCCTTGGGCTGCCAGAAGGGTGAAGCTGCCCCAGTGGCAGGGCACACCAGGTCCAGGCCCTTCACAGCTCTGCAGTGGCCATCAGCATCCTCAGCAGCCCGAGTCTGCAGTACCTTCTATGTAGGGACAAGGGTGCTTCTCCAGGAGAATCCAACAGATTCCAACAGAAGGATGGCAGGCTTCCTGCCTGTTTCAGCCAGAGAGGAATGTGAAGTGCTCCTAGCTGCAATCTGTGCAAGTAGGGCACACTGCACAGTCACAAACCAGCCAGGGGAGAAGAGACACGTGCTCTGACTTGCCCCAGGCAACGCATGCTAACACCTCTTGCCTTTCAGATACATGATGGTGGACAGTGCAGATGACCAGAAAACACACCGGCCAGCTCCACCCAAAGAGGTAAGAGCAGCAGCCTCAGCTCACCTGCAGTCTGACTGTGCTTCAGCTACAAGGCTGCAAAGTCCAAAAAGCAACAGGGCAGGCCAGAGGCAGGACCATGCCCAGAGCCCACTAGTCAGCAGAGAGGGAAGATTAGCTTGGCCAAGGTGCTGCAGGTCTGCCAGTTCCTACCATTCCTGACTAGCGTGGCTCTTCCTCCTCCCCATCCCTCTCCCATGCCAGTTTTGGCCAAGATTCCCAAGAGAAGGGACAGAGCTGCCTGCCGCCCCAGGCTTGCTGCAGGTGCCCTCAGGAGCACAGGTCTCATGCCGTTGTCCCTGCCTTTCCCAGCAGGGGTGGCTGCCCATCCCCTCGCTGCCAGTGTCTTTCCTTTCCAGGCTCCCAAGAAGCTGATCCGCTACATCGATAACCAGGTGGTGAGCACAAAGGGAGAGAGGTACAAAGACATCAAGAAACCTGAGAGTGAGGAGATGAAGAGAACCTACATCAGTCTCAAACCAGCCAGGAAGTACAAGTTCCACTGACAGCCAGGTCCTGCTGCTCCTCAGCCTGCACCTCGCCAGCCCGGCCCAGCAGGATGGGCACGTGGCACTAGGGATGAGGGGAACTCCTCCTGCCACTAACCTGGGAGCCAGGACACTGCTTTCAGCTTCCTCAACTAACCCAGTTGACAAGGAGGAGACTTCTCTCCTGTAGCTGTCCCTCTGCCCCCAGAGGCACTCTGTAGGGGCTCTCCAGGGCCCGAGCATTCTCTGCTATTCCTTGCATGGGACAGTTTTAGATCCAAGATGTGGCTTGTGCCTTTGCAGCAAGCTTTTTACGAGTCTGTGTGCACTGTTGCTTTGAGTGCCAGTGTTCAATAAAGGTGATGTGAGTTGGTGTGTGGTTCAGCCAGAGCATGCACATTGCAGATACCGCCTCAAGTCCCTCCTGGGGCCAAAGACGGGAGCAGGGTCATCCTCTCTTCCTCTAATTACTCTCTCCATTACATTAAAAGATGTGGCTGCTGTTTGGTTCACCACCTAGCAGATACGAGGGCTGAGGCTGAACTCCAGACCAGAGCTGGGCAACCCCTGCCAGCACAACCTGCAGCACTGCGTGAGCTCCAGCTGACAGCACAGCCAGGGCTGCTGCCGCTTCCCACTGCTGCCAGCCCGAGCTCCAGCCACGCCACGCGGAGCAGCAGGCCTGGGTGCTCCTGAAATGTCAAGTCAGGAGCTGGAAGAAACCAATGGCAACAACCAACTGCTTGCATGGCACGCTGCCCACACTGGGGCCGTGCCAGGCTGGCCATTGGCCATGGGCTGGAGCTGGGCTCTCTCTGCCCTCCTGCCAGGGCTCAGAGGGACCTGCCCTCTTCCCAAGAGGAGGGCTGGAGGCTTTTCTCCTTTCTGCTCCAGCTGGCCTGGTTTGTTCTGCAGCTCTGCTGGCATGCCCTGCACAGCCACCTCAGGGAACAGTCCCCATCAAACGCTCTCCTGCCCTCTGGACAGCTGCCACTTAAGAGATTTAAAATGCAACAAATGATAAACCCTGTCTATCAGCTGGCCGGCCAAGGCCCGTTCAGCACCGTGGTGTTCCTGCAGCTCACTCACTCTCTCCACGCCACTGCAGAGGGAGGTGCTTTCCCCGGAGGCACCAACGAAGCCCACTCACACACAGCCCAGAGGGAAGCGCGAGCCGCACGCAGGGCAGCCTCGCCAGCAGGACCGACCTCTCCCTCCGCACCTCTCAGCAGCAGCAGCCGGCCCCATGGCCTCCCAGCATCCCAGCAGCTCCCCCTCCCCAGCAGCAGCAGGTCTAGATCTGGAGGTTGATGAAAGGGGCAAAGCCAACCACATCCTGCAGGAGAACGAGAGCCCTCTGCAGCGGAGGCTCCACGTCCAGCTCCACGCCGCGGCTGCGGAGGATGCTCAGGCTGGACTCAGCCACGTTGTGGCAATGCTTCACCTTCAGCGAGCGCAGCTTGGGGCAGTACTCGGCCAGGACTCTGCCAGGAAAGAGAGCATGTGCAGGTTGCAAGCCAGCACACCACCCATCCTCTCCTCTAGTGCCAGCAGCCTGGCGCTCACGCGTGTGCCACACACCCCCCATCCTGTGGGAGCAGCACCCCCTGGTCCGACAGACACTGGAGGATGTGGTCGGATCCCAGGCCCGCCCCCCGTGGCACGCCAGGAAACCCGCTGTTGGTAGCACACGGTGCCTCTCCTGAAGGCAGCTGGCGGCTTCTCCCCCAGACCGAGCTCCGATCACTTTCAACGTGAAGACATCTGACTTTTCTCCTCGTTCCTCCTCCTCTCCCCACTCCAGACTCCTGCTGTCCCCACCCTGGCTCCCCGTGTCGCTCGGTACCTGATGGAGTCATTCTTGACTCGCAGACAGCCCGTGAGGTCCAGGTGCTCCAGCTCGGGGCAGCACTTGGCAATCTCCTCCACCGCCACGTCGCCCACGTTGGCGTTGACGGCCAGCGACAGCGACTTGAGCCTGCCGCACTTCTGCACCAGGTAGCAGACGGCCTCGTCCTTCAGCTGGCGGCAGGCCGTGAGGTCCAGGGCCTCCAGCGCCTTGCAGTGGTCGGCCAGGCTGCGCAGGGCCAGGCTGTCCACCCACTCGCAGTGCGCCAGGGAGAGGCGGCGCAGGCCGGGGCAGCTCAGCGCGATGGCCACCAGCGCGTGCCGGCTCAGCTGCGCGCAGCCCTTCAGCTGGATCTGGGCCAGGTGGCGGTTCTGCCCGATGACCGGCAGCAGCTCCCGGTCCGTCAGCCACTCGGAGCAGCTCTGCAGGGCCAGCTGCTGCAGTACTTCGTTGTCCTTCAGCAGGTTAACGAAGGCGGCGCGAGGGATGGCGGGTCCGATCTGCGCGGGGAACCCAGGGAGAATGAGGCAGCCCCCGGCCTTTCAGATCAGCCCCATCCTCACCAAAAAGCTCTCCCCTCCTCTCTTCCACCGTGACGGCAGTGACCAAAGCCACTGCCTTTTCTCACCTGGAGCAAACGCTGCCGTCAGGCTCTCCTCCCCTCGTGCCAAGGCTGCTGGCACAAGCTGGAAGATGCTCTGGCTTCCCCACCTCCCTGACCACGCCTGCATTTACGTGATGAGCTCCACACCTCTGCCCTCAAAAACCCTTTGCTGGCTCACTCTGCGTCCACACAGCACAGCAGCTACTCCTGACTTTCCATGTCCCACACAATGTCTCTGAAGCCTTTCCTGAAGGCCAGGCCACAGAGTTACCAACCCTCAAACCCACCCTTATTCTCCAGCCTCTGTGAGGATCACCAGGCTGTGCCACTCCGGAGCTGGCTTGCATTCCTGCCAGCCAATGCTCCATAATGGCCTGGGTGGAGCTTCCAGGCACCTCCCGAGGCCTCTTGCTAAAGACACTGGCGTTGCTGGGCCCTGATTCACTGCCCCTCCTGCTGAGCCCATCTGGCCAGTCTGACCGTGTCTGACTCTGTGTTGGAGGGCTCTTCTCCCCACATAGCTCCAGAGCAGCAGGACATCCATGTCTCCCCCAGCCTCAGAGCCATCCCGTACCTGGGTTGAGTCAAAGCAGCGCATGTTGGCCAGGTACAGCTGGATGAGAGACTGGAATGACTTGCTGACCCTCTGCAGGCTCAGGAGCTGCTGCAGCGGCAGATGACAGAGGATATGCGGAACCAGGATGTCTTCCCAGGGCAGGTCCAGGAGGAGGCATCCCCTGGAGGGGGTCAGACTCATCATCAGACACGAGGGAGCCAGGCTACGGCGGGAGCCAGGCTAGATCACCTCACACCTACTGCCGGGTGCCTCTAGGAGGAAGCCAGAAAGACGGTCTCAGCGAAGTGTCCCAGCGACAGCCCACGAGGTAAAACCCCTCGGCCGCCCGCGGGAGCTCCTCCCCGGCCCGGGCCGCTCACGGCTCAGGCACGCGAATCCGCCGGCCCGCAGCGCCGGGGTCGGGCTCTGCCAGAGCCGGCCCCTCGGGCACCGCCGGCGGGCACGCACCGGCTCCTTCCCGCGGGGAGCGCGGCCACGGCGGC
>WBNH01005735.1:0-17210 GCA_013401255.1 Urocolius indicus
GGGGCTGGGGGCTGCGGCACAGGAGCCACAGCAGGGCATGGGACAGGGCAGAGTTGGGACTTTGCTGTGTTTCTAGGTGTTGACCAGCCCTCACGCACATCGACCCTCGGTTGTAAATCTGGTTTGTGCAGCACCTGCATCCTCTGTGCTTTCTCTGGGGGTGCTGCACCCAGGCTGCACAGCTCCACGCCGTGCATGGCTCTTGCATGCCCCAGGAGCACGGTGCTGAGCCAGCTATTGAACAAACAAGCATTTACAATTAGAGGAAAACAGATTTTCTGAAGCTCAAGTGTCCTTTTTCCCAGTCGCTTGTGTTTCCTGGCTGCTCCCTGGGGATCTCTGATGTTCTCCACTGGCAGGTGAAAGCCTGACTGCCCTCCATCCCAGAGGGGATGACCCCCATGCCAGAACCCTGCCCGGGCACCACAGCTCACCCCACTGTCCCTCCCACCACCCCTGCAGGCCTGTGGCCTTGCTGTATGGCTCTAATGGCCTTTCCCGTCTGCTGCCTCTGACTCATGTTTTAGAGACATGAACGATGATGAACCCCATTTGCCAGTGGAGTCATCACCATTAATCACACGCCTGCACCCTCTCCTGTCTCCAGCTCCAGCCTCCCTCAGCATTTGCCTGGTTCCCCAGCCCCAGCCCAGCTCCCCTACCGATGCTCCAGAGGCCACTCGGTACTGATCCCCCTCCAAAGCATGTGGGGCTCCCCAGTGCTGACCCTGCACCTCAGCCCTTGCACGGCACCTGACCCAAGAAGCGATGCTGAGCCCAGCCCAGCACCCACACAGGGCTGGTGCTGGCTGCTGGTGCCCATGAGGTGCAGTGAGTAGGTCCAAGCTGGGAGCCCTGGGCCAGTGCCTGGCTCTGGGCATTGCCCACTGGGCCAGGGACACATCCTGAAGCTGATTTTCCCAAGGGGATGAGTGCAGTTGTGTAACGTCTCTCACTGGTATAAATGTCCAATTCTTTAAAAAAAACACTTGCTGAGGTTTTGGCTGAGGGTCAGGACACGGTGCCAGCAGAGAAATGTGGCTCCTTCTGGCTTTGGCAATTAGTTCCTTTCTGGTTCTGCTGTTGATTTGCTTGTTCCCATTTTGTGGGATGGAGCCATCCAGCCTCCCTCCCCTTTGCCGCTCCCGATGAAGCCTCTGCACCTCACACTCCTCAGTCTGAGCCGTCCTGCCTTCAGGCACGGGTGCTTGCCCTCCTCTTTGAAGTGAAGCAGGTTCCCTTGTGCAGGCTCAGGTATTCCAGTGCTCTGCCCTGGACTTCTCCTTTCCCAGCCAGGTGATGATGGTGCACAAAGCAAGCAAGGGCATGGGAAACTGTTGCCCAGCCACTACAGGTCACCCCCACGTCACCTTATACTTTGGGGTTTAAGAAACTCCCAGTGATGCAGCAGTGAGTGGTCAGTGCTTAGCTGGGATGAGAGCTGCCCTCCTCTTCTTCACGGGCTGAAAGCAAACATCCCAAATCCCCCAGGGAAGCTTTCATTTCAGGCCAAGAGGGTGTTCGTTGTCTTGCAAAGGAAACATGAGCCTGTAAACATGCTGGAGTACATCCCTTCAGAAGGGAGCACCCAGAGAGCTGTTGGACAAACACACCAGAGGGAGAGGACAGGACATTTCAGACAAGTCCACGAGCAGACCTCAGCACTGGCAGAGTAAGACAAGAACATCCACCCCTTTTTTCTCCCAAAGGAACACTTTATTGACAAGTTTCCTCACCATTTATCTGGATAGAGAAACAGTTCAATGCCCAAGCTCCAGCAGCCCCTTTCCACCAGCTCTGCTCCTCACAAGGAGGCTCAGGTCAGCCAGGGGCACCAGGAAATGACACCCTGCACTCCCCCCACTGCCTTGCACATCTGCCTGCAGGGATGTCATCCTGGGGCCCTGAGGGAGAGGAGCAGGGGTGGGGGGAAGCAGATTTATCAGCAGGTGAGTGCCAAAACTTGCTTCTCTAAAGAAGGGACAGAGACAGTTCAGTCCCTCCAGGGTGATTAACCACTAAAACTACCCCACTATGTACATAAGCAAGTCTAAAGACCCAAGTAAGTCCCCCTTTGCCTCTAAGGCACGGAATTGCTCACTCTAGGTTGTTTCTAAGTGGAGGCACCTTGCCTAGAATAAGATCAGGCCTCGAGAAGAAAACTCAGAGCTTTTCAGCTCCTGAGCAATGAAGCTGGACATCAAAAGAGCAAAACATCAGCCCCTGGGGGAACTGGTTGAGCTCTGACTCTGCCAGTTTTGTAAACCAAGGTTAGAGCTGGGGCTTTCAACAAAAACCCGTCCAGTCACAGCTGCACCAGATGGAGGAGCTCACACAGCAAGCAACAGCTTTGGCCTCTTTCATCTGGCCCTGTTGCTAGCAGCCTTCAGGAATTCCTCCTCCAAGAACAAAAGGCATACATCGAGAAGGGAGAAGCAAGTTTCACACACCGGGGAAGCAGAGTGCACCACTGAACTGAACACAAGATGTGGCTGAGAAACAAGCGGCTGCAACTGCACGATGCAAACCCCTCCCCAGAGCATCCAGCTCTGCCACCCTCCTGCTCTTCTCTAGGGAAACAAAAGTCACGGCCAAGTGAAGCAGAAGGTGATGTAAGGCTGGCAATTCAGTTTGAGTCCAAGGGAGCATTTCCCTAATATGATGCCAAAGCTTTTGGGTTTTTGTGTGTTTTCAGGCTTTATTTCTTTTAAAGTTCATTGCATTTAAAAATAAAGATTCTTAGTTGTGTTAAAGCTAGAGCATTAGTGTAACAACGAGGCAGCTGCTAGGTGAAGTTTCCCTTTTGGGAGCCCAGAAAAGAAAAACCAAGAAACAACCACAACCAACTGTTTAACCCCTTTACCAGACAACTCCAATGAGAGCCAGAGCCGTCAGCAACAGGAGAAGCCAGGGAGCTGAGGGAGTCGCTGCAGGGCAGGCCCTGAGCACAGAACACAGCCAGAAGCTGAAGCTCAGAGCCCCACACACTTGGCTTCTCCAGTAACTGCCCTCCCCCTGCTGCTCAGGACATTGCACCTCTTCTAAGTTATGTCAGACAAGGGAAAACTGTTTTTTACCTATAGCAGTGGCATTTCTGAGCTGCCTGAAGGAAACTCCATCTCCCCTGCTCTCCCCCCGAGGACAGCAGTGATACATCTCATCTACAAACTTTAGTGTAAAATAGTATTTGTGTACAAAACTTTGCATTCTCTTTATTTGCCTTGGATCCAGCAGCAGTGTCTATGAATGAAGGATGGATCTCTGCAGAGAGTGGCTCTCAGCCCCTCCTTGGATTGGCCGTGGTGTTGCTGTTGGGGAGGGTTGGGAGGGAGGGGGCTGGCTCGTAGTCGTGCAAAAGCCACAGCGAGGGGTCTAGAAGGGAGCGTTGTCTTGTGGAGCTTTATCTCCAGCTCCTGAGAGGGAGTGGAGGCCCTCAGTGCTGTTTTCCCTGCTGCCCACCACTCTGGACTGAAAGGAGAGAAGTGGAGTTAGGAGAGTGAGAAACCAGCACTGAGAACACCAAGTCCCACCTCCCCCCCCCCCCATCAACGTCACCTGCTGTAGCAAAGACTTCCCATATCTGAGAGGCCTTTTGCCTGGATACTAATCTACAAGGAAAACACTGCAGAGATGCCATTCTCTGCACAAGGCTTCACACTGTGTGTTTACAAGGCAAAGCAGACTGTTACCTTTATGGTCCCAACTCGATCTTCAAATGATTTAAAGGTTGCAGAATTCCTTGAAGAGAGGAGGAGGGGGGTGGGGGAGAAACAACAAAGAAGAAATCAGCACAAGTTAGATGTTAATTAAATGAAGTGTCAGAGCATGGCTGGGCTCCCTGGCCATCCCCACCAGCACCACAACACTCCCAGCTCCCCACTGTCTCTGGCACAAACCTCTCAAGCATGCTAGACAAGAACATCACACACGAATTCTGCAGGGAAACTTTTATAGCCCAGGCAACCCACTCAACTGCTCGAGTAAAACGTGGAGGGAAACAAGTCCCAGCTCACTAGAGAATCAGGGAAGAAATTAACTCTTAGTTTTACAAGGCTTTTGACTAAAACCACTTCACCTTAAATACTGGAAAGGAAAAGCTGAACAGGGTTTAAAATGAAGGCTTCGGTTTCCCAGGGGCAGGAAGGGAAAGGGCCCTGTGCCTGCACCTCTGGGCAGCTTTACTGTGATGGGAGCTATCCCTGGCATCAGGAAACACAAAAACCACAGCGTAATAAATTAATCAGAGGATTTCATACCTCTGGCAATGAAAACCAGGTCGATTGTTTGACAACCTGACAAGCTGCTTTGCTTGCAAACGATTGCAGGGGAGTGCTCTGCACTGAGCACCCAGAGCAGGCAATTACTCATCCCGAGCTGCTCTCCCCAGGCAAGGCTGTGAGAGCACTGCGAGCTGGGAGATGGACTAGCCCCAGCTCAGTTATTTTTGTTCCAAAGAATCACTTTATATCTGTGCCTGTAAAATAGCCTCCATCGATCTGGAACCAGGATGAACAGCGAGAGGGCTTTTGCAGGCCTCCACCAGCCTTGAAAAGGAGATCACCAACCTCACGCACCCTGATGGTACATGAGAAGGATGCTGAGTTTCCAGGCTGGAGACAGAAGGTTCAAGTCGATTCATCTTGACATTGGCAATGGCCTTAGGGATGGCAGGGCTGTAATCCCTGCCCTTCAGGAGCCTCTGGAAGCTGCATATTTCAATTAGACTTTGGTAAAGCTGTGACACCGAGCTCAGTCCAAGAACAGAGGTGCCAAAAGTCATCAAAAGAGACCGGGTACAAAAAATAACCACCCAAACAATCCTCCCTGAATTAGCCCACGCTCAGTAGGGTCTGCTGAAGGAGAGAATCAGTTGTACAAGTCAGAACCAACTAAACCCAGCGATGGCAGTCAGTTGTGCTGGCCCCCCACCCGTGCTGAGGAGCCTGTGTGCTACGTTACCTCATGGCTGGCATACTGATGGAGTGGCGAATGGAGTAGCTGCTGCTCGGAAGCATTCAGAACAAGGAGGAAAAGGTTAAAGCACAGTTTTAGACAGATAGCATGCAAGAGCAGAACACCCACGCTTCTTAAGCACTTGTTGTCCACACACAAGCTGCTGTGGACAACTGAAGTGTAAGAGTCAGCCCAGCCCCGTCTTCCTTTATTTATCAGCTGCGGACCCGAACTTCAACGTTTTCCAGACACACAAGAGCAAACACGAGTCTTTCACAGCAAACTGCAACTGGGATGAAGTCAATTACAGGGGAAGGGTTTGTGGTGGATTTCTCAATCTGTGTCAAAAGGGTAGGCAAGGCTTAAATAATCGGCTTCCCCATATGATGTGCAAGGGCCTGGCATAGGAAGAAACGCTGTTTTAGCAGCCTTGAGAGCATCTTACCTAAAGGAATGCGAGAAGGGGTGAGCCCTGGGAGAAGCCACGAGCAGCAGAAAGAAAAGGGAAGCAACAGTCAGACACTTGTGCAGATCTAAACCCAAAACGAAGGGCAGCTAAGCAGGGACGTGGTTATAGGGTCATGGGACAGCAACATCAGCTACCCAGGAGGAAGCCTCTCACACAAATACAGGAGCAAGCAAAAGACAATTGCTTCTCATTAACTCAAGCCAAGCTGAGACTTTCAGAGCACGGGAACAGCACCTACAGGAGCTTCCAGACAGGGTGCTGTGGAGGGAAAGGAACGGGCGTGCCACAACAACCCAAAACTTACCTACCCCTGCTCATCGCTTTCATGGGATGTTTTGGTTTTAGGAGCACGTTTTCCTAAACTGAGGGATTTCCCAAGCACTAGCTAATTTGGTAAAGATACTTCTTTCCCCTACTTCCCACCCCCCAACCAGCTCTCACACAAAGACAGCATTGCTAGGACTCCTGGTTGAGAGCTTCTGTAACACAACCTGCAATGGATACCTGCCCGCTATCTTGCCAAGCCTGCAGATCTCAGAATCACAGCCCAGAGAACAAACACATCTTCTTCACAATAAAGATAAGAGTATTTGGATAAAAGGTATCATGTCTACCCCACAACCTGGCTGCCAAATTTCAAGTCTCGAGGCAAACAATCCCCCAGCACGTTGGCAGACTTCCAGCCGTGCTTCTGCACTGCAGTGGGCACCTCAGTCTGAAACAACGTTCTGCTAATAAGATGATCAGGATGCTCTAAAAGGAACTTCTCTGACCAAACACTTATTCCACTTGAATCCTTGTCTCTGCAGCAGGAAGCAGTCACAGCAAGTTGGATGTGAAGTACTTGGCAAGGAGCACGAGGGCTTTTCCTTCCAGCCCAAGCAGAGACGTTTGGCTCCGTGGTTTCGTTTCCCCGTGCATCCAAGCCAGCTCTTTGGCAGGACACACTCCTTGAAATGCTGGCTTTGCATACACAATAAATTAACTTTCTACTTACTCTGGCTTAAAGGAGAAGGACACAGACACCACAGATCCATGCACCGTGCTACCCTGTATGCAGTACCACAAGCACCCCTTTGTGCCTTCAGTGTTTGTTGGGCCTGGCAGTACCTCCTTTCCTCCTCTCAGAAGGATTTAAAGTTGACATACCTTCAGGAGCTTGCAGGCAACTTTGGGGCTCAGGCTAACGTTTCATAACAAATCTGCTTGTAGTACTACATACAGCAGGAAACTTTCGTCAAAGTGAAGTGTATTGGGGGGACACAAAAGCACAAAGGAAGCTGTTGTCAACAAAGAGAACACTTTCCATTTTGCAGTTTACTGGGGTCAGTAAAATGCAGGGTCAGAACATCTAAAAACCAATTTACTTTTTAACAGTAAGTGGAGATAACAGAAAGAGACAAACTGCCCAAGGTTTGAAAACATCCCACCCCCTAATTAGGCTGCATTTTCTCCTCTCCTCAAGGCAAGGCAACAGAGCACCAGTCAGCACACAGCTACCGCATCAGCCTCACGACGTCTCCTTACAATCCATAGCTACAACATAAAAACTTTGTCCAGACCACAGCAACCCTGAAGCTTTCACCCAGGGACACGTTGCTCTTATTTCCCAGCATTTTGGTTGGAGTGTTTTGATGGGAACTGGGACAACGCCCTCCGTGTGCCGAGGTGCTCGGCCCGTTCCTCTCCCCTTCCTCGCCTTTATCAGCCCCTGAAGGCTGACTAAACAAGGAAATCCCTTCTGTTATCTCAGCACTTCCAGTGATGGAAAATAAACCCTCTTTACAAGTGAATTTGTAGTGCAAGAGGACAAAAAAAAAAAAGAAAGAACAGTCATGGGGGTTGCAGTGTAGGCTACGAGGTCTGTAAGGGAGACTCTGTTGGGAACAGAGAGCATCCTCCCTCGTTCAGACAAGTGATCACACCACAACAGACTCCCTCCTCCTCGGCTCTGATTATGTACCAGAACACCAGAGTTTCACCTGGCAAGCACAGAAAGCAGGATAGCTCCTGCAGAAACTCAAACTCAGAGCTAAGCCTTATTGAAAATGAGAACTCTGAAGGCTGGGATGCAGCACAGGAGACAGAAGTCTGTTTATACACACATAGGAAAACTGAAAAGCCTGAAAAAAAAAAGACAACATTACTGTGTTCCCTCACAGGGCCACATATGCGAAGCAAATCCTGCTGAAACAACTTTGGCAGGGTTTCCCAAGTGATAAGACAGAAGCTGCCTCTATTCCATAATACATCACCCCAGGTATGAGCTATAAAGAGGAATGCAGATGTTTAAATTGGTGATTAATGCTGAGCAACATCACTGCTGCAAAGCCAGCTGGCTACACAGCCTGGTTTTACTCTGCCTCTCTCAGGCCAGCTTTGTCACCAGGTGCACTCTTTGCTCAGCCACACATCCCCTTTCCTCCATCATCTGCTCCTGAGATGGCACAAACCCTTCTGCAGCTGCATGGGGAATGGGATTCTCCCAACCAAGAGGCAACTGGCAGGATCCAACCTGTCCAAACAGCTGCTGCTGGTGGTGACACTAGTTCAGGCATTTCTCATTTGGTCCAAAAAGCTCAGTTCCCATCCATCCCTCAGCCCCAACAGCCTGACCAGACTGCAGAAGTCAGGCACCAGATTTACTTAACAGTTTAGCAAAATGTGTTACCACCACATCGTGTGGCAGTATCTGTAATCCACTGTCACTACATGTAAAGCTTCCAGCAGGCTCTAAGCAGCCTCCAGAAAAGTTAAGACTTGACTACTGGAAGGGTAGGAAGCCAGCTAGTCCTCTGCCAAATCCAAAGAAGCAAGCTACTGAAAAACACCACCACCAAAAAAAAAGTCACCCTCCAGGAACACAGTAAATAAGTCACTGAGGACAGAATAAATCAGTGGTATGTGATCAGAGGCCAACGAGTTCTTACCACTTGGATAGTCCCAGCCACAGTGGAATAGGAAATTCCCTACAAGGAATGACAGCTACCCATTCAGTCCAAGCTCTGAGACATCACATTACACACAAGCTCTAAGAATAATTCCTTAGTAACCTAGACAAGTGATACACCCAGAATTAGCTCTCAACTCAAGAATAACATGGTCAAGCTATTCTGCATGGAAGATTTTGACCCTGCTATTAATGAGGAAGCAGCCTTTAGCTTGAATTGCTGAAAGTCAGTAAATGACCAATTCTAACCTTGAACCTTGTACAGCTGAGAAGCTCACAGAGCAAGAACCTCAGCCAGAACCTCTGCTTCTCAGTTCAGAGAGCTTTAGATCTGCAGTTACTTCAGTGGTCATCTGCTTAAGCAATCCAGGTAACCACCAACCACAAGACAGAATGTTTAAGGTTGTCATGACCTTCTGAATCAATCCTTATCTTCCAGTCAAGAGGATATAACTGTGCCTGGAAGGCAGGCTGCCCTTCTCCACAGCAAGGCAGCACACAGGGCTTGAACCTGCATGATACGTAGCATGTTGATTTTGCCCCAGTCTAAAGCATAACAGAGCAGAGGAGTGATGATCTCTTTCTGATCCCAAGCAGCATCACTGAGGAAACACTTCTCCATAATCCAGTAATGAAAAGGTAAACTTTAGTGCTAGCTTCTTACACATGACATAAAAGCTGCAGTGAGACAGTTATAGGGGGAAGGCTGCTAAAAACACTCTGTCAGTTCTCCTAAGGCAAATCAAACTGAAATGCCTTAGAACAGGTTTTATCCCATCAACAATTCTTTAACAAGCATTTAATCTGTCCTAAACTACAATGTACAGGGCCACACAGGAGGCAGTCCACCAACAGCAACGTGGCACCAACTGAGAGGAAAAACAGGAACAAGCCTAGTTATTGTCTACAATCCCATTACCAATGTCAAAGCACCAGGGCACAAACCAGAAATCTTACCTCATGTCACCAAGCTTCCTGCTGATAACAGAACCTACATTGGAAAGGGCTGCTGAAGTCTTCTGTCCAGCCTGGGAAAGGGTTTCTTGGGTCTTCTTGTAGCTTGAATAGATAAAAAAACATCAGAAATTGAATTCACAGGTGGGATCTGAAAGCAAGAAACATCCCTGCCCCTCATTTTGAAAAAGGAACTCGTATGAAAGGAAAGAAGCTGAGTTAGTGAGCTGCACTGCCTTCACTGAAAGAACCCCTTCCAGCTTTGCATGTATTCAGAGACCTGAAGCTCTTAAGAAGCAGCAAGTGAAGGATTAACCTCTCCTTACACTCACTCTGCCAGTTTGACTGTATTTTCTTACATCTGACAAAGATTTCCAAAAAGAAAAACCAAACCCCCGACCCCTCAGTTTTCCACAAGGAAGCTCAAATAGCATAGCATCGTATCCTATCTGCTCAGTCTCCTTGAGAAAGTAAGTCTAGGAACTTAGCCCATAACATCCTCGAAGCCTTGAAGTGGAGTTAGGTTATGGAGGAAGGAGGTCAGACTAGCATCACTGCATAGAAATGAAATGGAGGAATCAGCACGAGCACTACAAACAGCAGCTTAGAAATACATTGGTAGCAAAGTTTCCTATCAGTTACCATGAACCACGTACACGAGAGGTCTGACAGCTTGTCTCTGTCAGCTGGTGATATTGAGTTTGGACCAGAGCTGGAGAAGACAGACACCTGAGAATCCTCCTTTCCTTCAGATGAGCTTAATCTCCAGGAACAAGGATCCTTTGAGCCATTCCACAGCTGGTGATTAACATCTCGATTTATGGCATTCTTCAAATTATATTGAAAAAAAAAAGAAAAACCCCTCAGGCTGAAAAACCAAGCTCAAACTATTTGAACCAAATTCTCTTCTTGCAGCTGTTTCAGTTTCAGGTGACTTCTTTGCATGATGAGGCCGTTTAGGAGAAGGGCATCACGAACAGCCTGTGGTGCTCTCTCATGCCTGAGCTCCCCAGGCTCAAACACCATGACGCCAGCTGACTTATTTACATCTCATTCTCTCCAGACAGAAGTGCAGGAGACAGAACCAAAGCACCTCAACTGGATTTGAGCAACATTAATTCCAACTTGTTGGTTTGTTGGGGGTATTTTTTGGTTTCTTTCAGACCACATCCAGCTATTTCTGAATCCAAAACGTGAGACTTACACAGAACAGGGCAAAAGCACATCAGCTTTACCTTCCCTCTTCCTGCTCCTGAAGGAAAATTCCTATAAACTGACACATTTTCCAGACAAATTCCTCTTGAATTCAACAACTGCAGAAGGGCCCGAGTGTGCCCCACCAGAAAGGCCTCAATATCACTTCTCCACATAATCCTTTGTAAGAAGTGGTTGTCTCAGGATAATTTGGGAGTGAACTGCTTGGCATCAACATCTACCTTCCCAGCCCAATAACCATTGGAACCCTAGGGCCAAAGCTGCTTTGGAAGAAGAGGATCTCAACCCCTGGTTTCAACAGCCAAGCTCCTCCCTGGCTGAGTCCTACCACAGGGTGTGATTTACAGCTGCCCAACAGGAGCAGCACAGATCTCATGCTCACTGAAATATGTTGTGCTGACTCCACATCTGCTTGGCACTCGACTCTGACATTAGCACTGAGCAGAAGAGCAGCAGTGAGGACACCATCACGCCATGCACACACTGTAAACTCTCAGATATTATGTCTACCTTCAGCAGACAACAGCTAGAGATATTCCAACTGCATTTTCCACACTTGACAGCAGCATTCTTTAGATAACTGAAGACTCAGCACTCGAGCGCTGCTCCCTCTGCCTCAGTGTACTCCTGCATGATGCCAGCACAACTGTCTGTGCTGACACAGTCATCAAGATCAAGGAAATGATCCAGCTGAAACTGAAGAAGAGGCAGGAGCAGCCAGGCCAGATAACCAGTGCAGTCCTGCAGCCACAGCTTTCCCCACACACACACACACACACACACACACAGAGCTCTGCTGTAGTAACGCAGGAGGCAGAGCCAGGAAAGCATGGCTGAGATGAGCTCTTCAACCCAGAACTGCCACCACACACATGTGGAACTGCACCTGTGACAACCAGGGATCTTGTATAACCTATACAAGACTTTAATGCACCTTAAGTACTCCCAGCCCTGACCTAGAAGTCTCAGCTACTCTCCTGCAGGAGACAGGGCCAGGTTTACCCCCGTGTGGGAGTCACAATCACTCACTTTCTTCCCTTAGCACCAGAACAAAGCACAATAGAATAACCCAAATCTGAGAGTAGTGAACATGAGCTCTGATCAATACTCTGCTCTACTAATGAGCAAATGGCTGCAGCAGAATCTGCAGAAATGATCTCTGTCCTGGGGTGTTTGCCCTGTGATATTCAAATGAGCCAGACCTGCACCCTCCAGGAATGGCAACCATCAGGAAATCCAGCAGTGCACACAAGCACCACAAGCTCAGGAGTGAGGCCCATGCCCAGTTCAGTCAGTATGCTCATTAGTTATAATGCAGAGAAGCTCTGAAAGAGGAAAGAGGATGCATTTGCATAGAAAGAACCCCAAACATACGAATAAAACCTCATCCTTGAATGTCTCGAACCCGACTTGTCATGTACTGAGCTTCACACAAAAGAAGTAGAAAGTCAGATTGTTTTCTGACACATTGCTGGAATCTTCCCTTCCAGTCCCCCTCACCTCTCCAATCAGCTTCTACCTCACTAGCAGGGATTGTCACTTCCCAGTGCCAAAGCAAGCAGGAAAGCTGCTGTGTGCCACAGCTATTCAGCCCTCAGGCACTCCACAAAAGCAGCTTCCTCCAGGATTCTGGCACTTGTGAAGGAGGAGGAAACAGATCCAGGACAAGGTTTCTAATCCGGCAGGCACACCCAGGGAGGAACTCTGATTAAACACCCCTGGAGTCAGCCACACTGTCAGCAAACACACAAAAAAAAACAAGGTCATTCTGTTTAGCAAGTGAAATAGCGACCGTGTACAGCTTCTTCATCTAGAAAAGGCAGGGCACCTTGGAAGCAGACCTGCTTACTTCAAAGTTGTTTCTGATGCTCCTGCTCTTTATCTCCTGCTCATCTTTCACCTGTTTTATGAAGAAAACATTCTACTCGTGCACACTGCCAAGAAGAAGCCAGCTCAAAGGACTGAATACCATACCCACTCCAGAGAACAGGAAAAGCTGGCTTACCCAAGACCTGCCTTACCATGGTTTCAATCAGTTGCAAAAGCAATGGCACTGCCCACCTGCTCCCACTGCACCACTGCAAAGGATTGTCCTGTACAGTGTGGGAAAGCAGCAGTGAGGACAGAGGCCAGCTCTATGATTCTATGATTCAACCTCCATCATCTGTTTCCATAATTCAGTCCAGATAAGAATTTAGTTTCAGGCTGAGACCTCCACTGACAACAAGGGGAAGGGAAGAGCTGGGAGGTTTAAGCTGTTCAAGTCCATTTGAGGCCCCACCATGCCAGAACAGCTGCCTTGGGTATCACAGCAGAAAGAAAAGTCCCTGCTCCATGCAGAGGACGCTGAGGGCAACAAGCCTGGCTGCTCCACAGTTTGTCAGCTGAAGACAGAACGTGTGGCACACTGGTCTGAGCTACCCAGCTCTCCTGAGAGCAGGCAGGCATCTGAAGGGCATCACTTGGACCACAATGAAATCAGTGAAATTCCGACCTGAGGAAAAGCTCCCTCTCCCAGAAGAGGCATCTATTGTGTTAAAAAAGTGAAAGCTAGAAGAGAGGAACATTTAAAGAGGTCTAGTGAAAGCAGAGGACTGTGAGCAGAGGCACAGGACATCAGAGGCAGCTGCATTTGTTAATGCTGAAGGTTAAGACACTCACGCTTCTGATTGAGTTAATTTTTCATTCCAGTCCTCCAGTGTGCTGCTGGCTGAAAGATATCTACAAACACAATGGAGGTTAGATACAGAGCCCAGAGTCATGACAGATGCTTCTTCTGACACTTGCCACATTGCTAGTGGCTCTTTACACTTGCATAGGCTTTATTCCTCTAACAATAGCTTCCCTCTATCTCTGTGACAGCCAGAAGGAAAAGAGCTGCTGTTAGAGGCAGGCTGGGGCTGAGATGTCTCCCTGCCTCTCCCTCTCTCTCATTTAAGCATGTTCAATCACTGAGCACAAAGAAACAAAGCCATGGGTTTAGAAGGTGTCAGGAATTGAAAGACTTTGCACCTTCTTCTGCTCCCTCCCCACATGCTGTGTGGTGGCTAAGTACTAAAATCACAGAGCAGTGAATTGAGCTCAAGGCCAAAACCCCCGAGTGCCACAGCCACAGCTGTGCTTTACCAATATAGCCTGACCTGGCCAAACTCTTCAGCTCTGCTTCATCTTCTGATCTTTAGAAATCATATTTCCTCCCTTGGGGGCTGTGACAATTAACACTGGAGGTACAGGACACACACAGGGCAGGTCACCCAGAAGTGTAACTCTCCCCAGTTAGGTCTGTGCCACCTTGCCTAATGAGGGGGATGCTCCCAATCCATGTTCTCCTCCTGGCTAACTAATCATCTCCTTCAACACAAGGCATAGAAGAGAGAGAAACTTTAGTGCAGAGAAGAGTCAAGGGCTCCTTTACATTCAGCTGTGCAGCAGGAATCAAAGTGATTCACGTCTGATACAAATAGAGGTCTGATAGAATTAAAGGCTGTGTTCTAGAGAAAAGAGCAGAGGCTCTTTTTGCACATTTATCCCCTTCTCTTATATATGGCAAAGACTAAAACTCGTGCTTTCTGGTGTTGACAGAAGCTACTTTAATGCAGAAGAGTCACTGCAGGTGGCATTCAAAAGCCAACATGCACTTGCACAGCCCCTGTTTCCAGCTAGGGGTAAATCCCTCCAGGCACCTCCTCTCCCACTTGGCTGTACAGAAAGGCAACACTCACAGGCTCCTACCACAGCCAAGGATGAGAAGAGTTTCACAGTAGAGAGAGGTTTTCTGATAAGACATCTGATAACAACAGGGTAACCTGCCAGTGACCAGCTAAAGGTAAATTGTCACTGGTTTCACAAAGTAAACCCGTGGTCTGGTAACTGATTGGAATGTTTCTGCATTAGCAAGACTATGAGAGAGATGACAGCAGTAACATTTACTCATCTCCTCTGCTTATAGCTGGAAGCCAGGCATGCTGCTAGGAACAGTCCTGCTTCATCATGCCTCCAGCTCCCAACCAGCCCCTGATCCTGGGAGAACAAGGAGCAGCACAAGTTGGGGAAGGCAGCAAGGAGCAAGGAAGTGTTGCTGAGGAGCCCGAGGAACTCACAAGTCAGACTGTGTCACTTTGTCATTCCACTCTCCAAGTTTCTCAGATGTTTTCACATAACTAGAAACAGAAAGTGTTAATGAATATAACTGTCATATTCATTTGGTTCTGAAGACACTGACACAGTTACAAAGGAACAACAGAAATGGAGCTGGGGATGGAGGAGGGAAGATGTGGAAAAGGGAAAGAACAAACAGCAAGATGGACAGCCCAACAACCCACTCTGCAGCAGCACTGTCAGTAACCTCCAGTTCCCACGAAGGACTTCTCAGACTGAGTGACATCTCCATGGGCACCAAGAGTCCCTCACGTGTGGGCACAGCTGCAGGCACAAACTTACCTCCTCGGCTCTCCCCTTGGCTTTGTCAAGCGTTGGAGTGACTGTACCCTTAACACCCAGCAGTCTCATCCCAGATCCCTGGGCAGAGATGACTGCCTCATCACACCAACATCACAAGTGCAGGCTTTTAAACTCCAGATACACAACTCAGGACACGCTCCTGAACTAGCACAACACAGGCAGAGCTTTGGAACTGACACTTCTCCTTGAGAGTGAGTTCAGAACAAGGCAGCAGCTGCCAGTGTCTGAAAGGAGGGGCAGAAGTGGGTGAACTGAATGGTTAAGGGGCAATCTAGATCTCTAACATTATGGGAAAGAGCATCCAGCAACAATTCAAGCAGACCACAGACACAAAAAGCTCTGTTTACACAGACACAAAGACACCGACATAAGGGCAATGAGCTGGGGTTTAAGTGCCTTTCACTCCACATACCCATTGCAGCAAAAGCCTCCAGGCACTTGGAACACCCCTGGAACATGCTGCTAGGAAAGAATTACTGCAGTCATGTGTGAATGAACGTGCAGCACAGGCAACACTTACGCATTGGAGACCTGGACGTCGTGCCAGCTTTTAGAGAGGTTTTGCTTTAACCCATCCAAGGGAGTCAAACCCAGCTTCCTCTTCAGCTCACCACAGTGCCTCTCTTTAGCAGCCAGGACCTGCCTGAGAGTACCAATTTCTTCTTCAACCTTAAAGAGAGGCAGAGGTTTGTCTGAAGTCACGGTTCAGCACGATCTCGGAAACTGAGTCGACTTTCTGTCTCCCTCCAAACTCACAAGTTGTGTCATTAACATGGACACAAAGGACTGGCAGGAACATCAGGTGCAGCAGGACAACTCAGGTGAACGTGAACAGGGCTGGAAGGGGAGGCTGAGAGCTCAGACTTCCACCAGAACATCAGAGAAGTCACTGGCCTGGCAGCTTCACAGCACCTTGTCATTCCTAGTGTTGCAATTGCAACAGCAGATACAAATCAGTTGCTAAACCTTATTAACTCAGGCTTCTGTCTTAGGCTGCTTCTCCTCTGGTGTCATTAAAGCAGAGTTTTTCCTCAGAGATCTTTCTCACAACATTTTTAAAGCGCTCTGGAGTTGTTCCTGGGCAGAGAGGGATCATTTCCACTCTCACTGCAGCTTATCCAGGCCCGTGTGACCACCCTGAGCAATAAAGTTCTCCCTTGCTAAAACCTGCAAGTCAAAGAACCACACCATGAGACCCTCAACTGAAGGGAAGGACCACAGAGGGACAGCTGCAGTTCCCTTTGTTCCAGACAGAAGGTATAAACTGACCTTTAAAACCCAAATGGTGCCCAAAAATCTAGTTTATTACATTAGGAGCTCTCAGCTCTTCAAGCACAGAGGCACCAAAACTGGTCACCCATCAAGGGGAATAAATGGCTAAGAGGTAAAAAAAAGCAGAAAAAGCAAGCACACGAAGTGCTCCATTGTTTCAGTTTCCTAAGGAAAACCAAATTCCCTTGGCATGCTGCTTGCCTGAAGTGTTTTCTTGCTTCAGATGGAGCTGACAGCCTGGGCTCAGCTCACGGCATCATTTCCTTACAGCTCCAAATGAAGTGGTTCTGGGAAGGAGCACAGAGCTCAGCACAGTGTTTGAAGTGCCTGCCAGCTTTGTGCACTTCAACCATCAGCTGTGAGATCCAAAGCTACACACCACTGCAGAATTAACATCAAAACAACACCCCAAACCCAAGTCCTGCTCCTGTCTGCTCCTCCCCAGCAGGAGACAACTGACAAAGGGGAGCGGGTCGGTTACCTTGGCAAGCTCAGATCTCAACTCCTCCTCCTCAGCAAGAGTCAACCCTTCAGGCACCGAGGTCCTGGCTGAGGCAGCGCCATCCACGGGAACATCTGTCATGGCATCCGACAGCAGACCTTTGTTGGGAGAGTTAAGGTTGATATCTGTCACAGACAAGGAGCAGAGGGCACACAGGATAAGCAGGGCGGCGAGCGCAGCGCGTGAAGGGGGTGAAAGAAAAGGAGGCTCTGCAGACAGAGGAACAGAAACCTCCGGCGGAGTTTCCTCGGGTAATGCCCATCGCAAGCGACAGAAGCTCTGCCCGGCTGAAACAGCTCTGAGCGGCGGTGGCTGCTGCAAACCACGGGGCTCACACGACACCAGGGGAAGGGGAACGAGCTCCCCAGCGAGGCCCTAAGCCCGCAGCCCCTCCGTCGGCCCCGGGACCGAGCTCGACCCTCACAGTAGCCCCT
>WBNH01005736.1:0-16602 GCA_013401255.1 Urocolius indicus
CTCCCTCTGTGGAAGTCCAGTTCATAAATTGTCTTAATGGGCTGCCTGTCTCGTCCCGCTGCTGCAGCAGCATGAAAGGGAGGTGGTTAGGGGCGGCCTTGAAAGCCGGCATTATTCCCATCTGCTTTGTGTTACAACACTGCTAAATATTTTGTGCTTTTTGTTTTACAAACAAACAAGAGCAGAACTAATCTTTTTATTTCATGTTCCTTGATTGATGTTTGAGTGAGGAAAAAAGTTTGGTGTTTGTTTTGATTTTTCTTTTTTTCTTTACTTCAGATCTTAACATGGCTCTGTAAAAGCTTTTAATGGAAGATGGAGCAGATTGCCACTGACTTTTCTGGTGGGCTTTTTATGGCACCATTGATATAGGAAAAGATACAAGAGAAATCCAGATGATGAATGTGCTGTTCAATCAGCTGGGATTTCTTTGCTTGTGAGGAGATAACTCGATGAAGTGCAAACAGAGACAGGGAGCAGACATTGACTGCTTGTCAGCCATATACAAAACTATCTCTGTCTGGGGCTGCTGGAAAACACAGCAGCTATTAGTACCCCTGTGCCCTTTCACAGCACTCTGTCAGAGGGTCCCCAAGCTCTGCAGCAAGAGCCATCCATTAAACCACAGAGCAAGGAGGCTGTTTCATTTCCCCCACTTTACAGGGAGGGGAATGGCAGCCCTGAGAGGACTCAGCCAGCATTTTAACCTCCCAGTTCCCTGAACTCCTGCTGAGGTGGCTGAGTGAAGGCACTCCCATGGGCACGCAGTGTCTCCAGCAGTAGGTGCCAGCCTCCATGCAGGGACCTCCAGCCCCAGGACAAAGGCTGGGAGTAGTCAGCAGCCTCCCTAGGATGTGCCGTCTCCCCTCACATGCCTGTCTGGGGAAATGCCAAAGGTTTGGGGCGGTTTGCTTCCAATCCAAAGCAAACCCTGGCACAGAGCAAGGCCTCATGGCTGGTACTTCTCCACTCAGACTGCCTTTGTCTGGCGCTTGGACAAAGGTCTTCATTGGGGTGCCCATTGGGCTGTGTTAGCTATGAGGCCCTAATCTCAGGGGGGGATGGATGGAAAGCAATAAATATTGAGAAAAGGTAAATATTTAGTCTCTGAGCCAGTTGCAGCTTGACTCTGCAATGAGGTGACTGTATGTCTGTGCATATAGATAAATCACCATGCTACATCTGACAATGCAGTCATATTTTTTAGATTGTTGCACAGAAATGTGTTTGTCCAATTTACTCTTGAGATTAATTCTCTGCAGTTACTGAAGGATGATTTTTTTTCTCATCCCTTCCTCCTGTAACCATAGGTCTGAATTTAGAGGCAAAAGCAGAGCTTGGGGACTGGGCCTAAGGTTTGCCTGCAATTGAACAACACCCAAGCAGTAAAAGATACTGCTTACTTGTTACGTTTCTTATTTTTCTAGCATTCTCCTCCCAAGGACCTCAAGGCCCACTGCAAGGTTTAGCAAAGTCTCAGCAGTCTGTGAATTAAGTTCTTTTTTTCAATTACAGATGACAGGCTAGTGCCAGAGCAGGCGATTGCTGTTTTTGAGCATCTCTCCACAATAACATGCAATGGTTTTACTTGGGACTGTGAAAATAAACTGTAACTTTTAACCACTGCAGTTCCTTGCATTCAATCATTTTCATTGTAGATTTTGATGTTCCATTTTAAAAATTTCAAATCCAAGAACAGTAAATGCCGAGTCATAAAAGCTTAGGAAACAGGTCGAATCCGGAGTGCAAGACAGCATTACAGTGTCTGATCTGCTGTCTCTGATAATACCCTCACAAGACAAGAGTCTCTTTTTTTTTTTTTTTTTTCATTCCTGAACAAATGAATTGCAGCATGTATGAAATCTCCAGAGGCCATCTGTGACTGTAATTCATTTACCCACCATATAATGGAACAGATTTTCCAGTGAGTTCAAAACTCAGGAAAAGGGGGAAGGGAATGGTATGATGAGAAGGACCTGCGATCCCTATCTAAAAATAAAAATATTATTCAATTGTCATATTTGATGGATAAAGTGTCTGACGCACCAGGTGAAGCCATGGCAACTAGATAAATATGTTTAAAACATTTAATTTTGATACATTAAGAAAGAGTTGGAGCAGGGGCTTATCGACACTGAAGTTAAGCAGACATTTCTAAGTTCCTAAAAGCCTCTGATTTTGTTTAGCTTGGAAGAAATTTGGTAGTAGATAACTTCGAAGTGAAAGGGGAAGTTAGTGCACAAAGGAGCAGCTCTGACAGGTCAGAACTAGCAATTACCTTTCCTTTTCAACTGTTATTTTCCAAGTGCCAGCAGCCCCTACCTGATTTGTGTTGGACCACAAGGCCCCTTGGAAAACCTGCAGACCCTCGGCTTCTGCTTTTAAACTGAAATTAGTACCTTCATTTATGACTTTAGCTGCTACAAAAATATTTTTATATACAGGGTGCTCTCAATATTTCTGTACTGCTGTTAACATTCAGTAATTGTAATTAGTAACACATCCTCATGAACAGCCAATCGGTTATGTGGCTGTGAGCATCAGATTTCCTCCCTGAGTAATTCCAAGTATGTTAGCGACGTTAGGGCAGGAATGAGTTTAGCCCACGGTGGCTGGCAGGGTTAGTGTTTACACTACGTGTCATGTTGGTGCCCACCGAAGTGTTTCAGGTTCTGCACCAGGTCCTGTGTTTCTTCATGGAGGGATGTGGTGCAGAGGAGGAAAACGATGCAAACTTTTTTTTTTACTGTAGACATCTGACCAAAGGTTATGGTTGAAGGAGGAAAAAGTTTACTTCCACATAGTAATATTAGGGGGTTTCATCTGAGCAGACAGAGGTGAAAAGGAAGGGAAGGAGCAATTTAACTTGCTGTCAATCTGAAGTCATGAAAGGTGCTGCAGCGAGCCCACCGACCCTGGCACTTATGTAGGTACCAGTGTCAGCTTTCTCCTCCTAATGCATCAGGTCCTGAAATAGCTTTTTTTAGAGACAATGCAGAAGTGAAGAACACACACAGAACTCCTTTGCCCTCCTCTTCAAAGGGTGGCAAATGCATTCATCTCAGCTAACTCACAAGGGTGCTGTGGGGCGTGAGCTGAGAAGGGGCTGGAAGCAACAGTAGAGCTGATCGCTAACAGCCCAACTCCCAGCCTTGGAAAAGGGATTCACAGTTCTTTAGTTGTTCAGAGCAAGCCAAGTTTGATTGCTTGGATGCTCATTGTAGCCTTATAGAATCATAGAATGGTAGGGGTTGGAGGGGACCTTTACTGCTAATACTGCTACAATATCCCTTTCAACATGACCATCCCAGACTATTAAGGACTGTGTTTCTTTTTTGCTCGTGCCTTCACATCTACAGCAGATAAAATGCTTCTCAGAGTGCCCATAACACTGTCTATAGCTTTTTGACCACAAGTACACAATACTGGCAAAATGTTCAGTAATGGGACATGGTTTACATCAGCAAAACTGCATCTTTTTAACAACATGATTTATTTTTCCAGTGGAGAACTAAGACTCATTGGGAGAAATATACTTTTACTGGTACAACTATACCTATGCAACAGGATTTATTTTACATGCCTATGTATATATTTGAGTCCCAGCTACATGCCCTGTAGCAGCGCTGGATTTCACAAGGGAAGAAGAGGCAGCAGGGCAGCATCCGAGGCAGTCAGGCTCCAGCCTAGGCACAACCATCAGCTACTCTGGGGATCTGCCGCTTCTTTCCTTGGAGCCCAGAAGAACAGACTTCTGCTGAAAATCATGTCTAGAGATGCTTTTATATTACATTTCCAGGCAGGAGTTACATTACTTGTGGTAAGAAGTTCCAAGACGATCTTCCACATTGTCACTGTCTTGCTGTGTTTGGCTCTGTAGCTCTCTTTCGGCAGCTAGCCAGGGGAAAGCGAGCTTCTGGCACAGGGGGATGCCAAGTGCCCCGCAGAGGAACCAGAGGCTGTCCAGCAGTGGGCCTGGCCTTGCTCACCACTACCCGTCAGGCTGGCAGGGAGCCAGAGAGGCTGCTCTTCATCAGATGTTTGTCAGAACTAACCTATACCCACAGACTCCTTGTAACCAGCAGTTTTCTAATGGCTGCATTTTCCCTTCAAGACCATGTTCAGCGATGTTGTAGCGCAAGGCTGAGGCAAATATAAATTGGCTTCTGAGCATGCCCCTGCCCCACCCTTTGTAATTTCCTTGGAAGCTGGGATGTCTCCCTTCCTTCAGCCCCTGCCATGGGGTGCTGGTGAGGGGCAGCACCGCTGCCTGCCCACATCACAGTCTTCTGCACAGGGCACCTGGAGGAGCCTAAGAAAAGCTAAAGGGAAAGGGGATTCTGAAGGTTGAATTTCTACATAAAGCCAAAACAACTGCCATTAGTACCGGCCTGCCATGCTGGAAGGGCAGCCAGTGAGTCTGGGTATCTTCTTTTACTTCAGAACACTCCTGAAACTTGAGGGTTCATCCCAAGATGGGCAAGCTTGGCCAATCTTGTCTTCTTGGGGCCAAATTTTGAGAAAAACTGCTTTTGTATGCGGTGCCCTTTCTAATTGGGAAGAGCAGTTCCTATTTGTAAGCATTTCCTTTGGTCCCACCTTCTTCCCAGCCTTTGAAAATGGAAATCAGCATCTTGGAGAGATGTTTTGAACCAAGCTGGTAATCCAAGGTAGCAGCACAGTACCGCAAACACAGGTTTCATGCTATTGATATCTGGAGATGGACGTCACATTACTTCAGATGTCTGCTTAATCTTGTGTAAAAACTTGGACTCAATAAAAATTGACAATTAGTTGTGTTAGGGCACAGGCAACTCTTGCTTGCATTAGTGCAAATCCATTGATATTGTAGAGAGAAGAAAGCCAGAACATTTCTACTGGTACCTAACAGGTATCTAACAAAAAATCACAGTCAGGCATGCGTGCCATGCTGCTCATTCTCTAGTCTGATGAGTACAGGCAGAAATGCCAGCAGCTGGCAGGAAAAGGACCACTTCTATTTTTATTAGCATCTCACCAGTGAGGAGTCTGGGTCCCAGGCAGCTGAGAGAAAAGCCAAGTGGTTTCACAGGCAGAGAAGTCCGTGAGTTCTGTGTGCATGGCAGCCGCATAGAGAGGCACGTGCCCACAGAGCTGGGCAATCATGCGGTAGAAAGGCGCCAAATAAGAGCAGCCGGGACCAGACTACGGTCTGCACAATAACAGATTATCTGACTTTTTGCGTATTTGGTTTATTTTTTGGAGGGCTTGGTTGATCAGACCCTCCTTGGAGAGCTCAAGTGCTGATTTTGGATGCAATCATATTTATATCTCCAGGTTGCACTCTTTCTGTAGGAAGCTCTTTTGGGGACACATGTGTGCCTGCTCCTCAAGGAAAGCGGACGGACTCCATTTCCTCTGCCCCTTTCATGCCATGGTCTGAAACATTTATGTTGAAATTCCATCACATTGTGCAAAACTTTTGTTTCCACTGGCCAAAACCAGCTGCTATTTCTTCTTTTGTTTGAAACAGTAAACCAAACCAGTGTTTACTTAAATTCTTAAGAGTGTCACAGATAATCTATGGGATGGAGTTCTCATTTTCCGTGCACTCCAAAACCACAGAGTGTCACACACAGCTGTTGGTAGGACAGCAAATGAAATCGAGTTGCTCAGCTCAGACAAAAGCAGATAAAAGTCCTGTGTGCGTTTTCCCGTAAGAAGAAAAATAAAAACAGGAGGAAGGGATGAGGAGGAGAATCTTAATATAAAAGAAATGTGAGGATTTTAGAGACTCACAGGAGGATAAAAGAATCTGAAATCTGCCAGTAAAGAGGGATCTGTTGCCTTCCCGAAGCATGGGGATCTAATTACTCTTTCCCCCCCCGCCCTTCATTTTAAAGCAACTATTGCAGAACATAAATGACCTTGTAGACTCACTAGATATTCCTGCCAAAAAGCGTATCCATTATCAAGTAATACATTTTCTGCTTGTGTAGTTCCAGTGTGCTCTTCTGAAAAACACTAAGTTCTCTTCTGACTCCCTTATCACATTTCAGGATGCCTTTAGTCATGGGACTCTGCTTATTCAGTAGTTCATGTCAAATTTTCTTCAGTAAGCAAAACTGAAGAGTTCTTTGAGAGTTGCTTTCCTGCTCCCCAGTGAGGGAGGTGTTGGGCTTGCTCCTTCTCTCACTGAAATATGTTTGAGGTTTGCTATTGATTTCATGGAGGCTATGAAGGCACAAAACAGTACTTCTCAAGATCATGTCTCTCTGGAGCTATGCTAATTCACACCATCTGCAGTGTCTTTTTGTAAGAAATCAGTGGTGAAAGGAAAATCAGGATTTGGGGCAAGGACTTCAAAAAGGTAGAAATGGATTTTAAAATGCTGCACAGTTCAGATCATCCTGGCTGGCTGTATTGCTACATAATTTGTGTGTCATCAAACATGTGTCTCTGATAGGGAATAACTTTAGATTGAAATCAGACAACAGTAATTCTTGATAAACACAAAACCCCTTCAAATACTAGATGCAATCTGAAAGGGGTCAGCTGTACCCCAGTGCCTTCAGGGGATAGTTGTGGCGAGTGCTCCCTCCTGAGCTGTTCCCAGCAGAGGCTCAGGACCATGGCAGTTGGCATCGACTGCAACCAGGCCACGCAGGTTAACCACACAGATCAGGCAGTAGGAATGGTCACTGAGAAATGTAGCACCATAAATGTATTTTAGAGTCCCAGGCTAAGCTGAGTACGTTGGCCTCTGATGACAAAACCTGGATTTGAGTGCTTTGCTTCATGACACAGTGAGTGCCACAATAATAAAAGATTATAGTTTTGTTAAGAGAGATAAAGAAATACACTGTTTTTGGCCTAGAGAGCGAGCCTTTTGTTTGCTCAAAATAACTCTTAAATGGGAGTTGTGCCCTTAAGAACACAGCTACCTACTTTCATTTAAGAAAAATTAAAATTGCTCCTGTTATTGCATCTCACATTTTATTCAGTCATAATGGTACTCGGGTTTTCATTGTTATTGTAAAGTACTCAGGCATTGCAGTCCCATGGGGGATGAAACACCGACTGTCCATGCTCTATCTGCAGGTTTGTAATAAAAGAAAAGAAAAAAGAGTTTGCAATTTAAAAACTCCTAGAAATGTAGAAAAGCATTCTGATTTTTTAATGATCTTTCTTGTTAGGACCTGTCAATTATGACAGCCTCTCTAGCATGCTGAGATATTGAGTGTCTCATGTTCACACCAGGGTCATTGAGGGCTGTCCCATGGGCTCTGTGCACCCAGAGGAAAGCATCTTATCTCTGCCATTCTGTGGTTTCCCCAGATTTTGACACAAAGCATGATGGACTTGCTCTGTTCTGTATGTACTTGCTTTAGATTGTCCTACCTCCACACACTGTGCAAAAGTGTTTTTGTTGGCCTAAGAAGTCCAGTGCCAATACCAGGCTGAGGTTCATCGCTCCAGTCTTGCCTCCCAGCCACCCTCTTGACATAAGGAAAGAGGGCAAGATCTAAGCATGCTTCAGTACAAGCCCAAGCTGTTGCTCAGGCCAAAGAAATGAAGCTTAATGTGGAGGAATAGGCCACTTTGGCAGCAAACACTTTGGCTTCAGTGTAACTAAGGCTACTCTTAACTTCTCATTGCAGGTGAGTCCAGAAAGTTCTTTTGCAGGATCTGGAGTGATCCATGCCTAGCTTGTTATGTTCCTGCAATTAATAATAATGAATACTTGAGAGAAGATGCCTTTCCAGGTTCATGTCATTCTCCCCACTTACAAGGGGAAAAGGAGAAGCTATGGGTTGCCTTGCACAGTGTTACCCAGCAGCACAAGGACTTCAGGTCCTTCACAAGAAATCCAGTTTTGGGAATGGGAGAGATTTTCCTGACTCCAGCAACCCTCTTGAGCCCATGTTTCCCCAAGGACCTGTATGGTTTGTGCTCTCTCTCGAGAGAAACCTGGGATTGCTAGATTGTCCTATCTCCTCTGTTGCACCACAGTCCACAGGTCCCCCAGCCACGGGCAAAACAAATCTGCTTTCTGGCTTGCTCGAAGGAATCAACCAAAAACACCATTGCTTCTGCAGAGACAGGGCTTCTGGCAAAATGTTCAAGAGCCACTGCTTGATTGAACCAAGCAGTCTCTAATAGCTCATCACAAAGTTCTCCATATGATCTGAATAGAGAGGATTAAAAATTAAATGTTCACAGCTTCTGTTTTCATTTCTATTGATCAGTCCAAATTTTTCTTCTTGTTTGCAAAATAGGCAAATAATGTTTGGGGTTATCTTAAATGAACTTTTCCCCTGCTGGCAGCTTCATCTGCAGGGATGTGACTCCTAGGAATCTTTTCAGTGTTGCTGCTGGCTTGGAAATAGCTCAGTCAGATCACCTGTAGACTCCAGGCACATCAAAGGTATCATTCTCACTGTGCTATAGTTTTCTCCTTCTGAGGTAAAACACAGCACAAGATGAGATATTTTCACGTTTCCCTGGAAAACAGCTTCATGCTGAAAGAAGAAATGGTCTTCCAGTGAACTCATTTGACGTGGACTGACTTCACTGCTCTGCCATCATTTTTTTTTAATGAGATTTGAGACAAATCCTCTGGTTCCAAAATACAGATTTTCCCTCTCATAAATGTGGATATGAATATACATGACACTTCAGATGGAAAAAAAAATCTATAGATGTTTTTGAGACTATTAATAAAATGAATGTTATAGAACAGCTTTATAACTAGCTCTAAGCAAATATCCATCAGCATCAGAGGCAGCAGATCCTTGTTTCAAGTGAATCTGCATTTTTTCATCGATTTTTTTTTTAAACTGGGTTCGGCTAAAGCTGCAGCACGTTTGTGAGAGGAGAAAGGGCCTTATGAATATCCTTAGCACAGGAAAAAGCTCTCTTTTATTACACACGGGATATGTTCTTCATCTGGGAAAGACAACTTAAATGATGGGTGGATTTTTATGTCTGATAAAGCATTAGCTGTGAGCTAAACTTTTCCTGCAGTTAAAGTATTTAGAATGGCTCTTTCCTTTGTGGATTCTCTGATGTCTCTCTCCGCTAACTGGCTGCTTATTTAATGTAGAAATGGCAGGAGCACACTATCATTGTGATTTCACCTCCTCAGTCAAACCTGTCTGAAGCTGGTCTATGAGTTCAAAAGATATTATGAGAAGGGCAGACAGAGATGTAGCAACACTCATGCACATAGAGTATATGATCACATAAGCCTTTTTATACAAGCTAAAAATAGAAAACCAATGAAATATCCCAAAATTACTTTAAAAGATGAAGCTTATGCTGGAGAGAGATTTTTTCCATCTCCAGTATTAACCATCAGTATTTTGCTGTCTGCCCTCAGCATGCCTATGAGGTGCAGGGTAACCCACTGGCCCTGGCAGTGTTTTCTGCAGTGTGAACACAAGACAGTTGTACCACAACCTCATTACCTGAAGGAATAGTACATGGGTGCAATTGTCACTTTTGTTGAGGAAAAGCTGCTGGTCCTACCCTGCGTGCCACATCATCCCTCTGCATGAGCCTCTCCAGCGAATGCCACATAATTTCATATCACAAATAACCATGAAAATGGGACTCAGATGGGAACTTCTGTTGAAATTTAGGTCAAAATTCTCATTGCAGGGCCCCAAGAGGGCTCAAAAGCCTCCAGCATCGGTATGTTGTTACCATTACCTCAAGGATACACTACTTCTTCCTCACAGGACCTTCCCCAGGACAATGCACTCACCAACCTGTAAGACACCAAATCTGTCTCTCTTAAAGAAAACTATGTGTCCTGATGTACGCCTGCTGAGCATGTCTTGCCCAAGCAAAAACCATCCGCTCAGCTTATCAACGAGTAGCTTTTTGCAGGCCTGTGACCTGCTTTTCTTTGCCTCCTCAAAGCCTAGGAGTGCTGGAGTTTCCATTCCACCTGCCGCCTGCCACAAAGCTGGAGTTATATTGCCACACAAAATGGAGACGGCTGCAGAAAAGCACCCAGATTGCCTCAACAAAAGGTCCTAAACGTGAGGGAAACATCAGAAAACAAGCAGGACATGTTAACTCAGCCAATGCAAACATGGAAGAAACTATGCAAGGGCTCAGAAGAGAAACCAGATTGCTGTTGAAATAGCTGGTTAACATTTTGTCTGGAAGCACAGCTTCAATAAAATAGGTAAGGAAACCAGCTTAGGACCCCCAATGGCAAACATATTTATTGAGAATCCAATAAAACTCTCAGAACAAATAGCCTGAAGGACCTGTAGACGCAGCCTCTGCTGCAATAAAAGCTCAATACAAGGCATCAGGGAAATGGTAAGGGAAAAGGGCTGCTCCATGAGAAAACCAAACAAGAATCCCAGAGCATGAGGCCTGGAGACACAGGCTGGGATGTAATAAAATAACTGCCATTGGGGAGAAAGAAAGAAAAACAAAACATCTAACAAAGGCACAAAGAAGCCCCAGATACTCCAGCTAGTCTAGAAAATCACCACAACTTGCCATAAAAACACATGGGAAAATAGGAAAAGAATAATGGCTGCAAAGTGATCGAGTCCTGCAGGTACACCTAAGGCAGCTCATACGCAAAGTCCACAGGAAGCTATGTCAGCTGCAGTAACCTCTGAGGGTGCCTAGGAGACAAATCTGTTAAAGGTAACAAAAGAGCAGCCTCAGAGCAGCTAAATCTCTTCACTGGAGAGAGATTTATATTAAATGCAAACCCCCACATTGCATGGAGCTGAGATTTTAATTTATTTTGTTCAGCAAAATTTTCAGTAGGTACAAAAAGATGCTGGAGAATTTCTATTACAAATGCAGGTGAAAAACTGATTCCAGAGACAACTGGAATCCTGAACCCTTGTCTCAAAGGGTTCAGTCTGTACCTGCTTACTGTGAATTTTCATGTACTGCAAAAGCAGACAGAAAAATGGGCATGCACTTACTGTCAAAGTCATTGTCATACTAAGTACCGTTAATGAAAATGACATAAAACAAGGGTTTGTAGGAATAAGCAAAATTTTTTATTAAGGCAAATGAGAAAATTGAGAAGAAAGGTGATTTTCATTTCCTGGCTTCGGTTGCATGCTGCAGGTCATGGCCATAAAAGCATGGCTGCCTGTCAGGAGGCAAAGACCTGCACCCTTGAGCCACGCTGCTCTATGCCCTGTGCCCTGCTTACACAGCCTGTACAGACAGGAGAGGTAGAGGCTGGCATCTCAGCAGCACATCCTCCTGGCTGATGAGAAGGTAGTGTGCCTTGCTGCAGAGAGATGTTTCAACATAGGTAGATCTGTCACAGACTTTTCTCACCGCTGCCCCTGGTTTTACCATCAGGGAGCACAGGCAGCATATGAGTTCTGCCTGGATTTTGGCAAGGATGCTCTCGGGACAACCCAAGGTGCAGATGTCACCTGATTTTCTCCACATAAATGCTACCCTTGAAGGTGCTACGGCACAAGCTCATGCTACAAATAACATGGCTCTGTAGTTGGGATTTTTGAGTATCTTCAAAAATTCATTCAACTAATGACCAGAAGCTTTGCTTTTTTCTTTTTCTTTTTTTTTTCCTTCAAATATACTTACTTCTGAAACAACTGCTGAGTCAGTTTGCTTAGAAATGTGCTAGAAATTGGCAGTAACAAAGTATTATTTTGTTTACAAGCCTCTGAACTGGGAAACCTGACACTGGCAAGTGCTGAGTTAGACCCATGAATCCACTTGTCAAGTTTTACTTTACATTGCTGACGAAGTATGTACTTTTTCAATAAGTCTCCTTCCACCTGTTTGTTAGCTCTATTCCTGGCACCAGTCCCTCTGAACCACCTACACTCCTGAACTTCCCTTCCTGAAATGGGCTTCCTGGGCTGCAGTGGTCTCAGGGTTTGCTGGGCATATGGTTTCATGGCAGAGGATAGAATTTTCGGGATTTCTGAATGACTCTTCATCTGAACAGGCAGTGGGCTATTCCTCACAGCCTAGATTTCTCTAGCTGCCATTGATACCTTGGGTAGATTTTGCCCTCATTGGGTTACTTAAAGCATCACTTGCTGCCAAGGAGACTTGAAGCTATAGCCAATTCCTGCAGGTGCCAAGCCAGCTGATGTGGGTTTATTCACCATTGCCCAAGCAGTTTGCATCCACTGCTCCACCACGGAGTGCTCCGAGGACACGGCACTGTCTGCAGTTCACAGAGCTGCACGTGCAGGGGGGCTCTCATCACATGAGCTCTGGAAGCAAGCAAACACAAAAGGACCAGTTACAGCAAAACAGTTGAGCTGTTACATCTGTGGTCCAAAAGAGCGGCGAGCTGAGCTCATTCCACCAAGTTTTTGGATAATCTGGTGCTCTCATGGGTGTGAAATACTATCAGCTGTTAGAGTTATTAACCAGTGTTAACCAGGTAGTGCATGCACTGAGCTATGTTTAAGGTTAACTGTGTCGTTAAGGGCTTACAAAATCAATTAAAGATTTTAGTGCTCAACAGTTAATGGTTAATTTCTGCAGATGTCCTGTTTCCAATTACTGCTCATATATAATGTAAGCAGCATGGCATCACACTTCAACTCAGACAGACCGATTTGTTTTTTAATATATTTTATACCAGCAGAAGGTTTCACTTAATTGTGTAATACCCAACATTTAGTATTCCTGGAGTGTCTTTGAAATCCCTTTTTAATACCAAGCATTGTCACCTTTCTTTTTCTATTATTATCACTGCTTCCCACCTCACTCATGCTCGCTTGACCCTACGAGGGGATGGAGGTGTTCTCCATGCTGTGGCGTGACCCTGCTGCCCCAGGGGGAGGAAGGCATGCTGAGAAACAGCCCTCCTGGTCCCCACAGACGCAGGAAGAGACTCAGCTTTTTTTCTCTCTCATTGGAAATTACGTGAAAAGCTTGCAGCTCACAAAGTGTATTGAGGAGCTTGAATGCATATTTAAAAGCCTACATTTGAGCCCACTGAATCTGGAAATTTTAAAGCAACAATACCCCTCTTTAAGACCAACTCTGATAAGGGAGAGTTTGACTACATCTGTAGATGGAGTTAACTGGAAAGTTCTGAGTCCTGGAGTTACGCCCAAGTGGAAGGAAACCTGTTACAGTCAGTAAAGAGAAAGAGTGAATAAATCAGCTCTCAACTAATGAGAAAAAATCATAACTGGAATCACTCATTAGGTAAAACCAATTCTTTTCTATACATGCAACTGTGATATTCCTCCTGAGAAATACTCTCAGTTCAGCAAAGAACGTGAATGTATACCTTGCTGCACATGTGAGTAAATCTCTGCTTATTAAGAATATAATTAAATTGAAATTAAATATAAAATGCCTTGGGAATTACTCATGAGCTTGAAATTCAGTCATTCAAGTGTGATGTTGAACTGGGACCACTAGGAGGAAAGGACCCATGAAGATACACACTGCACCAGCTTGCAAAACCCTGTGAGCACTTTCAGCCACCTGACAATTCTATTGTTATGAAAAAGGCACATCCCACCTCTTTTCCCTGCCATGCTTCCCCAGCACAGCAACCAACCAGGCTGTCTGGCCAACTGCATCAGCAAACCAAGTCATTTTCAGAAGAGTGTGCTCTCTGATTCATCTAACTGCATGGCCACACTGCTGCAGGCACTGGCCAGTGAGAGTGGTGAGAGGGGTTGGGGTGATCCCACCTCTTCTGATGGCTGCAATCTTTAGCCAGTCAAGCTGATGAGGAAACCTCATGGGCTGTGAGGGCCTGGTAGTGTTACCTGGAAAGTGCTGTCACTTCTGATTCACAGAGGTGCAGCATCTGTGCCTCCTATGGCTATACAGGCTACAGCGAGTCTCTGCAGAAAAAGTGTGAGCCACTCAATGGTAGAGATCTACTTTTTTTCTAAACAAAATATCAACAGGAGTCATCAACCCCAGTGATGTCAGTGTGCTCAGCCACTGTAAATCAGAAAAGATCTGAACAAGAGGTTAACAGAGGAGAGCTATTAAATGCAAAAGGGGTAATGTTAATAGGATGGTATGTCTAAAAATGATCGTGGATGGAGAAAAAAAGTGGCTGGAGCGCAGAATTTTTCTCTCAAGGTGAGATCCATCCTTCTTAGATGTACAGAAGTTTTACGGTGTGGGTAGAGCTACTCTGGGCAGGAGTCTCTACTCTGGCTATGTGGGAGAAGCTCCAACAAGATATAAGACTCATTCTAATGCTCAGTGCTTCTTATTCTAAATGTTAGGGGCAGTTATGAGCCTCACCATCTCCCACAGAAGTACAGACTATTGGGCACCTTTAAATGCTCCCCAGTGAGTCCCCAAAGGGGAGAGAGCAGCCCACACAAGCCTGTAAATGGAGAGCAGGTGAGAGGAGGAATGCAGCATGTATGACAGATATTCTTCACATCCTTCAAGGCATCACTGGGGGAGGTTCACATGGGCTGTATGAATATGAGCAGTGTAGGACAGATCCAAAAATGCAGGATTTCTCTATTAAAAGATGATGTGTGTGTGACTTTTTCCTTCATTTAAGCTAGTGAAAATGAAGGAACAGATGATTCTGCTTAAGAAGCTGTTTCCACTTAGTGCTGAGCACCTTGCAGAAGACGTGTTTTTATCAGGCATTTATTTTACAATAATGGTGGCACCTCTAACCAAGACCAGGCCACCAGAGTAGAGAGTGACCCCAGCTCCCTACAAAGACACAAAATCAACTAACAAGTTGAAAGGGTTTCTCAGGCTTTGTAGGATTTTTCTTTGCTTTTGTTGTTTTTCCTCAGTGGAAGCTCAGAAAAGCACTCCAGTGGATGGCAAAGTGTCTCACAAATATCTTGTATAATTTGGCAACCACCACGTTCCACATCTAATTTCACTGCAGCACATTGAAAGTTTGGGTTGTTTTTTGTTTTACAATGGTTTTTGCACCTTTAACAGCATGTTGATTATTGCATTCTGAAATAACTCACTTCTTTAAGAATAACTTAAGTGAAAATTTCATTTAGAATTGCAACACCTGGAGAAAATCAACATCATGTGACTTGTAGGCACTTCTAAACAGGAAATACTCCATTTATTTTTTTAGCTGTGTTTGTGTAATAAAGTCTAGCATCCAAGTGTGAGCAACACATTTTCTTGTTTTATTAAGCAGCATGAAAGGATTTATTACTGTGCTGAATGCACTTCTGGCACCAAATGGTGCTGGACAATAATTGTCAGGCACTGAGTTTAACATTACGAGAAAACACCTTTGTGGAGTTCAGAGTTTATTGTGTAATGAAAAATACACCTAGATGGTGAGGCTTCCTTTGAGAATTTGCTTGGTGAGTGTAATCTCAGGTACTGCTGCTTAATAAATTGGATACTTTGAAATAGAAATTAAAGTACTGAAATCATATCTAAAAAAGTTATTTTCTTTTCCTCTTGCAGCTATGTGAAGTTCTTTGAGAAGGAAAATAGAAATAGAGGGAAGGGAGATTATTCTACCACTGAACAGGTGAGGGCTGTGAGATGTTCTCAGGGATCATTTACTGTGCTCTGGACTCTTCTCCCTTTCTACTCTGATCTTTCTCAACTGCACTGTCTGCTCCTTTTCCTCTCACCCTTGCCCTGATCAAGACATGGAGGAGTTTCTTCTCTTTTCCCCTCTTTCTTTATTTTATCCCTTATATTGCAAGGGAAAGGTGCTCCAGGCAGGATCCTTGAAGAGAGGTTTGAGCGGAGAATAGAAATCACTAGGTGTTTTGCACATGTGCAGCATTAGTGTATCTTCAAGGCTTCCTGAGAAATGGAAGCTGATGAGAGAGAGATGTGGTTAAAATCAAAATCCTGTGTTTCAGAGGATGCGCAGAGTGGATGGATCTGCAGGGCTCTGCTCAGGAGTCCCTTGCACATCACCCAGGCAAAGTCACCTGTGCAAAATTCCTGGGAAACACAATCACCAGCAGCAGAGCTTTGTGCTCTCTTGACACTGTCACAAATGACTGCTCAAAGTCGAAATAGCAAAAAGGCCTTGTTTAGCTCTGTGGTCCTGGGCTGACAGATTCTCCCCTGGGTCTCAGTGGAGCGTTGCAACACTCAACATAGGATTTGTATTCCACTGAGACTGGCTGTGCATGTGTTAGAGGTTTGGGGTTAACGACAGGAATGGGAAAACGCTCTACACAATCCCCGGAAGAGGGATTCTGACCGATGAAAAAGCTCTACCGTTCTGCCTTCCCCGGTGCCGGGCAGGACAGAGGGGTCCGGGTGCCACTGCACGCAAGGAGGGAGGATGTGGAGGGGGCATGGGCGGGCCTGATCCTCAAAGTGCAGAGAAACACTTCACAGCTTCTTTCAGAGAACGACCACAGGCTTTGTCTTTTACACCCCCCTGGAGTGACATGTAACCGAGCAGACTGAGCTCTAAGCAGGAAGCGTCGCTTTTTTTGCCTGCACGGTGTATGGCCGTGGCTTCAGCACTCCCACCCCCCGAGCCGCAGTTCTCCGAGCCGGGGAGGCCTCCCGCAGCCGCCCGAGATGCGGAGGGTTGCCAGGAGAGGGCAGCGGAGCCCGGGCTGAGCCGCGCCGGGGCTGCGGGACCCGCGGGACGCTCCCTGGGTTTAATATTTACAAATATCT
>WBNH01005737.1:4009-27460 GCA_013401255.1 Urocolius indicus
CACCATCCTAAAGAGAGTGGGGGTGAATGAGGGTCACCAAGCGAGAGACTGTCGTGGTGCTTCTGTGCTAGCTGGGCCAAACCATGACACTATTACACAGCTAACATTATAAGGAGAGAGTAGTATGGACATTCTTTCACCACTTCAGATGGTGATGTCCCCAGGTGGTATAGCATTGAATGGGCTGCTGTTCCACGTACAGCTTGCTAGGTAGTCACTGTCTGATGTCTGTGGCAGAGATTCTTACATTTTGATAATTCGAGCTATAATGAGACTCTAACAAGGAAACAACTCTCTTCATTATTTCTACTGGCCACTGTAGGAGCTACATGGGGGTATGTTGCTGTGTGCTGAGTTCATCCTGTGGCCAAGGAAGTTGTGCAGCACAGCACAGGCCTGGATTCACTTCTGTTAGCTGTGATGCAGATCACTAGCTCTTTGATGTGTGACAGTCTTCCAGTCAGGGTCACTATAGATCGTCCATGGTCCAGAAATCTTGGTAATCTGAGATATTAGGAGTGCTTTAAAGCCAGCATGTTTGGCTTGGTTTTCTATGAGCTTTAATTAGAAATTAGTGAATCAACATATGTTTGTTTAGATGTTTGCCCTTTTCATTAATAATAAAGAGGGCTTAGGACTTAGACACTAAAATGACGGACAGCGGTAGTTTTTGTGAGATGATAAGTAGATGAAGCATTAACAGAGAAATAAAAGGAAAAAATAGTGAATATGGTTTGGACTTAAAATACACTGCTCTGATATTTTAGCTGAGTATTTATTAAATATGTCTGTGTAGCAGAAATTTAGAGCTGTTTTTTATATGTTTGTAGGCTGTTGCAGAGTATTTGCAGTGTTGGCCATCAACACTGAAAAAATAACTGGAATTTTTTATGTTGTCTTCACAAGTAGTTGCCTGTAGTATTTCAAACTGCCTCAGAAGATGTAAGAGATGTAAATCTGTGTCTTGTTAATAAATAGAACAGTCAATTCTTTTTCATGTACACTGAAGAGCAAAATTGTGGTTTTATCTGGCAATAAGGTATTTTGTTTGTTAAATGACATTATTTTGCCTGATTCTGAGTTGGTTAATTGCTAAAAACAGGATGCTAGATAGCATATACAGAGCTTGTATGATTTGCATAGTGCTCTGACCACATATATACTGTCATGTTGTAGGTTTTAATCTTCTGATGGAAACTTGCTATATGATATATTTCGGTGTTTTATAGTATAGCAAGTTTTCTAAACTCTGATTTTTTAAACACTTACATTTAAAACTTCCTGGCATACTTTTGATTGAGTGGTTTGAATGTAGTGCTTCTTTAACTCAATTTCTACTGAAATGTGTCATATAGAAACTGTGTCATATATTTACACAGACTGAAAATTCATTGTTCCTTTTCCTTGCATAGGATAAGAAGTGGGTTCTCAATCATGAAGATGTCACACTGGGAGAATTACTGGGCAAAGTAAGTAATCAAGTGAGCTAAGTAACATAAGTATATATTAATCATTAAGCCTGTATATTCCTTGTTTGCCTTGTCTTTTAAATTACTGTGGTGTATAATTTTTATATCATTTCTTCTACTTCAAGACACAAGACAGTATGTGCTGAAAGTGTTTAATTAGCAAACATATCTTTCTGTTTTGGAAAGTGTTTAAGCTAACTAGATTTTTATAAAGTCTGATGTGGCTGGTTTACTTCACATAGTCTTAGAGAATTGATGCAAAAATATAAATGAAAATATACAAATAATAGTATGTGCACAATCTGATATAATAAGATTATAAAATTCAACTCGTTTGTTGTTTTTGTATGATTTATTGAATGTTGGATAACTTTACTATCATATGTATTAAACTAATTCTTCTATAGTGTAGTTTATGTCTCAAATTCTGCTTAGGAGCAGTCTATAAAATTCGGTAAGCCCTGTACCTCAATTACATTTTTAGGCACCTCTGCATGGTACAAAGACAGTTGTGAAGGCCATGCTGAACTCAATGTTAAAAAAGATTTCTCAGAAACTGAAAAACAGGCTTAAATGAAGAGGAGACAAATAAAAGCAATAATTGCCTTCTTAGTATGGTACACACTAAAAGAACGGATAAGCTCTTCACGAAACAGTGGAACTGGATACTGTCTGAAAGTTATTGCCCAGAATAAACTCTTTTGCAGACTAAGATGACAAAAAGTGTTATCTACCAGTAGACAGAGCTGTGTCTGCATAAAATAGAGGTACTGTGACAGCTTCACATTCTTTAAAAGAATAGTATCAAGGAAAAAAAAATCAGGCATTAGAAAAACTTTATCTTGCTAAAAATGAAATATCTGAAATATGTATTGCATAGTTTTGGGTCAAAGCATTTTTTACATTCCATAAAACTACTTTACAGTCAGAGTGAGGGAGCCCTGGCCCAGGCTGCCCAGGTGTGGTGGTTTAGCCCTGGTTGGGTGCCAGGTGCTCACCAAGTCATAATATCACTCCCCTTCCTAAACGGGACAGTGGAGAGAGAAATATAATGAGCAGTTTGTGAGTTGAGATAAGATCACTCAGCAGTTAGTGTCACTGACAAAACAGACTCAACTTAAAGAGAAAAAGGTTTGATTTATTAAAGGAACAATAAGAACAGGGAGATACGAAATAAAACTGAATCCTTAAACACCTTCCCCCACCCGTCCCACTTCCCAGGACTGCACTTCACTCCCTACAGCACAGGGGATGGGGGATGGGGGTTGTAGTCAGTTCATTACAGATAGACTTTGCTGCTGCTTCTTCTCAGGAGGAGGCCTTCTCACACTTCCCACTGCTACAATGTGAGGTCCCTCCCCACAGGAGACAGTCTCTCACAAACTTCTCCACGTGGGTCGTTCCCATGGGCTGCAACTTCTTACAAACTGCTCGAGCATGGAGCCTCCCACAGTGGCAGCTCTTCACATCCTGCCCCAGCGTTGGTCATCCACAGGGAGAACAGTCCTTCAAGGACAGACTGCTCCAGCCTGGGTCCCTTACAGGATCACAAGTCCTGACAGCAAACCTACTCTGGCGTGGGCTCTTCTCCCGGGTCCTGCCAGGACCTTGCTCCAACGTGGGCTTCCCATGGAGTCACAGCCTCCTTCAGGCATCCACCCACTCTGGCGTGGGGTCCTTCATGGGCTGTGAGTGGATTTCTGCTTTCCGGTGGTTCTTCATGCACTGCCAGGGCACAGCTGCCTCACAACTGCACCACAGGTCATAGGAGAGTCTTTCTTTCAGGGCCAGAGCACCTCCTCGTCCACTGACCTTGGTGTCTGTGGAAAATGTTTTCACATTCTTACTCCCTGTTGCTGCTGCAGTTTAGCAACTCCCAGCAACTTGTTCCCTTTCTCAAATTCATTAATCACCGAAGCATTACCTTAGTCACTAATTGGCCAGGCCTGGGTCAACTGCAGGGTCCATCTTAGAATTGACTGGGCATAGCCCTATCAGCTACAAGGGAAGCTTTTGGCAGATCTTTGTTTAAAGAAGCCACCCCTGTAGCTCCCCCCACTACCAAAAAGCTGGCCAAGGCAAAACCACTTCACCAGGCAGGTTGTAGAATCTCCTAGTCTATTCGATCCTGTGCCCCCTGATCTAGCTGGACCTGCTTGAGCAGGGGAGTTGAAACTGGATGACCTCTAGAGGTCTCTTCCAACCCCTAACATTCTGCAATTCTGTAACAGAGACAACACAGTGCTTAAAAATGATTATAGAAGGATATGTTCTTCAAAAAATACACAACAGGATAAAATTTTTCCTGGAAGGCAGTATAAATCTGTTAATTTATCCACCCCTAGAAAGATGTCGTCGGACTAGAAAAGTTAAAAATGTCAGGAGCACCAGCATCTCTATGGTAAAATGTTAAATATTAACTACAGCCACTCACTATGGAAGTGAGAAATTTGAGGGTCTATAAAATCTTGAGTGGCCTGGAAAAGATGAATGAGAAAATCATGAAATCTTAATGCATAAGAGAATACACACTTCAGAAAATAAAAATATTTTCCTTCAACTCAGGAGTGAATAATCTGTTTATGCAGTATTAATTCTCTACACCACAAAATGCAAGTTACATGAAAGGAACATGTTATATTTTTTTAAAATGTATGCAATAATAATTAAGGATTTTAGAGAAATTTTAAAAGGCATTGAGGTGTGTTCAGCTTTCACTATTGAATACTAATGATGAGAAGGCTAGAAGAAAAGTGTGTTGGGAGTCACTCAGCTTCTTACTTTTATGCACCTCATGCCATTTTGGATATCAAAGGTAATGTCCTGGCCTGTAGAAGTGCTGTTTTAGAAGGCAAATTATAGAGCAGGCCTGAGCTTAGCTTTTAAAAAAAAAGTGGATCACATAAATCTTTCAGGGCAAACAGAACAATAATCTTGGTTTGAAGGTGATTTTAATTAAAAATAAATTAATTGAAGTAGTTTTAATTTATGATCAAAATTATTATTGAATGGGTGTTTTTGTCTATCTAATTTTTTTCTTTCTTAAATAAGCGAGAGTGTTTATGTTGCTTTGATGTGTTTTGTCCTAGCTTCACAAATCATCTTTTGTTCTCGTACAAGACTGCAAGTTAAAAACTATTCATAAAATACTTTAGTGAAAGAGTATAGGAGTAAGAATAAGAAAAAATACAGTACTACTATCAGTAACTATCAACTTTAGAAATTGCTGAAAGGTTTTATGAGAATTGTAATTACACATTTTTTTTCCTCTTTCCAGCAAGATTAATCTAGAATTCATACACTGTATCCATAAAATAGTTGTACTGTTCCTGTGTCTGTGTCTGTGTCTGTGTCTGTGTCTGTGTCTGTGTCTGTGTCTGTGTCTGTGTCTGTGTCTGTGTCTGTTTTGTTTGGAGCAGATACTGGAAGAAAACCTCATTTGGCTTCATAAACATGTTTCAGAATTCCACAGCAGTTGCAGTAGCTATCTGCATTATTTTTCTGGAAATTTGTGAAGATTCCATTTATTTAAAATGATTTTTCCCCCCCCTCCTCGATTTCAGGGTAATTTTGGTGAGGTATATAAGGGAACATTAAAGGATAAAACTCCTGTTGCTGTAAAAACTTGTAAAGAAGACCTTCCTCAGGAACTGAAAATAAAATTTCTGTCAGAAGCCAGGTAGGATTTCTAAATTTAATTGAAATGTATTCTTGTTGTGGTTTGGGGTTTTTTTTTTTTCAAGTTTTGTTGCTAGATGGATTTACAAAATATGACCTTTAGGAAAATTCAAAGAAACAGTAGTCAAACTTTGTTTTTCATTTTTTTCTCCCTCAGTACATTCCACAGCTGTTGCCCTGGTATCTAAACATGAGCATTTTTAACATGTAGTATCTGCACTTGCTGAAACTACCTCTTAGGCAAAGCAGGCTGTGCTGTTGTAAGTCATTCAATTTAAAAATTCTTCTGAGATGAGCCGTGAGGATTGCAATAAGAGGACTGGGAGATGCTGTTAATTTAAATGTGATTATAGCAATTTTAAATCCTACCTTACATGCATGACTAACCAGATTGATCAAATGTGGCCGGGTTATGATATAGACTCCATTTAGTAATTTTCTCCTTTGAAGAAGACTTCGCTCCAGTAAAGATGTTTGGTTCTCTGTACTATTCTAAATATAAGTTGATGTAGATAGGTAAATTCTGAGACCTCAGAGTGGAGGAGCATATTGAGATAGTTTCACAGTTGTTTAAATTAACTTGTTCGCTCTTGCTGTGAAGCTTCAAGTGTCATAATTGTTACTCCCAAACTAGTATAATCAACATGGTATAGTATCTGCATTTAGACACCGAATAATTTTAAACAGCTTGTAACTTGGCATTTAAGTTGAAAGGTCTCTGTAGAATTCTTCCTTGCCTTTGAAATCACACATAAAGCATAGCATGCTGGTTTAGACAGCAAATGTTCTTGTTGAAGTATTGTGTAAGAAGATGTAAATGGTTTTAATTCCCATAATTAAAACTGCTGTTTTCATATTCTTCTAAAACTTAGTATATTAATCTCTTAAAGTAAATGTGGAATGAATGTGGTTTTGAAAAGTGCAGCAGGGGAATGTAGAAGCATGCTGTGCATGCTTTTTTGATGTAACTCTGCTGCTATTACGCTGCTGAAATACTGTTGAATTTCAAGTGTTCTTGAGAAACTGCAAATCTGTCAAGCCATGTTTCAATTATATTCACAAATACTATATAGACAAATGGTAAAATTACAACAAGAATGATACAGTGTTCAATCTGGATTTATTAGTGAATCAGTATGCCCTCTATTTCAAACAGAATTACATTTTTTCTGTTTCATTTATTTTTTTTTCCTTATGATAGAAGTAATGACACGACCTATTAAAATAACACTGAAGGTTTAAGATATTTTCCTACCATATTTAATCAGTTTGTGTGATTAAGTTTATTAATATAATAAACTTACTCTGTGTTTTGCAGAATACTCAAACAGTATGATCATCCTAATATTGTAAAACTTATAGGAGTTTGCACACAACGACAGCCTATTTATATTGTTATGGAACTTGTTCCAGGTAATATTTTTTTTCTTTCTATTTTCCCAACATGTTTTTGTAGCTATAGTGTGTAAAATGTATTGTTGTCTCTTTGTCCTTATCAGCATTCTTGTGACTGAGCTCAAAAGTCACCTATGTTAAAAATATTTGAAAAAAATTACTAGCTATTGCATGGAGTGTGCTCCATAGATCTGTTGTGAATTCTTCTGTAGCCATTCAAGACAACAGAATTTGCCAAAGGCTATCTCAGGTCTGCTTTTTCTTCCTGACAAGATATGGTGCTTCCTTTAGCAAGAGAGTTCTGTGGTGGATGTTAAGATGCTTGTACCAAAAGTATCTTCGTGGCTGAGTAGTGTTTCAATAATTCAGATTTGGGTCATCTGGTAATATGAAAGATTTTTTTCTTTACCAAAATATGTTTGGGTTTTTTTTTGTTTTGTTTTGGTTTTTTTTGATTGCTGTTGTTTTATTTTAGGAATCTTGAGTTCAAGTTATTGAGCAATGGCTTGAAAGAATTTTAATTTGTTGGGATGATAACAGCATTTGGGTAGTTTTACCTCTTTGTTGATTTTCTGAGCACTTGTCAAATGTATGGGGTTGGTAGCCTCTAGTATGGCTTAATAAGCAACACTGTAGTTGTTTTATAAATCATTGGCTTTGTCATGAAAATGATACAAGCCCTTTTAAGAACACTTTCATTCATGAAGACTTAGATTGTTTCTAATTTTAGAGTACTGTCTTTAGTACTGATGAAATCTTTGACCTATTGGAATTTTCTGCCTTTATTCAATTATATTGGATTAGATAATTACATTTGTATGTATGATTAACTTTATTAAAATGAATCCTAAAAGCATCATCCTGGATTTTAAGGCATACAGTAATCAGCTTCTCCAGATGTCACTGAAGATGAAAATAAATCCTCATCTTTAACACCTTTACCATTCTGGTTCAGCGTTTTCAGAGCCTAAAGTTGTCGAAACATACTAATCCAATTCAAAGAGGAATTAGTGATAACATTTCTCTGATTCTCATGCCTATTTTGCAGTCCAAGTCCAATATTCTGTCTTTGCAAGAACTTCTTAATTCTGTTTTTCTGGTGTGTAAGTCCTCTGGCTAGCTCTGTCTTTGCCTGCCTTCGGAAACACAGTACTACATTTAAGCTATCGCTCTTCTACATTTCTTTAGATCAGTTCAGAGAACCACTGATTTTGATGTTACTGGTTTTCTGTTTTCTAATGCCAACTTTGGATGAGATTACCAAAAATAATAATAGTGAGGGCTCTGATTTGATATTCATTGTTGCCTTTTGAAGAACAGACTAGTGGTAGGCATGTTGCACGCAACAGAGCTTTCTCAGTAACTGCTTTGTCTGTATATGTCTTAAATGTGTTTACACTTGAAGGTGTTTGAGCAGTTTACTTCTGACTGATATCTAAAAATGACATAGTTTAGCTTGGAATTTAATTCTGTAAATATGTGGCGGAAATGACATATAGTTAATAAAATTGACAGGTTTTTTTTCACCAAGTTAAAAATTAGAAATGTCTCCACAAAATGTGGAGTTTTCAGCATTCTGTTTAATGTTGGCACTTTTTCTGCTACTCTAACGAATATATGTAGACTTTACCGTTACTATGTCTTTTAAGACTGCTATGGGTGTGGCTCAGAAGTGCTTAATTCTGCTTTTCATTCCAAATCTGATTTCAATCTGGATTCTTAATTTACTCAAGTTTTAAAAAGGTACTTTGAATTTATGCTGCTCTGCTAGTGATTCTGTCCTAAACTATCTCTGCAGAGAAATCTTTTTCCTATGTTGCAAGTGTAAATAGGATTAAAAATTATGCATCTTTATAAAGTCATCAGTGAAAACAATAGAGAAGGTGACAGGTGCATTTTTAAGCATTTGTGCACCCATTGTTACATGCAAAAATAGTTCAGATGTTGCCAACATGCATCAGAGAAATAAAGCATGTTGTCAAAGCCAACTATCCTTTGTAAGCAGATCTCTTTATTCGATGTATGTGTGTTAACATAGCTAATGACACGCGTCCTAAAGTAAAAATCACATCAATAAAGCTGAGTTCTCCTATTTCCCATGTAAGCCATTGCAAAACAAGTATAATAAATATTTTCTCTGAATACAGAACAGCATACTCTGACATCTTTTGTTATTTATGACATTCATACTACAAATAAAAACCTCTGTAAGTTGTGGTGGCTACCTACTAAGAAGAAAACCCCAATCAGTATTCTATACAGTACTCTTTGGGAGGTATGTGCTTCTGTTTTTCTAGGACAGTATTTTTTAATTGTATAACTTAAATTTATTGATGCTTTCCAAAAGCTATTCTTCTCGTTCATAAAAACAAACAAACAAACAAACAAACCTAATTAAAATATTTCCTGTCATATATAAACAGAAGTTAAAATGCATGTAGCAGCAACAACATCTTTCATATATTCATGGCAAGTTACCTGAGTGGGAGAGATATGATCGAAAACTGCCATTCAGGAATTTACAGCAAGAGTGACTGAAAAATAAAATTAATGATTTTTAAAATCCCAAGCAAATTATTCTTGCTGACCTGCTAAAATTGCCAAGATAGCCACTGAAGTTGAGATACTGAGTCTTCAGTATTTTTTCTTATAAACATTTTATATATTTCTAAGTTAACAGATATCTATAGAAAAATCTCATTTGCAGGCTTAAGTTCTGCTAACCAGCTACTGTGAAACAGCAATTTAGTAAAGCAGATGGTTTAAAAATTATTTGTGACTGCATAATGGATATATAACCTTTAAAATATTCTTGCAAATAATTAATCTTATTCCTTTTTTACCTAAATGACATTGAAATGCTAACTAAAAATGAGTACCCAGATCATTACGAGAACACTTATAGTGCCATAGGCTTTGTCTGTAAATTTTTTACAAGGCTAAGAACTGAGAAAACAACTCTTACTTAGAAACAATCTTTGTATGATAGCATTTTGTTAATGCAGAACTTGTGAAGGAAATTTCCTCACCTTATTTGGTAGTTATGACTTTATGACAACTGTAGTTACCAGTTTGAAAGTCTAAATGAAGAAACATTGAGGAGCATGACACCTATGCATTTATATGCTAATTTTGTGTTCCTAACAGTTGGACCATTGTTTCTCTTTGCTGTAGGCTTACCTTTGCTCATATTTTCTCATATCATATTGCCAGTTTCTATTATTTACATTCTATTGGGATTCTTTAGGATGGGCCTGAACAACTTACACACTCATGCCTTCTGCCCTTATGTGTTAAATTGGATGTGCCAGTTTCTAGATGCAGTGACTCATCTCAGCAGCCTGGGCACCAGGTGTAGCTTCTTAGGCCAGGGAGCACATGTTGTGAGATCCAGGATCAGTGTAATTTCCTGTATAGTTCTCTGCTCAGTAAGCCACACTGTCTTATTTGTTCAGCATTTCCTGATCATCTGCGTAGCATATACCCAGTAAATGGAATTCATCTAGTGGAGGAGTGTGTTTTATTAGTAAGCTGTTTTTCAGATAAGGAGCCTGTAAATTTTGTTTATGACCCCAAGCTTTACCTTGCAGCAATGCCTGAAGAGAATACAGTGGGTAAAATCTTTCTGCTGTTTCTGACTACGAGTCTACAGAATAGAGAAAAAAACAGTATTTGACTGCTAGTTCCATCTGTCTCCACTTCCCAAGAGCAAATTTCAGATGCTGTCTTAGCACACAGCTAATGAGAACTCAATGCCAAAAAGACGTGCTTTATTTTACTATACAGTGAAACAAATCTTACTGCAATCACTGTATCGTGTAGTGAATTTTAAATCCTGCATTGCAGGAGTAGAAATTATTCAGAGCAGCTCCAAGAAAAGCAGAGTACAACTCCCAAGTTAATGTGTGCTGCCCAAGATGTTCATGCCTTTCAAAAAATCTGCTTAGAAAAATTAGGCTGCTGGAACTTGTTAGTATTGCAAAGATCTCTGATAATTTTATGGATTGCAGTGAGACATTTTCTTTGTAATATTTTCCCTTTTTTTCCTACTGCATTATAATGATATGTCTGTTCAATAAGGTCTGTTGCAAAGGGGGTATTTGATAGATTTTTTTTTATGCTATCTTTTTTACAGATACAAAAACTGCATTATTTTTGTAACTTTCTACAGTAACTGTTTAATAATCTGGTGTTATACATTTTAGGTACTCAGTTTAATCTAAGAAAGACAGACATTAAAGTTAGAATTGCTACAAAATTTGGGGGAAAAAAATACTCCTCTATGTTGACATGTGCCAAATGTTTGACGTTAGTATAGAACCATGAATTTGTATTGTCATCTGGACTTGATTAATGTGACTAAAAAGTAATATAGTGAAGGTGGGATCCTAGTCGTAACATTGTTCAGTGAAGGTTGCTGCACATTTAAAACTGAATGCAGTCACATTCACTATAGGAATTTTCTAATGTAGATAAACTTTTGTCAGAGTGATTTCTAAAATGAGGAACAACAGAAAGTATGGATTGTAGCACTATGTAAGAAAGTATGTTACTCTTCTGTGATGCCACATAAATATGAATAATTGAGCATTTTACACATATATTCCAGATTAATTTATAATTTTTTTCTTTACTCTCTGCCTGTTTTCCCAGTGGGTTTTTTGTGTATTATGACACGTTGTTGACCTTAAAACTGAAGACAGAGATGTAATTATGAGGAGCTACTTTGATATTTAGAACAGGAAAATCACAATTTGCCAATGTCTCTTAAGACCATACAGGGCATAAGGAGTTTTCATAACAGCTAATTTTTAGCAAATATAGAGAGTGATCAGAGAGACTGCATGGAATATTGCTAGCTTTATCTATAAGATGGCTAGAGTCCAGAGTGATAACCTCAAACAAATTAATGCTGGATTTTTGTGGGATTTAGTGAAGATTATCAGGAAAATGGTGAAGAGTTTGACAAACTTTGCTTGCATTTTTTTGTTTCTCCTTTCAGAGTGAACTAATGAAAAGACCGGAAAAGAATAAAATAGAATATAATTCTCTTTTACTCTTTCTCACTATTATGTTCCTGGTGTCACTTTATCTCTTAGTAATCATGGCTCTCATGATACTTCTGCTTTGAGAATAAGGAATTCTAATTCACTGGAACAGTCAGAATCACTTAACTGTGTTTTCACCTGTTCTTAATTTATCAAGCAGTCCCATGTTAAAATCAAATTGCAGGAGTCCCTTTAAATGTTTTTTCTCTTCCTAAGTTTAGAAAGAAAAACAACAAAAAAAATCAAATGTAATCTCTAAGATACAAAAAGCAAACCCAAACCTCAAAATTCTTCTCCTTCTTTATGTTAATTTCCAATTATTTGAATTTTAGCTTGGCCTGAAAGAAGAACTTAGAGGTAGGAACTTTGTATGTTCATTAACTGAGTGGAGCGTTTTGAAGACAGAGGCTTGGGAGTCCTGACTGATAGCATATTAAACATGAGCCAGCAATGTGCCTTCATGGCCAAGGCGACCAATGGCATTCTGGGATGCATCAAGAGTGTGGCCAGCAGGTCAAGGGAGGCTCTGCTCCCCCTCTCCTCTGCCTTGGTGAGGCCTCATCTGAAGTCCTGTGTCCAGTTTTGGGCTCCTCAGCTGAAGAGGAACAGAGAACTTCTGGAGAGAGTCCAGTGCAGGGCCACCAAGATGATCAGGGAACTGGAGCATCTTCATTACGAGGAAATGCTGCGGGGACTGNAGGCTGCCCAGGGAGGGTGTGGAGCCTGCTTCTCTGGAGATTTTCAAAACCCACCTGGATGTGTTACTGTGTGACCTGATCTAGATGGACCTACTTTAGCATGGGGATTGGACTAGATGATCTCTAAAGGTCCCTTCCAACCCTTACCATTCTGTGATGTGCAATCCTGTGATGCAGTTTACCAATTTATGCAACTATTTTGACTTTTTTTTCATTTAAAAACTTCAAAGATGCCTCTGTCCCTCCACCAAGAAAAAAGCATCTGTTCTCCACTGTCATCATGACTGTGCTAGAAGTATTTGTTGAATTGACAGTATATGCAAACATCCATGTGGTTGTTTTGAGGTAGTAAAAGTAAGGTTGTAATCACATTTTTTTGTAACTTACTCCTTTTATCTGATGGACTATTTAGTCACAAGCTGATAGCCTATTTTCTTATTCAGATTTCTAGCTATTTAAACATTTTTATTTTCAACATAGTTAAAATGACATCGACAGAAGTATTTCAAAATACTTTTTATTGCTAAGTCAGGCATTCAGAAATAGACAATTCAAGAATTTGGCTTCTCTATTGCATCTTAATTTAGCTGCGTCTAGCATATATATTATGGTAATATAATACATTATGACTATAGTATCTATTACAATGTTATGAAAACTAGACCTCCTTTCTATAGCAGATCCTTACCACATACAGTTCTGAACAGTTTTCCAGGAGTTATTTGTCATTATGTATTCTGTGTCCATAGGCCTTATTTAGTCTATTCTGTCAGCTGTCTGCTTTGTGTATGATTCACACAGCCCTTTACCAGTGGGCATTTCTGGGAATTTTTCAACCTAATACTGAATGCATTGTAGACATTTCTTGGAATACTATTGCACTTTCCTGATACAACCACAGGACTTCTATTTGATAATAGATAAATAGCTGCAAAAAAAGCAACCGCCTACTTAACTGGACATGGAGTTTATGTTCCTAGTTTTATTCAGGCTCAAGGTGATATAGTGTAGATTTGCTAAACACTTGCAGCTGGAAACAGGTTGAGCTATACTTGTACGTATAAAGAACACTGAAAACATCCAGTAATCTAATATATGGTTGTCTGAATTAGGTTTCAAGTATGTATGTTCAGCTTATTAATAGACCTATGTAACTAGCTTTCAAGGTGGACTTCAGCAAGGTCATAACATCCATTTTTTGTAACTGGACAAGGTAACTTGTTCAGATTTGTACTGAATCATTTGGGATGCAAATTGCCTGTGCCATTGATGCAGAAACAATTCTGAGGTGACAGGTTTTATTAACTCAGGTGCAGCGCTGCTTGATTTCAGCTACACTGGCTCCCAAGCACATTCAGAAAGAGCATAGCCATTTCTGTAGTGCCTGTAACGGGATCTGATAAGCCATTCTTAACTGAAGCTCTGGAGTTACTTCTGCACCCTCTTCATATTATCCTGCCTGCAACTGGCTTTGGTCCAGCTTGGCTTACTCGCGTCGTCTTTTCTGAAGTTAAGGTGTCTCTACTGCTACTTTCTGTATGTTACAGCACTTTTTACTTCCACAGACCTTGTTAGCTCTGAAGCATGTGCAAATAAAGCCCAGTATTCTGGCTGACATATACCAGGTCCTCTCTTTTGGCTTTTGTTGGAAAAGAGGGCTGCATGGCCCTCAGTTATTGCAGATGTGGACATACAGCTAGTAAATCCAAATTTACTTTTGTGGAATTGCTTTTATTTTCTGTAGGAAGTTATGTGTTAGCGTATAGCACCAAATCTCAGCCAACTCCATGTATTTCTGCTTACTATAGATTATCTAAGCCTAAGGTTAGCACTGCTGTCCCTGAGGTGCAGCAGGGTTCATACCAAGGACTGGAATGCTGATCAATGCTGAAAAAACTTAACTTCTAGTTTCACATTATGTGATTTAGTTGCTGTGTACTAATTTATAGTTCCTGCTTCTGAAGGCAGTATCCCATGGACTATCACAACTTTATAATCTGGAATCCTTTTCAAGGGTAGTGGTAATTATTTTTCAAAGATTGTCCAATTATAGGAATTAGTGAAATAGAACTGAATAGAATACTTCATGGGAGAAGGTGATTTTTCTTTTTAGTTAATTTCTGAAGTAGGGTGTATCTACCCACTGATAGTCCTATATCCACGTAGCCATAATACCAGAACATGGAGTCCAAGTGGTATGGACAGAGTGGTGTGGTACAGCACAGGTAAGGGATGCTGACTGTTACTGGACAAGGGATGTCACCCTGTGATTTCTAGGTGATAGGTGATGGCTGATTTGGTATTGGACAGGCTTTTGGGAATAAGTAGTTACTGTGGTAGGATCATTGGCTTTACAGCTTAGCGCATTCTATCTACCAAAGATTTAAGGCAAGGTTGTTGACCATTGTCAGTATTTTCCTCATTTCAAATACCATATGTCTATAGTTTGTCATCCCATTACAAGGAATTGAAATAGCACATGTAATGTGTTGTATAGAACATGTTATGTGTTGTAACCTTTGTCTCTTCTTCATTTTGTATTAGTGTGGTTATTTGTGCTAGTGAGTCATCTTCTTTGCCGTCTCATCACAGATGTTTTCAGTCCTTGTACAAGGAACAACATCTCTGTGTTTACCTGTTTGATGCTGCTAGTCAAGTCCCTGGCTTTCAATACACACCATTCTTTTAACTCTTGTTTTTTTCTTTCATTTTTTGTTTTCACATAAATGCATTTCCACTCATACCTCATTACTACAATTGTTTATATTTCTATGGCAAAACTTTTCATGAGTTTAGCAACTTCTGTTTGCTTTACTTAACAGAAAATGCTGTTTTAACTGAATTTCACAGTAATTCTCTGTAGCCAGTTGAAAAACCTTGGGTTTACAGCTTCTGTTACTACTGAGGTAAAATTACAGAATCACAGAATATTAAGGGCTGGAAGGGACCTCAAAAGATCTTCTAGTCCAACCACCCTGCAAGAGCAGGACCACCTAGAGTAGGTCACACAGGAACTCGTCCAGATAGGTTTTGAATGTCCCCAGAGAAGGAGACTCCACAACCCATCTGGGCAGTCTGTTCCAGTGCTCTGTCACCCTCACAGTGAAGAAGTTTTTCCTTTTGTTTCTTGGGAACCTCTTGTGTTCCAGCTTGTACCCATTGCCCCTTGTCCTATCATTGGACATCATTGAGTACAGCCTGGCTCCTTCCTCCTGAAAAAAAAGTGAAACAAAAATGATCCATTAGATGAAACGTGAAGGAAGATTATTTTAAGGAAAATAAGTATTTCAGCATTTGTAAACCATTACAGTTTTAATAGTTTGTCAAATTGCTGCTTACTTTCTTAAAAACTGTCTTCTGGAATTGCTACAGATGCATGTTTACTATTTTGAAATTATAATTTTGGGTAGCTCTGTTAGAGTTTGTTTTGTTGATAAGGTATATGGGAATAAGATACTCAGCAATGAGGAAACTTCAAATGTCTTTGTTAGTTAAAAGACTGACCATATATGTCCTCAAATTCATAAATGTTTCTAGGTGCAGATAAAGGTAATTTCAGTAATATTATCATAGCTTATAAAACAGTTGCAAATTTTGAATCATGGAGCTCTTCTGTGTTAGATGACTGTTAAGTGGTGTGGCCGGAAGCATGCTGCATGTAAGAGGAATTAAGGGGATTATTTAAACAAACTGCTACTTAGCAAGGCTGTTTAATAAAAGAAATTCTCCCAGTTTGTTAAAACCTATATGTAAATAATAATATATGTTATTCCATACAATTCTCAATAATTACTATTAGGCTAACACATTTATTTGTATATTTATTATTTATAACATTATTTAAACTATATAGAAGTATCATATCATAGATATACAATGTATCTCTGTATATATAGATGTCATAAGTGGAAGATATCCTACCATAGTTTCAGAACTGTATTTTTAATTATGTCCAGTGTCAATACCAGTTACCACAATAATGCCAAGGGTGTCTAGAACAAGTAGATAGGTACCATTTTGAGCACCAGCTTAGGAGGCCACTGATGTATGTACTCATAATTGGTTATAGCTGCCATTAAAATCAGCAGTTACCACTATTATATGTATTGTAAACCGATTTAACATTTCATTACTGTTTCACGTACTTTGATTTCTTCTTTTAGGTCACAGGTGTGGTTTTTTTGTTTTTTTTTTTCTTGCAACACATTAGCTTGCTAACATAGAATGATAGAGGTTGGAAGGGAGCTTCAGAGATCATCTAGTCCAACCCTCAGCCATTAAGTGAACTGTTAGATTGCCATAAAATAGTATTTAACATACAATGTAAAGCTTATGCTATGAAGTATGACCAACAATAGGGGATGCTGAAATGTGGTATTTTCACTCTCTTCACATTTCTGCATATAAGTAGAAATAGTTCACAGTGAAATACGTGAAGGGTTGTTTTCAGGAATCCAATTACAGCTAGCTGCTCTGATGGAACTTCTGCCTAAGTACTACATTTTGTTATCTACTTACTAAAATAATTCTATTGTACTAGGCAGAGACTACAGTACTGTTATTTATCCTCCTGTAAACCCAAAACAGGCAGTTAATTTCTGCTTGGTGATAATACTATAGTTGTCTAATTATTTCTGCAGTGCTTAGAATGGCCCAGGTAGTGTTGTGTGCCATTAACTGAAATAACAGGTAGCTGTCTAGAATACAGTGCAAATTCAACATTTAAGAGAAAATATTAGTTACCATTATGTAGTCATCTAGTTTTTTTTTTTTTTCATATTCTAATTGGTCTGTTTATTTCATTTTTATCAGCAGCTGTTATATTGGAGATAGTGCTCTTCACTATGTGCTGCAAATAGTGAATTAGGACTTTTTATGTTTAAACTTGCTTTCAGGAGCACATAAAGATATTATGTAGCCACAGTTCTACACTGAAGGGTTTGTAGTGACATCCCCTTCACTGAAATTTGAAGTTATTCACGTGAATCTTTTCTGTGAAGATGAATTAGCTGGAACACAGGCCACAGTGTACACTAGAAGTCAAAATTTACTAGTAAGAGTAACTCTGTCAGTTGACAGATTCTGAAGGCTATGTTGGTTTCACAATGGGGAGGGCAAGCAGATTTAACCTAAAATGACATCTTTTACACAGAATGCAATGTGTAGCACTTTGCTGTTTTATCTGCAAGTAACAGTGCTTCCAAGTCAATATTGACCGAGTATTTAAAAGAAATTTTGCTCATGTCTATGCTGGGAGAAATACAAAAAACCCAGAACTAGTAGCAAAAAAATCAGTGACTTTTTTCACTGTTGATACTATGAGACAGATTGAGATAGCTTTATAAAAATGTGTGTTGATGACAGGCATATAAATACACTGTATACAGCTCAAGGTATACTGTACTGGTTTTGCTCAAAACTCTACAAGTTCATACATTACATGCCAAACACTGAAAATCAGGAAGTCTAAATTGCTTCCTGATGTTATGAGTGCACTGGAAAGTTACAGACTCGTGATGTTTGACATATTCTGATGTAAGAAACTGAAATAACACTTTTTAATCCTGTTTAGAAATGAACTGATGAAAATTAGGATCTTAATCTGATTGCCAAAGCATATTAGAAATAAGTCTATGACATGTATTCTTTCTAAACTGATACGATCAGCTTTTCTTTTTATACCATATTATCTTTAGTAGCTTGATATTTGAGAACAGATTTTTTACTGTGGATTGTGGAGAGCAGTAACTTAGAAGTACAAGGAATCCACGTGAATTGCGAGGAATATGAATTTAGACTAACATTGAGTCTAAATAGACCTTTCTTACTTCAGACTCGTTCCTCAATTTTTAGTGTGGCCATATGAGAAGGCTCTTATTTTTAAGTATATAAAAAAATGATCTATCTTTTCAGTTCTTCCTGCAGTAAGTTGGCAAAATTCTCAGTCTTCAATATTGGAACATTGATTGATTGAAGATATGGTGGGTTTTGGATGGTTGTGTAGGATTTTTCTGTAATTTCTGTTGTGTTTCAACTGGGATAGTTTTAATTTTCTTCCTGGCAGCTGCATCATGGCTGTGTTTTGAGTTTGCTTAAAGAATGTTGTTAACACAGGGATGCTTTCATTAATGCCGAGCAGGGCTTGCACAGCCTCAAGGTCTTTGCTTCCCCTCCTACCCTGCCATCAGTAGGCTGGGGAATATGGCCAGGGCAGCTGGGCTGAACTAGCCAGGGGCTATTCCATTCCACAGACCACTGTCATGCCCAGTATATGAACTTGGGGGAGTTGGTAGGAAGGGGCAGATTGCTGCTCGAGGATCAGTCACCAAGTGGGGAGTAATGGCACTGGGCAGCATTTGGGTATTGGCATTTAAGACATACATCCATTTTACAGTTGCTCCAACTTCATATTTGAAGGGCATTACAGTTACACTTCAAAACAGCAGACTTTTTTATTATTTTCTTGTTTCATTTCTTACAGTATGAAATATTAATAGAATTGGCTCCTAAGAAAATTCCATGTGAAACTTTTAATAAATAGTGTCTTTTCACATCACTAAGAAAAGCAGTGTATAAAATTGTGTAACATATTATTTGCAAGAGAGAGTCAGTATAGTCAATTCAGTGCCAATTGAAAAGAAACAAAAACTGGAACAATTACTGGCTGCACACTAGCAAATAAATAGTATGTTCTGGAAAGCACCACTAAGATTTTTTGTCTTTGCCTGGACCAAAAAAAAAAATTCGGATATCAATAAGAATGTGACATTGCAGTATCTGTAGAACGTCACTCATGCTTATCTTTGCCCCAAGTCAGTTTTTCAGAAATGTTTTTTGCAAAGCTAAATTCCCTTTTTGAAATCCTCCATTCTGACCCCTTGCCCTCTGCAGACCCGAGGTCAGTAACTTTGGTCCTCTAAGGCAGAAGACTATGAAGTCAAAGTAATAGGTGTTTGCCATCAATTGCCAGTGTCAATTATAACATTATGTTGCCCAACACTCTGTTATCCTTTCAAACACATCAGTATAGAATTTGAGAAACACTAGAACAAATGATCAATTAAAAATTAATTACTGTCATGTAACTAATAGGACCTTACCTTTTTCTTCACAATTTTTTGCAAACCCCTACAACAATAATTCTGTTACTAGAGAATTATATTTATTACAAATTATCAATTGTTTTTGTCAATTTTTGTGTGAATCTGTAATTTACAGCAGTGAAGAGTTTGAGTATATCAAAAACATAAAGACAAGTTAGAGAAACTGCATTGTGAAAGGTGAGTTCCTTTTTCTTAGGTTAACTCCAGACTGAATGATCAAGGAGAAAGGCTAGTAGCTGTGTTTTGTTTGGTCTCACATCTCTAGTGAGAGATAAATGTAAGTATCTTACCTGTTGTGTCTCACTGTTCATCTATCTGTTTTTCTAGGAGGTGATTTCCTGTCGTTTTTAAGAAAAAAGAAGGATGAGCTAAAGACCAAACAGTTGGTGAAATTTTCATTAGATGCTGCTTCTGGTATGGCATATCTCGAATCTAAAAACTGTATACATAGGTAAGGAAGATATCATTTTCTCACCATCGTGACTCTGAAGTGTAGATGTTGCAATGTATATGGTGCTTGTTATCAACAAGAGTGATGCCTACAGTCTGAAAACCCTACACTTTTTCTGAAAGGGGAGGTCATTATAGCATGTCTAATTTAAAACTGGTGTGTTCATTTTAGTAGACTCAAGTACAACATTATTTGATCTGCATAGTTTATTGCTATTAATAGGAGTTCCTAATGATTTTTTTCACCATATGATATGCATTACAAGGAGCATAATTCATAGGGCAACAATGAGTCATGGCAAAAAGACATTCATGAAGCTTATATCGTGCCTGAAATTTACAGTTACTTGCATGGACAATGAAGAGGTTGAGTTAGGTTTGAAGTACATTTCAGAAAAACCCCTGAGTTTCTCAGATAATAAAGGGATAAAAACTTGAGAGACTGCTTTGTCTAAAGTACAGATAATCAGGCATTATACTGTTGGGATATCTCATTTCTGTTCCTTCTGTTCTTTTTGTTGCTGCCTCTCCAGTTTGACTCTGCCATGGAGTTAAGTGCACTCAGTTTGTGTCAAAAGGAATGTACTTCATTTCCACTCATTTTTCTCTCAAAATACCCTGCTACAATGATATGATTGAACTAGGAGACATAAACTTGATGATAATTTTCCTTACAGGGAAATTATGAAGAGCAAGTTTTGATTTGTAATTTTGATGACTTCTGCTTTGCATCATAGAACCTTTTTTTAGGTGAAGTGTGTGCTTCTTCATATAACATAGTCAAACTGTTTCATGTTTAGCACCATTCTCATAAATGCTGTTATTTGAGACCTGAGTGGCATTTCTCCTAGGTTTCTATCAACAGTGAACAGTTTGAGCGCTATCATGCCAGTCAAGAAGTAGATTTTTCTTTAAAAACATTCTTCTAACAAGAGTAAGCTCAAAACCTTTTTATAGAATCTAATAGTATTATGGTAAATGTAATTTTTTTTAATCTCTTTTTTTTGGTGTTTGACTTGATTTAAGGAAGCTTGAATAGAATAGTAATCTTACACTGTTTCCAAGGCTTGGATAATTATTCTGAAGCAATATTTAATTGAACAACTTCTGCAAGGTCATGATACATAAGAAACACTGAAAGAAAAAGAAAACTCTCGCTATGCAAAACTATGGAATATTCCTTTTAGGAAATCCCAGAAAAATATTGTAAGCAGCATGGAGAAGTCTGGGATTAAGATCCCAGCCTACCATCATGGTGTTTCAGCCTGGCTCTGTTTGACAAGAAAATAATGGCATAAAAATCAGACCAATCAGGTTTACAATAGTCTTACAAATATTCCAGTGCTCAATAATTTCTGTAACTATCAGATCAATGTTAAATCAGAATTGCCTGTTTAAAAACTCCTTTGTTCTAATAAAATGAAAAAGTAATAGCTGCATAATTATTTATTAGAATTGTATTGTGTAACATCTTCGTTGGGAATTGCAATTACTGAAAAAGACTATAATGTTTATTCATTGCATGATAGCTTGACACCTACAAAATATAATATTAGACAAAAATAATTTAATGTATCTAAAATAATTTTTGACACAATTGTTTTTGAAGACGTGCTATCCCCACTTCCCTCCATTTTATTTTATTTTTTAAATTCTGGAAAAAGGGCATCCACGCTCATCTACATGGAGTAGTGCTGCCATAGGTGACAATGTGGCTTCAGCATATCTCTGAAAGATGTACTAGAGGTTAGCAGTTGTTAAGGTTTTGTTTACAAAGCTAATACTGCATCACAGAGTGTATTTCACAGAGAAGGTACATGTAGCAACATCATACCGTATGAAATTTCATTGTTTTCAGATAGAAAGCTGAATACAAATGTGTCCTATAGATCTCAAGTCAGGGAAAACAAAGCCGTATTCTGTCCTGCTTTGTTAGTCCTGTAGGTTTGCCATGGCACACAGCCAGGGGATACACATACCATGGTACAAGTAGGGGAAAAGTTCTTCCCTTGTTTACTTTTTAGCTTTCAAAATCTTCACAAAATTTGTTTTGTTGTGATCCCAGATAGTCACAGGAAGTTATCAGGGAGAGCTACACTTTCCTTAAAGGAAGAAACTAAATTTTTAGTAAACCTATCCTGAAGAAAACAGCAGTTTTAAAGTGCAACCAAACAAGCAAATGGCATCTTCAGAAAAACTGCTTAATTTTATGAAACACATAACTTAATAAATCAAAATATACCACTATCATGGTTTCCACTGTGGTTTTACAAGTCTTATTTTCTGGGATATTCAAGATTATTTTGAAGTTTATGTGGTTGGCCATAGTATGTGTTTATTAAATATATGAGCTAATTCTTCTGAATTTGATGGATAAACATAATAACAATTTCTGGGTCAGGACAAAGGATTTTAGCACTAATGGTAGAACATAACTCATGTGTTTTACTAAAAGCTAAACTGTATTTTAGTAGTATTAGCATACATGATTTTTTTTTTCTAGGCCTGTTACCTGATTGAGGAGTCTGAGCATTTGTCTTAGATTTCTGGGCACCCTGGGGAATAGCTTGTAGATACATATGTCTAAAGACCATGACTGCCACAGAAACACAAAGCATCTGCTGCCTGCTGGATACTTTGAGCCTGTTGTAGTGGGCACAACAGTCTTGGTGCTGTGCTGTTGTGCTGCAAATACACTGAAAAAAGGAATGACAATATAGCATGGAAAAGTCTAGTGCTTTATAAGCAAACTTTTAGATGTTCAGGACTCAGAACATCAGTGTAGTTTCAGCCCATCCTTACCCATACACTGAAGGATTTCATTGTTCTGATTTTAGGTTGGATAACTACCAAAAGGAAAAATCACCTGATTAGCAGGTGGCTCAGAGACTGGTGCCACCAACACCACTTTGGGGTTTTTGACCATCATGAAATTTTCATGATGCCAGGTCTGGTCACAGATGGAGTTCATCTGTCTCAAGGTGGGAGAAGGATCCTTGTGAACAAGATAGTGAGGCTCATAGAAAGGGCTTTAAACTAATTTTGAAGGGGTAAAGGGATAAAACCAGGGTCACTAGATTGAGCCTAAGGATGGCAAAACAGTGCTGGGAGTAAATCCTACACAATCAGCTTCCTTCTTGAGATGCCTGTACACCAATGCACACAGCAAGGGAAATAAACAGGAGTATCTGGAAGCTTGTGGATTATGATGTGGTGGCAATTGCAGAGACATAGTGGGACAGCTCACATGACTGAAATGTGGTCATGGATGGCTATGCCCTTTTTACGAAAGACAGGCCAGTCAGGTGAGGTAGTGAAGTTGCTCTTTATGTGAGAGAGCAGCTGGAAGGTACTGAATTCTATCCAGGTGAGAATGAGGGGCAAGCTGAGAGTTTGTGGGTTAGAATTAAGAAGGAGGAGCCAGGTAACTACACAGTGGTCAGCCCCACCACATTCCTTGGAAAGGTGATGGAAAGGCTTATCCTGGGTGCTGTCTCCAGGAATTTAAAGAACAAGAAGGTCATTAGGAGCAGTCACCATGGCTTTACCAAAGGGAAGTCATGTTCGATCGACCTGATAGCCTTTGATAAAGATGTAACCAGGTGGATAG
>WBNH01005739.1:0-11500 GCA_013401255.1 Urocolius indicus
TGTGTGTGTGCCTCTGTGTGTGCCTGAGTGTTGGGGGGTTGATGGATGCTCCCCTGGCCATTTTCAGTGCCTCTGCAATGGCCCCTGGTGCTGAACTCCCTGAAGGAGCTGATGAAGTGTCTGTATTGTGGCACCCGAACCTCTGCATGCGGCAGGCAACGTTTAAAACACCTTCCCCCCTTTCTCTCGCTCTCACAGACCTCCTTCCACGTCACCTCACATGCCTTTTCCAATGCCCTGGCACCGTGTGGCATGTACAGAAATAACGGGCTCAACACTTCCCTGGAGAAGAGCCACGTCACCGGCACGGCCAACTTCATCACAGCCACTGAGCACCACAACTTCCACCCCAGCTACAACCCCAGCGCCCCGTCGCACTGTTAGCTCTGCGGCAGCAGCAACGGTGGGGTGAAGCCCTTTGAGTTTACTGCTTGCTGCCTAGATTAAAAAAACAACCACTCCCCTCAACCCAACAGGAGCAAACAACAGCACTGGCCTTACCCTGAATCTGCTGCTAAGCCTCAGCTGAAGGCAGCACGGGAGGCACTGCATGGCTGTGGTTTGGCTGCTGAACGAGCTGGGAGGCTACTTCATCCAGAATGCGGCTGGGTTCTGTTACAGTCTGTGCCACCTCTCCTGAATGCAACTTGGGATGTGGCTGTTGTGACCGTTGAGGAGAGCAAACACCGCACAGAGGGCAGGAAACACACATGCTTCACACCATTAACCACCCGAGGCAAGGCTGAACACAGGAAAAACCACCCCAGCTCAACTCAGAGCCTGGCTCTCACCATTGGATGAAGAGCCAAACAATGAACAGCTTAAAGGCAGCAGCACATTTGTTAAAACACCCTCCCTGCACCCCAAACTGTTGTGTTTTCATCCTTCTCTATAATTCAGCGTTGAGGGAACAGCAGTTTGAATCTGTTCAGCACACACAGCCACTGTGGTACTAGATAAAAATAACTAATTTAACAGGATGACTATTACCAGGAGTAACATCATGAAGGGTTTGTGTGATTAGATGCCAGTTAAACAGCTCCTCTGAACCCTTTAACTTAATTTACAGGCAGCATATAGTTATATATCCTAGAACTCCAGACATGACGTGGATTTGTTCCCATGACCTTTTCTCTGTCACTAATGATCCTTTAAAATCTTGTCTCGTGTACCAAGGACCATTAAAAATTCAGACTTTAAACTGTTTCTGTATTATTTAATGAACAACCAAACTGCTTCCAGAGGAACCCATTAAGCCTTTGGGTTCCTTGTAAAGAGCAAACGTTCCTCCTCCCTTTACCTCTCAGAACTACAATCGTTTATGAAACGACTCAGATGAAGACAACTCATCAAAATGCTTGAAGTTTTATTGCAACAACTGTAATCAACCAGCCAGTGAAAGTGCAGCACTGAACTACAAGGAACACCTTGGCACATTTGGCTTCAAAACTGGCCTTGAAGAGAAACTCGGGTGCAACGGTCCTGCCTCACAGGTGTGATGTAGTCACAGGGTGTCTGTTAAAAAGCAGAATCACCAATGAAAAACGAGTGGAGTAGGATGCCTGAGTAAAAGCACACAGGCAGCGTGAGAAGGTGAGGTGCTTCAACACACCGGCAAGGCAGAGGCATCCTGTGGAGATTAATGATGTCACTAAGCAGAAATCTGAAGTGCAAAAGTGAACAGGCCTGAGCTTGAGCTTCTTTTAAAACATTCAAAGCCCAGAGGAACTGCACGTTCTGGCTCTGCTGTCCAAGTTTCAGTCACACCTACCAAATGATTCCTGTTTTCACTGCAATGCCCCTGGTTATCTCAAACAGAAGCAGCTGAGTTCACACAGTTACACAGGAACAAGGAAACAGAGTAAACAGAAACGGGCCTGAGGACTTAACTTCTGAAATAGTTAACACATGAACACATGAATAAGATGCTTCCCTCACTCACTGCTATTCTTCTGTTTGTCTCTAGCCAATACCTTGAGCTTCTTACAATTTCCCTTTCTCCTCCTGAAAGGAAACATAACAAAGTGCAGGATTAATACAAACAGTTGTGACAGTTGCACTTGTATTTTTATCCACAGATTTTTCTGTAGGTGGAATAATTTAAGGGTGAGAATGCTCCTTAAAAACATCATTTAGTGGCTTTTGTCAACCATTTCCCACCTGTTTTCACACTTAGTCACACCCACCCCCTTTTCCTCCTTGCCTTAGTTTTTTGTTTGTTTCTTGAACAGAAACCAGCTCCTTTGAACAGCTGTGTACCTTATGGTGCCTTCACAGAGACTACATCCTGACATACTGTACAAATTCAGCACACCACCCTAAAGATCACAGAATCACACACTCTTAAGGGTTGGAAGGGACCTGTGGAAAACTCATCTAGTGCAATCCCCCTGCCAGAGCAGGACCACCTAGAGTAGGTCACACAGGAACTCATCCAGCTGGGTTTGAATGTCTCCAGAGAAGGAGACTCAAGGTGGCACGATTAACTGCTGAGAATCCACCCCAGTCACTTTCTACTCTGTGTTTTGAAATCAGGATTTTCACATTTGCAGATAAAAATGATGTGAGGCTGTGCTGTGAAACCAAGACAAACCACAGCTCTTAATGGTCTGAAGCCTTAAAAAGCACACACAAGAGCATAAGAACAGCAGCAGAGATGGTGTGTTCCTTCCCTGTAGAAAAGGCATATCAAAACATTCCTTTAAATAACCTCATCTTTAAAGTTCTGGCTTCTGTATCACAGTCACAAGGAAACAACACAGTGCTCTCACACAGGAGATGAGTCTCAGACAGCAGGTGGCTGAAGACAATAGGAGGCGAGAAACAAGAGCAGTGGGTGAACAGAGATCCTGTTCCCAGGTTCAACTAACACTGTGATCCCCTGCTAGGCAAATATCCTTCACTCCCATCCATTAGCAGCACAAGCTAATCACATTTTCCAACTGTAGTCAGCAGAGAAAAGAAGATCAAGACAAAAAATCCTACTCAGTCAAGCACACAAAGCACAGCAGCACTCTGGTTCCACGGTCCGTGGGCAGAACCCCTTTTATTAAACATTATAAACTCAGCAATGTACATAATTTCCTATATACAAATCAAGTTTATCAATTTTAAAAAGTGCTGTTTGAAAGTAGGTTTTATTTAAAGCACAAAGGAATGGGGATTGAATGTCAAGCCAGAGGGAATCGGTTCATGAGCAGCACTGGGAACACAGACACATCGACAGGGGCACGAGACACTTCATGTTGATTTACTGAAAACTTGTGAGAAGGAACATTCAGCTCATTTGATACAAACAGTACATAGTGCTTCCACCATCTCTATTCCAATGAAGTATATAGTTGAATCCTTTTTAAAGCAAGGTACTCTGAAAACTTCTATTGTAAAATACCAGCCTATATACTTATTCCAAACAAAAGGTTCCAATCCTGGAATGGAATCAAGGCAGACAATACCAGATGCCTGTGTAGACTAGTGGCAGGCAGGTGAGCTACATAAGAAAAACCCCACTTTTCCAAGGTATCCTACCACAAAAATGAGATGATCTAGCACACTGATATTATAAATGAACCAACCAGCTGACCCCAGGGCTACAAAAAGGTGGCTGGACAGTAAGAAATGTGTCAAGTGACCACTAAAACATGTCTAAAACATAACTGCACGACAGTATAAACACACAGGGGATGTTGTTCAGTTCTCTACATGCCACAGCTACTCGTTCTACTCTACCCTATGCTGTAGCTTGCCAATACTCTGTAGGTGCCATCACAGCAGGGGATACTCTGCAACACCAGCTCCTTTCCTGCCTGCTTTTGCTCCATTTCCCAACATTAAGGCGAGCCTCCAGAAAGACTGATGGAGGAAAAGAGATATCAAGTAGTAGCCTGGCTGACAGAAGTTCTGGAGAAGACTAGGCCAGAGAGAATGTGAGATCAATTAACAGGGGCACGCTATAAGGCCAAACTTACATGACTTCACACAAATGGAAAGAGCCACACAAGAGCTTAAACTCACACTTTGTGGATTTTTTTCATCCACAATGAGCTTGAGGGCACTTTTTTATCCCCCCTGTGCTAGGAACATGCTCCTGCAATCCCCTGTAAAGGTAGTACAAATCAAAAGCTAGTGGTGAAAGATTGCTTTGTCCTGGCTGCTGGAAATGGAGGCAGAGAAAGCACTACCAGTGTGAAAGGACAGTGCTGCAAATATCCTCAGTGTTTCCATTAGGGATTTCCTATAGCAAGCCTAGCTTTGTTCTATTGCACAAAAACTGTCAGTGGAAAGAAAAGTTGACAGAAATGTAACATTTTTAGAAACCACTTTTGAAAAAGGAAAGTTAAGGGCACTCGACTGAAGAAAGTTCATTCAGGAAACCAAAAGCCATGTCTGGGTAACTGCAGGCCATCCAAGTGAGACTTGAGAATAAGGAAGAATTGTTTCAGCCTTGCAGGCCCAAGAGTATGGAAATCTAGTGAAATCCACAGAAATGATGTTGGCTGAAGAGCCACACTCCTTCACTTTCTGCAACCTTCAATTGTCCTTGGAATCATCTGCTAACGGGAGGTTTCGGGTATTCAAAAGGTACTTCCAAGCAGCTGCCAGAGATCTCTTTACAGGGGCTGTGCTGCCAGACTGACCTGCTTCATTCACCCCAATTTGCATTTGTTATCTCCAAGGATGGCTCTCCATACTCACAGCTGTGCTGCAGTTCTGCTTCTTGGGCTCCCTCAACAGTCCTCAGGGCGGGAGAACCGAGCCCCTAGCATGAAACCACGGCACAGGATTGTCCTAAGGCAGCTCCAGTGTGAGCAGACATAAGAGAATGTGCTCCAAAAGCAGAGCATTGCTATCAAATGCTGTGTTTTTGGGTTTTTTTTCCCTAGGATCTCTTTTAACAGATTGCCAAATATATTCTGTGTGCAAACAGGTCTCCTTTTTGCTCTATGATCAGAGGCCTCATAATTTAAAGCGTGATTAGCCAGCAGCTTCTTATCTACAGTACCTACAGCAGCCTGTAGTAAAGCGAGCCTTAAAAACCATTAGAAAAAATATTTCCTTAGAGCACTTTAAATAATTTACAAAATTCTACAAAAAAACCCCCTAGCTATGTTTTATCTGGGACATCCCTGTTCAATAGAGACATTTTTCACATGAGTGTGTGCAGGATACACAGGTATATCTCCCACCGTTTCTCCTTTTCCTGTCTCAAGTGTTGTCAGGGTCGTGGCCATGATGGTTCCTTTCTAAAAAAAAGACTGTTACTGTAAAAAAATATAAATGTACTTACATATTTGAAAGCTTTTTTTTCAAGAGGGAATCTGGGCAGTCCCTTGCAGGTATGGCAGTACATTTTGCACTGGTTTTGTCTAAACCTTCCTGCCCTTGGTCCACTTCACAAGCTGTTTCCCTATCTTGCAAGACAGATCTTTTTCCTTCCAAACTGGAGCTGGACACCTGAATTTCTTCCTGCCCGTCACTGTCCTGACAGACAAATTTTTCCTTCTTAATGCACATCTGCATACTGTTATCTGTAGACTCTCCTCCACTAGTTTGATCCACTGTTACTGCTCTTGCATTTCGTTCCTGCAGCACGCAACCTACACTTGGATCTGGCCTCTGGTCCTGCTGGTTATCCCCTCCTTTACTCCATGTATGTACACTCTGCTGAGGTGTGTCTCTGCTGGCTTTATCTGCTTTTCCCTCTGCTACACTGTGTTCAGGGTGTGTGAGATGTAAATTTGCATGGGCCCAGCTGCCTTTGTTGCTATCTCTTTCCTCAGTCCACGTCTGTGTGCTCTCAGGTTTGGATGCTGCTCTGCAAACCTTATCTACTTTTACTGCTGCCACACTCTGTTCCTGCAAGAGGAGACTGGAGTGTGAATCCGACTGGTCTCCTGAAGCATGAGCCTTTCTGCATCCCTCTGCTTCCTCTTTTATACATAAAGGAGCAGCCTCCAGCCTTTCACAGGTGTCTGCTGCGTGGGGACTTGACATCTGCACAGCGAGCTGCTGAGAACTGTACTCTTTTATTGCTGTCTTGCTCTCCTCACTGGATTCACCTCTTGACAAGGGGGCTCCTTGTCCCTGGTTTAGTACATCTGTCTCCTGGGAAGCTACTTCTGTTCCTAACACACTGCTCTGGCTGAGCAAACGCTCTGCTTTCTGCTTTTTGTTCAGAAGCATGGATTTCTTCCTGTCCCGTGCGTATTTCAGACCTGCAATAAACTTACTGGAAATTTTTAGGTGAAAGGTGTTCTTCCTTTTAGCTCTAGCCTTTGCATTCATTACCTTTCGTACTTTACACTCTTGGTTTCTGCTGGATTTAGGTGCAGGTGTTTTCTGCACAGGCTCTATGTTAGGGACATCCTTTTTACCTGCTAAGTTTCCAAGTAACTCACCACCAGCAACACCTTTAACCCCTGCTACAGCTTGCTTAGCTTTTGACTGACCAGTAGTATGAAGATTAACATCCTCTGCAGAGGGAGCGGGTTTCCCACTGCCATGTAACATTGCACTTTTCCCTTCTGTTCTCTGAGAGCTCTTCAGCTCATCAGTTTGCTGAGACACCACAGTCTTTTTACCCTGGCCCTGCACGAGGTCAGTCTCGTTTTCAACCGGCTGCTGCTTGGCTTTCCCTTTATTAGCAGTTTGTTTGGTCACTCGCAATAGGTCCAGAGTTGCATCATCTTTTTCCACCTCAGGATGATTTGCAGAGTCTTTGGCCTTTTCTGCTAGAAACTTCCTGATTTCTTGTTCGATGCTGTCGTCGCTGTCCACTGAGCTGCTGTCGTCAGCGTCTGACGCAGCTCTGAGGGCGCACCTTCTGCTGTCAGCTCCCTGCAGGTTACTGGGGTTTGAAGCAGGTTTAGGTTTATATCCTTTTTTAAGCTGGGAGTTAAACTCCAAGTTCTTTGTGGTTTCTTGTTTTTCACTGGTGGGTTTGATGTTTCCACTGTCTGAGTTTCTGGCTGTGTTCTCTTTCGCAGCTTTTCTAGGCTTCGAGAGGCAGCTTTTCAGCTGAACAGGATTTTTACACTTCCACTCGTTTTGTTGGAGGCTACTAAATCCATCCAGCAGCTGAGTTTCGCTCTCGTTAAATCTGACTCTCTTCTTGCACTGAGACTTCTGCTCCTTTGATTTCTTCTTTAATTTTCTTTTAGACTGTAAAAGGTCCTTGATGGCGCTATCCAGGTCCTCATCACTATCCAGAGAACTGCTCTCATCACCTGAGCCATCCCTTTCTTGAGTTTCGGTGGTATTTTTCACAAGCATTCTTGAGCTACTCTGAACCTGCACAACAGGGTTTACAGAGTCCAAGGCCACACATCTGCCATCAGACCCAGGCAATCTGGAAGGCATCAGCTGCTGCTGCCTCGTCTCTTTGCTACAGAGCCTTTGGGCATCAGATTGTTCCCTGGGGCTGCTCAGGGCACCCTCCCCTTGGAGCACAGGAACTCTGGAATAGTTTCCTGGATGGAGAAGTCCGGTCTCCAGCAGTTCTGGTGCTTTTGATACACCTTGTTTTGCTAGTCCACCTTCCCTTTTAAGCCTCTTTTTACGATTCAGTGGTAGCTTCAGTGTTTTGGGAAGAGAAGGCTCAAGGGTACCAGTGAGGCTGTTTTGATCAGAAGGCAAAGGCACCTGCATTGAGTGTGCCAGGCTGGGAGGCTTTGTTCCAAGGCTTTCCGACTGTGCTTTCAGAGCCAAAAAGGCCCTGATTTCTTGCTCTATACTATCATCACTGTCCACAAGGCTGCTGTCACTTTCGCAAAGGGAGGACGAGAGAAGCTGGGGAGAGAAGAAGGAATCTGCAGCCAGTGGCTTCTTGTCGCTTCCCATTTGGGCTGGCATGATGGTTTTGGAAATATCGAGGATAGCTTCTGCACACATGAGCTCTGCAGATGTGTCAGCTCTGCAGGAGGCCTGCAACGTGAGCTCACAAGCAGCGATCTTGTTTTCTGGAGGTGCAAAACGTCTGGCCTTTTTCAGTGGTTTGAACAGCTTGTTCAGTTCACGGCTGGCGCTCTCGAACTCTGTTGCCTTTGAAGTGAGCCCTTTTCTTTTGTTGCTTATGGGGCTTTTGTGAATCTCGGCTGAGGCACTTTTTGCTGAGCTAATCGTTAGGCTTGCAGAAATGGCCGCCATCCCCTCTGCATCAAACTGTTCCCTCTGCAAAGGGACACAGTCTGTAGCTCGATCTGCCTCTTTCCTGATCTTCTCCAGCTGATAAAGCTGAATGGCTTCTTCGATGCCATCGTCGCTGCTCGAGTCTGACACGTGCACGCTCTCGTTAACGAGCGCTCCCTTCGTCTCCCAGTAATTAGTTCCACTTCCCTCATTTCTCTCCATTAGCCAGGGCTGGCTGGCAGTGGCTATTTCCAGATAGGCCTGGTTCACTTGGCTGAAATCAGCAGGCTCCTCCTGGATTTTGGTTGGCAAACACTTGGGCTGAGCCTCGGTTTTCTGTAGCTTGGGATGGTGTCTCAAGAGGAGCGCGTTGCAGCCTGGCTTTAGAGCGCCACAGTTTGCCTGGTTTGTTGGGTCTTTGTTGCATTTTAGGACAGATCTCACATGGGAATCTTTTTTATGCTCTCCAATTATGCATTTACTAATTCCTTGCTGCTTCTTCTCATTCAAGAACTGCACTATTTCAGCTTGAATGCTCTGTTCAAAAGAGTCGTCGCTGCTGATGCTCTGAGGGGAAGCAGGCTGTAGCCTTTTACTGATTCCCAGGTGGTCAGACAGGTACTCTTCAGACAGCATCTCAGCTTGAAATTTCACCGGGAGAAGGTCACTAGCCATTTTATTCTGCGAGAATTCTCTCTTAAACCTTTTGTCACTGCTTGGATTTTCAGAACACTCCGCATTCCTTTGCAGTGACTGGCTGCTTTTGCTTTTTGCTTTCAAGTACTCTTGGATGGCTTCCTCTATGCCTCGGTCAACAGAATCGTCGCTATCGGAATCGAGTAAGAGACTCCCAAAGCCCACGTTCTCTTCCACTTCAGCGTCGTCTGAGTCAGCAGGGCAGCCACACTCGCTGTACTGAGGATGCTTTCGCAGCAAAGCGGTGCTGGATGAGACTCTCTTACTGGTGCCCTTTTCTCCCTTTTGTTTCTTCTGCATAATACAACCATACTCATTGTTCATACCCAGGGAACACTCTTGGCTTTGCAGGTTGTTTATGATCATCTGAACTTTTGCACTTACAGAGGTTCCAGTGACGTCCCGTTCAGATTCAGAGAAGCAAACGGGGTATCTACAGTTCCTTGCTGGTCCAAAGGACTCCCACTTTGTCTGAAGAGCTACCAAAGGAGAAGCATTCATAAGGAACATTCTAGCAGACAACCTCCAAGTCCACAATGGAACAGCTTTTCAGACTGATGTCTCTTCCATCCTACAACAAGAAAATAAGAGAGGAAAACATCTTTTATTACACAGCTAAGTTGTAGAAGCTTCATATAGTAATACTGGTAACACAAATTGTACACCATTAACACTCACAAGAGCTTCTCCTCAACATCACTTCCATGGGTAAATTAGTCACTACTGCCCTGAGGGATAAGACAGAGCACTCAGCATTCGTGGGTTTTGGTATTTTCTGGCACAATCACAGTCTTCACTTGTGAAACTCTTCCTGCCCTTTCCAGTGAAGGCTGCACTCTGAATTGCACATGCTCCTAAATAACCTTGCATTGCCAAGACCCCCAGTGTGAGTTGCCCCAATGACAGTCCAGCGCACAGGCACGTGTGATCCCCTCCTGTCCCAATGTGTTTACAGTGAACTCCGTGGCAAGGGAGAAAGAACGGTTATAAGGGAACCTTTCATAATAAAGTAGGACTGGTGGGAGTGGAGAACCCTGCAAAACATTCTGCTCCCTGTGTTTCCTTTGGCAGAACTGCCCTTTGTAAAGAACTCCTGCCACGCTGAGCTCAGCTCTTCCAGTTTTACAACAACAACAACAATGTTGGCTATGTCCATGTGGGATATAATGGGCGGATGTGAAGCAAGCTTGCCCATGCCATGGCGGAACACAAACCAACTCTTGTTGAAAGAGCAGAGAAACCAAGTTAGAGTGATGCATGAAATCACACACTAATCCCAGACAGCCTTTACTAGCTCTGACTTGGCATCACACACACAGAGCTGAGAGGCTTGGGGCAGCTCAAAAAGAAAAGGCAGCATATTTCTTTCCAAAACACACTATACAGCGGTAACCTCAAGACATCCATCACTTTGGCTTCACTGCAGGATAAACGTGCTTGGTAGAGATAAAACTTATAGGAGAAGGTATGAAAACGCTGGGTGACACTCCAAAGAGTTCACAACTTCCATGCTGTCCCGTGAGGGCTGAAGGTTTCATCCTGCAGCAGCATTTGATGGGATCAAAATGGTTTGTAAACCTTCAGGAGGCACACAGCAACCCCAACAAAAACCAGTAGCAGAGTGGTTCTTCCAGCCTAGCTCACCATCTTCCCACACAAAGCCAGCCAGCCCTGGCTGCAGCGTGGCACTGGACTGTACACAGACGTGCTTCTGACTCTGCATCCTCTCTGACCTTGCCCTTGTCAATTATTCTCTAGTTCTGGCTTCAATCAAATTAATAAGTGACAATACTTTAAAGAACTAATGATTCTAAACTCTTTAAAATGTAGATTTACTTGCTACTGAGAATAACAGACAACAAATGCTTTTGTCAAAGTTACTCTGGGACCTGTGCTCAGGGAACAGCTTTATTGCCACCTTGACAAGCTTTTGCAGCTTCACTGGCTGATTCTCTGCCCCAGAACATCTTTGCAGAAGACACTGTAACCCGAGCTCTGGATGGCTCTTTCTGGTTTGCTTTTCCTTGGTAATAACTCATCTCAAAACATCACTCCTGCAGAACTTACATTTTCAGTATAACGATGAAGAACATCCCTCCTTGCTGGCTGGTACCTGGAGCAACCCAACACATGCTGTTTTAAACCGCCACTTTTTAGTCAGCAGAAGATAGTTTGGCCTGACTTCTGCTATACAGGCACCGGTGAAACAGAATGGATCTTGATAATTCCTCTACTTGGCCATGAACTGGCTGGGGAAGCCCCTCATGATGTGAGTCAGAACCCCAGCTTTCAGAACCATGTGCAGGGATCATTTCTAAAGCAGCCTCCACCACATTCACCGGTGCAAACAGAAAGTAAAAACAGTTTTTTTCCCCTTATGATAAGCAGCCCAGGATCAAAAAGACAGAAATTAGAACACCTAATCATCTCGAAGAAATGCAATTAACACACTTAAGCTCCCAACTTCATTAAAAACAAAACAACTTTGTTTCTTTTCCCCATTAACCTATTTCCACAGTTTCCAGGAGAAGGGGCAGGTGCCTTTGTCACCCTACAGCAGGATGGCAGCTGCCCTGCAAGAACGACACGGGACTGGCATGTACCTTCCTGCCCAAGAACTGCTGCAGGCCAGGGCACCCACGGATGGTGTGAGGGGGACACCAGGGGACACACACAG
>WBNH01005746.1:0-59491 GCA_013401255.1 Urocolius indicus
CTGCATTCAGCTCCCTTGGCCACGACTCTTTGGAGCTGACCATCTCAGCAGATATTAACAGAGCTTTCACCAAACATGAGAGACCTAGACTTCTGCAGATGACAGCTTGAATATCTAGGCAGGGAATCCTTGTGTGTAGCCTGGGTTTCCCAGGGGATGGTGGTTTGTGTAACTGTGCTGCATGTGTGTGTGTGTGTGTGTCTATTAGTCCTCCTCATCCATTTCTGCACACATTGGCTGAAAATTAGACCTCATGCTTAAGGATTTCAAGCTCTTATGGTTTACTGGGCTGGTCCTTAGCTCATCTTAGAAACACCGAAGTGTCCCCACAAGAAACACTTTGGGAACTCAGGTTTTATTCTGCTGTTGGAGGAACAATTTGCTTTCTAAATCCAAAGCAAGACCCACTTTCAAAGCTGAGCTGCAGTGCAAGCTTTGGAGACTACAGAAGCTTCCTAGAAACCACTGGCATAGCATCAAAACCCCCCCAACCTCTACCTGCTTATATGAATAGGTGCTGTTTTTAGCTGAAGAATTAACTGTTCTGCTCAGTGAGCATCCACTCCTGCAGAGTGGCATCTTCCAGATCCTCAGAACTAAAGATGACAAAAATAAGAAACAAAGACAACCTTTTTCTTAGGGGATTTCTCCACCTCAAAAAGTGCCTGTTGAAGGGACTAACCTACCATTTCCCATGCAGCTTTGCTTAGTTCTTCAGAGCAAATTGAAGGCTCTGCTTGTCTTAAAACCTCTCATTTTTGCTTCACGGAACCGAAGCCACAACATTCCTTTTTCCACATGAAACCTCTGATTTCTCTGGGGTTTTTTTTTCAACTATTTCCAATACCAGGTTGTAGCCTCAATTAAAAAAAAAAAAAAAAGCTGCTTTTCAATTACTGAGATTCAATTTGTTCTCTTTCTCAGAGCTTTGGCTTAATCCAGTGCAGAAAGGTACATTGATAAACTCTTTGAGGGAGCAACGCTTGGCATTTCATTAGCTCTTAAAAGACAGCTGAGCAAGTTAAGCAGGGGCTAGGAAAGATGTTAATTAGCCTTCCAGAGATTACCTTCTGCAAAAATAGTCCCTTTTTTTTATTCCATTGGTTAAAAGACCTTGGAGCAGGTTGACTCCTTGCTTAAACATCTCTCCCCTGTGTGGTTTCTTCATGGTGGGCATCAAATAAATCCAAGTGTTTCCCTCAGCATCCTGCTATGTCCTTTCTCCCATCTGAGGCTGAAAATGCTCCTTGCACAAGCGTTACCCCCAGGGCTGGCCTGAGAGGGATCATTCATGTGTGGTTTGTGTCTTTGTTGGATGGATTTGAGGCTTTTTACTGTATGGCCTCAGAGGAATTGCTACTGGTTCTGCTGGTAAAAGCAAGTCTGGCTCTGGATAAAATATATCTGGGGAATGTACAGTATGAAGCAGCATCAGTCATTTCAGAGTCTTTGCCTTGGTGCTGCTGCTATCTTCAGTCACAATATCAATCAGCCAGGCTCTGTGGGCACAGGCTTGTTTGCCATTCAGCTGCAGACAGCTTGTAAACTTATTCCACCCTCTGTGCTAATTATCACACCTTCCATTAGACTAATTGGTCACTTCTCAAGCTTTTGTCTGGGGATTGAAAGGGATTGAAGAGACAGATTTGCTGCAAGGAGGTGGAGATTGGAGCTGAGGCAGAACTGTTGCCCTGAGAGGGGTGTCAGCCCCTGTTCCAGGCTGCCCAGGGAGCTGGGGGAGTGCCCAGCCCTGGAGGGATCCCAAAGCTGAGATGCTGAGGGCTGTGGGTCAGTGCTGGGCTGGGCAGGGTGAGGGCAGGGCTGGGACTGCAGCAGCTTCAAGGGCTTGAACAACCAACATAATCCTGTGATTCTATGTGGCTTCTGCTTCTCCATTGGGATATTGGGAGTGTTGAAGACTTTCTGACCACTCAATAGAGAAATGCTTCCTAGTTCCCAGTCTAAACCTCACCCTGTGCAGGTCTGAATCAGCATCTCCTCCACATCCCCTCCTCGGGAAGCTGCAGGGATCAGTGAGCTCACCTCTCACACCACACAAGCCCAGTGACTTCTCTCCAGCCACTCCTCTCCCAGTTTTTTCTTTATACCCTTGTCCTGGGTGCAGAGTCTGGTACTAGATCTTGTGAAATTTCACCCCATGAATGGTTTGTGGCTACTCCAATTTCAACAGATGTGCTCAGAACCCTTTCTATTATTGAGCTGGATCTAAACCTTGTTTTGTTTCCTTGTTAACAAGAAGGGGTTTAATTAAATAGCCTGCTGCATGTGATGCTCTGTGTCTTGTCTCAGTGACACGAGGCACTGCCTGATTATAACTAAGAAAGTCTCAATGGGAGCAGAGATGCTCCAGGTTTGCACAGTTCCCACTAAGCTGCATGATTTATTCAGCAACAGCACTCTGGCAAAGTCTTGCTCCACAAATGCTTGTTAATGAGGAATGCAGCCTGCTCCCAGAAAGCAGCCTTGAGCTTTGCAGGCTGGGAACTGCTGCATTTGCTTACAGCCTCTTCACTAGCAGTGCTGAAAGAGCCAGGAGGATACAGGGACATCCCCAGTAAGCCTGTTAATGAAGAAGGAATGCTTGAGCACTTCATGTATTTGATGCCTGATTACTATAGAAATAAATGAATCAGGGAAGCACATTGAACAGTCAATTCTCTCTTATTCAGGAGGCAGTAGGATTTAATTAAGTCTAAATAGCACTTAGCCTAGTGAATACTGAATCGATTGATGGGCTGAATCCTCCAGAGAGTGTTTCATTGGAAGCTCTGTCTGATTCCTTGGATGCTTGAGCAAAAGTCAAGAGATCCTTTACAAACCCTGTTCCTCTCAAGGCTAAAGACTGTGATGTTCACTTCCAAACTCAGTTTTCCGTTCAGGAGCTCATTGATCCTCAGTCCTTCTAGAGACATGAATCTTTTCCACTTCCCAGTGGTGTTAAATCAGTAGTGACAGCACTGAAGTCTCTGAGGCTACACAAGAAAAGGAGCTGGGACCTTCATGCCACAGGCCTGGGGGTGATGCCAGGACTTACAGAGCATCTTCATGTGAGTGTCTCAGCTTGAGTCACATAAATCACTGGATACACACTATGCCTGGGGAGAAAAAACATGGCTTTAGGAGCTTAACAGTCTTGCAAAGTCCTGACTGGAACATGTGTCATAACCTAATGACCAAAGGCCCTGTGCTGGGGGTGGTGAAGCTGGCACTGAAGCACAGCTGCTCCTCTTAGTTATGCCCACCAGTGACTCTGCTGGGGCAACTGTATGATGAGGTTATCACTTGTGAGTAGGGAGCTCATCTCCTCATGTGCTTTGCCTCAGTGATTGTGCAGTTAGAGGAGCAGGAATCATAGACTCACAGTATTGTAGGGGTTGGAAGGGACCTTTAGAGATCATCCAGTCCAAACCTTCCCTGCTGAAGCAGCTCCTCATCCACATGTAGCTCAGGGGTGATTGTGCTGTAAGCTGATGAGGCAGCTGATGCTTTTAGATGTAGCTGCTGAAGAATGATGTTACCACCAGCCCTCTTCCCTCCACACATAATACCTTCTCCCCCTCCTGGCATTTCCAAATAACCCTGACCACAGGAAAGTACATGAAAGCCCAGGTTAACAGGTTTCAGCCAAAACATCCCAAAGCAAAGAAGTTCTTTGCAAAGGATTATAGCAGGGATAAGCCTGACACCCTTCAAAGAAACTCTTAACAAGCGAGGAAGGGCTTGGTTCTGGTGCATCACCTAAGCCTTGCACAGCCCAGGCTCCCTCCCCTCAGCTATTCCTTGTGTCCTCTGCTGACCTGTTCTCATTTGACCATTGTAGTGTAGGTACAAGAGGAGAAATAAGTCTCTTAAATCCCAAGGCCGGGTGCTTTGCTGTCTGTCTGGACATCACACTCAACATCTGCTCTGTTCTAAGCACTAAACTCTGGGTATATTTGAGGCCATAGATTCCAGACATCTCGAAGTCCATCCACTCAAGGATATTCTGGCTTTAGCTGGAGGCAGGCAAATATCCAGATGGGAGCTGGGAACCCTTTTCAGTGAGTGCAAAATAACAAGACAAGGGCAATTTCCCATCTGCTCTGGGCTTGGAGCTAAGTCAGCATGTAAATGTTGTGGCTGGGGGGTTTTAGCAAGGACCCAGACCCACATGAGGCTGAGACACCCCAAGAGCAAACATGTTTTGGAGGAAGATGTACTGTTCTGGCATCAGGCAGCTGTGGGATGATCCCTCTCACTCCATCACACACTCCTAGCTCTTTTAATATCCCCCTATAAAAGTTGTGATGAACTCTTTCCATCTCTCAACTGCCTGTAGTTATTTGACAGTAATTAGATTTGGGGTATTTTAACTCGTGTTGCTCTCTTTTTCCTTTTGTTTTTGGCCACAGCAATAGTAACCAAGGGCAATTGATTAAGAGGGTCCCAGCAAACACAGCCACATCGTATGGCTGCTGGAGTGCTGAAGGGCAGCTTTCAGCAGGGCCAGGAGCAAGTGGGACAGCTGGAGACTGAGCAGATAGTTTTTGCCTGTGATGGGAAAGCAGCAAACAAGGAGCAGTTCCAATAGGATCAGGTTTTTCTTTGCAAGCTTAAAAAGAACAGAAATGTTTCCCTTTACCTCTGGGGAAATGAAGTTGCACATTAAAGCACTGACTTAGGAATAAGAGAAGCAAAGGGATTGTTTGAGGTAATATTTTTGGTTCTTTCCTGAAATCCCAGCATCAAATCCTCTTGTCCCTTCTTCTCAGGTGCAGAATTGGTGACAGTACTGTGGTTTTAATACACAACATCATGTTTCTTCTCCACAATTACCCTCATTCTGCACCCAATATCCCTCTCCTATTGCTCAGTGTTTAGCTGCCACTTCATTCTGCATCTAGAGCAATTTTGTTCTTGCTAACAAAAGCAATCACTGCAGCTCTTCCTTCTGCTCCGAGCCACAGTTCAACCCCTGCAAGTTGATGTAGCAAAAGTCCTGGTTACAAACCTTCAGCATGAAGGGAATGCTGTGGTTGTGAGATGAGCACAGAGCACAAAGCGCTCAGATTCCTCCAGCTACAGCAAGGGCTCCAGGCACATTTCCTAAAGCCTTGAGCTTTCCATGGCTGTGGATAGAGCCTCTGACTTCCCACAGCCCATATCCCAGGAGCTGAAAGAATCCCTGTGTTGAATTCACAGCTTTTAAGTGTGTTTTGAATGAATGATTCCTTTGAATGGAATGTGTCTTCCTGCCTGCCTCAGATACTGTGTTAGAAACAAGGTGAAACCATATTAGTTTGATTAATATGAGCAAGTGTTTCTTCTAGATCCAGCAAGGGGGGAAAAGAAAAAAGCAAAGAGGATGAGAAAGGATTATCTAAGCTGACCAGTGATTTGGGGAAACTTATTAACTGCTTAGGGAGCCACTTCCTTGCATGCAAAGCACAGATCAAGCACTTCCATTATCATCTAATGAAAGGCAAAGCAGGTGGGAAAGTCACACTAAATATTTGTTATATGTGACTCCAAGCAACTGCCCAGGGCCTAAGGCAAAGCAGCAACCTTCCCCAACCTGAGGGTGATGCACTGGAAACATTCATAAAGTGTCAGAGGATATTCTTCCAGTCTTTTTTTTGGGCACATAAGAACTGTCACATTCAAGCTAAGATCTAAATTAGCCCATCTCAAAGAGGCTGAGCATCATCAGTAACAAATGGACAGCAAAGCAGCTCCTTACCACTCTTTGCAGGGGAGTTATTCTGGCTTCTGAGATCTTCTTTTTCATTAACTATTACCATTCATTTTCTTTACTCTGCCCATGTGAAGTTGGATCCTCCCTCTGGCATCCCAAGGCAACATGTTCAACTCCCAAATCCACATCACACATTCCCCAGGGAGTGGACACAGGCTCACAGGACACACATACACACAGCTGGAGTTGTGTAGGATGCTTCCCTGACCTCATTTGGGGATCCCTCTCTTCTCCTTGCAATAGCTAAAGCCACAGTCAGAACTTATTCACATTGCATATTCTCCTGAAGTGATGGACTCCTTCTCCCCCCAACCCTTCCTGCAAAGGTTCCCAGAGCTGAGTGCACCTCTGTGGGTCTGGAGAGGAGAGAAACAATTGGAAATGATAAATGCTGGGAATTAGAAGTGAGCTAAAGTTGCTGTCACATTATAATGCAATTTTCAGCTCCAATGTTTCATAGTGGGCAAGATTTGCCTGTGGATTGCATGCACCCCACTGCAAAGGGAGCACTCATCCCCCAACCCCAGGCACATAAAGCTCTGCAGCAGAGGGGTTGTGCAAGATCCAGTAATAAAGAACAAGAATAGAACCTTAAATATGTCTCTGAGCAGAGCTGAAGTGTGCCCAATGTGTATTGCAGGACCAATGCCAGTGGGGAGTTTCCTCCTGGGGTGAGGAAGGAGGAGATTTTTGTGGCTTATTTGAGTGAAAAGCAGAGGAAAGCTGTTGGAAGGCTGCTTGGGGGGCTGTCAGCATCCAGGCACTGCTGGCAGGGGGGAAGACAAGGGCTGGCAAAGCTGTCATGAGATGCCAATTGGTGACACCTTAGCCCAGCATGTTTGAGCTCAGGGGGAGGTTGTAGCACATGAAGCTCAAGCAGAGCTTTGTATTATTTCTATAGCAACATCTGGGATTAGAGAGCAGCTTGGGCTCTGGAAGAGGAGCCAAAGTCCACTCTTCACCTTTAGTATCAATCCCTAACTTGATAGTTTTGCTCCAGGCTCAATCAAACAGGGAAGGTTCCATCAAACAATGTGACTTGGGCATGGCAAGTTGGTTCCTTTGTGCTGCTTTCCCCACTCACTCCATCCAGCAACCACTCTGCAGCGCATCAGCTTGATTTGATTTCAATCAAACTGAAGAGGAAATTCAATTGATCATCACTTTCTACCCAGAGCAAAGTCTTTGGGCTGCTTTGCATTCCAGACAGGCTCATCCTGTACCCAGCCAACCTCTAGGAAATGAATTCAGTCCAATTTGGAGAGCAGTGCAGCAGGTTAAGGCTGACATGCCTTTCGTGCAGTAGGACACGATGTGCAGTGGCTTGTATGTCACCTTTGTGTTGGCAAAACAGGGCTGAGGCAATGGATGCTTGGCAGAAATCATTATGGAAACGTTTGGGGTTTATTCATTCATGATGCATTTTAGAGCTATTTGCTAAAAGGCCAGGGAAACAGCCACAGAGATGTTTGCAGAGGAGAGAATACGGCTGCTCCTGGTGACAGGTTGCTGCTGAAATGCAGGAAAGCTCAGCCTGGCTGTTTGCAAACACTATAGATGTGTCACATAGAAAGCAATAGTCATGCAAGGTGTGCAAGGAAAGCAATGCCAGCATGGGGAGATGAAAGAACTGGCAAGGGAACAGTCCTCAGGTGATGGAGTGAGGCACCAGAACAAGCTTAGTGCAAGGTGTATGATCTGCCTGTTACCTACAGAAGATGCAACCTTTGCCTGATGACTGCCTGTATTCAACAGTCACCCCCAAAATACTGCCCTGCAGTCCACCTCCTTCCTCCCTCCCCTCCTCTTTCTTCTTATTAAACCCTGTTGTGCCTTCAAGCCAGGGCCCTGCTAATTCACTGTTGCTCCTACCTCTGCTTAGCTTGCTCACTGCTATTTACTGGCCCTGGCTTTCTTCCAGGCTCTTCATCTCCAGAAAGAAGTTCAGAGAGGCTCAGTGATGTGCAGGGAGGAGTAATGACCTTTCCAGAGCCCTGCAGAGGTAATGAATGCTGCAGGGTGCCACAGCCTCCAAACTCCAGCTCTTGAGTCAAGTAACATTTCCCAGCAGAGTGTGAATCTTGAGACTAAGAGAAGGAGAGACTAAAGAAGTGGGGAAAGTACAGATTTTGGGGGTCAGCAGAGGATTTAACCTTTACTGTGAGCCAGGCAAATCAATATGATGATGGCACATGTGACTGAGAACCTGCTCAAGTGGGGCCAGGCCCTTGCCAGCACTTGGAATTGCATGAGGGTGCAGCTTGAGAGCCAGAAAAGATTAGAGCCTACCAAATATTACCAAAGGCTGGGTTGTTGTGATGCTTCTGTGGAAAACAAGCTCCAAAAACACTTCCCCACTCTCCCCTGTGTCATAGTTCCTTGAACCTTTGCAGGTGAATTTGTGTTGAAGCCCAGTCTGTTCTAACCTCCCCCCAAACCTCAACCAAGCCAGAGATGTGTTGGGTTGGAAAGGAGTGATTTTGATGAGCCAGGGATGTGCTGAGTTTGAAAGGAGTGATTTTGGTGAGCCTGGGATGTGTTGGGTTGGAAAGGAGTGATTTTGATGAGCCAGGGATGTGCTGAGTTTGAAAGGAGTGATTTTGGTGAGCCTGGGATGTGTTGGGTTGGAAAGGAGTGATTTTGATGAGCCAGGGATGTGCTGAGTTTGAAAGGAGTGATTTTGGTGAGCCTGGGATGTGTTGGGTTGGAAAGGAGTGATTTTGATGAGCCAGGGATGTGCTGAGTTTGAAAGGAGTGATTTTGGTGAGCCTGGGATGTGTTGGGTTGGAAAGGAGTGATTTTGATGAGCCAGGGATGTGCTGAGTTTGAAAGGAGTGATTTTGGTGAGCCTGGGATGTGTTGGGTTGGAAAGGAGTGATTTTGATGAGCCAGGGATGTGCTGAGTTTGAAAGGAGTGATTTTGGTGAGCCTGGGATGTGTTGGGTTGGAAAGGAGTGATTTTGATGAGCCAGGGATGTGCTGAGTTTGAAAGGAGTGATTTTGGTGAGCCTGGGATGTGTTGGGTTGGAAAGGAGTGATTTTGATGAGCCAGGGATGTGCTGAGTTTGAAAGGAGTGATTTTGGTGAGCCTGGGATGTGTTGGGTTGGAAAGGAGTGATTTTGATGAGCCAGGGATGTGCTGAGTTTGAAAGGAGTGATTTTGGTGAGCCTGGGATGTGTTGGGTTGGAAAGGAGTGATTTTGATGAGCCAGGGATGTGCTGAGTTTGAAAGGAGTGATTTTGGTGAGCCTGGGATGTGTTGGGTTGGAAAGGAGTGATTTTGATGAGCCAGGGATGTGCTGAGTTTGAAAGGAGTGATTTTGGTGAGCCAGGGATGTGGTGGGTTGCAAAGGAGCGATTTTGGTGAGCTGTGGGGAGTGGAGAGGAGTCAATTTTGCAGCAGAAAGAAACCCCCACTGTTCTGGAGAAAGACTTAACACACTCTGGGGAGATGTTTTAGGTTTTCTTCAATTCCATTTGAAAGCAAAAAACCTCCAAAATCTGTTGAAAAGCCTCTCCCTCTGCCAGGCTAAAACATGTTTCTTACTACAGTGGCAGCTGGAGGGACCAAGTGAGGGAGGATTTGCTAAGGATATTTTCCAGCTGTGTGTGCTCCAGAGCTAGGGGGGGTACAGATGTTTGCCTCTGCATTGCTGCTCCAGGGATCTATGGTCCTTCATTTAACCCCCTAAAACCCCTTTGTTGCAATAATTCAGCTGGGAGGTGACAAAAAGAAAGGGAAAGAAAAGCCAAATGTTCCTAATGCAGAGGAGAAATGCTGCTTGGGTACTTTCAGCCAACACAGAGCACTGGGGGGCTTCGTTGATCTCTCAGCCTTGAGGTTGGTGCATCATTCACAACAATAATAGCTCTGGTAGCTGAAATTTGCCCTGGACTGTCATTTCTTCCAGTTCATTCCTTCCTTGTGTTTGAATCATGTTTGCAGTCTCAAGTATTCCAAAGCTGAGCTGTGTGCTGCTGAGCTGTGATTTACTTGGATAAGCCTGAGGTATCATTTCTGATCCCGTGGCTGGCAGGGTGTATTATCCATTGCCAGAGGGAATGTGTCCCTGCACTACATTTGCAATGCATTGTTCACACATGCCGGTTTCCAGCTCCTTTGACTACAATATTGAGCCCCCAACCAAAGCAAAAACAGCTTCACTTTGGGGCAAACCTCACCAGGGTGAGCTTTTCATCTCATTCCTCCCTGATGCCCCAGGAAGGAGGGTGAGGTGCCATCTGAAGGGCTGCCTAAGCCTGAGAGGGATGAAATGGCACCAAGCCTCAGTTTAGAGGTGGGGAAACAAGAGGAATGGGACTAGTTGAATCACTAGATGGGGTGAGGCTCCTACCTGAAGTCCCACAGATACCTGCTTGGAGCAGAAGGTTCTGGTTTTCCTTCCCCCTGCCAGCCCCAAGGCACAACCTCACCAGCTGTGGCCCTGAAGGCCATTCCTCTTGCTCTGAACCACCACAGTAATCACAAGAAAAACCTTTGTGAAGGTTGATTTTTTTCCCCCCTCTTCTGTTTTCTGCTGCTCAATTGGCTTTACATTGTGACTCTGCCTCCTCCTGAGGTCCATATCCTTAGGTAATAGTGCTAGGGCAAGGGAGAGGAGGAGCAAGATCTGGCCCCACTGCCCCATCAGAGGGGGTGAAAGCTTTCATTTGTCACCACAGAGATTCCACCCCAGATCCTGCAGTGACAAATCATTGTCACTAGGCTAATCAAGCTGCAGAGACAGGCTCATTTATCATGGCTCTTGGCTAAACAAAGCACTTTCCTCCCTCCTGCCTGGCTCTTACAAGGCTAAAAGAGCTGCACTGTGTGAGCACACACAGGCAGAGATCCCTGTGGCCTCACTGCTGTCAGTCAAAGCCTAAATCACCCAGAGATGTCAGAAACAAGTGGCCATGGACTTGCAGCATCCCCCTAAGTATCCTTTACCAGGGAAATAGAGAAGCCAGCCAGGCAGCATCAAGGCACTTGTTGCTCTTTGCCCCTCCTGCATCCTGAGCCAGGCTTGCAGCACTCACCAAACATGCTTCTGGGAGTCAGGTAGCTCATTCTGCTGGTCCTTTTGTAACTAAAATGGGAAGAACACTTGATTGGAAGTGGCAGTTAATAAGGCCAACTTGGTAGGTAGCAACTAGAATGGGATTTGAGAGGCTGGGGCTCATTTCCCTCATCCCCAGCTCAACCTTCTGCATGATAACAACCAATACAAATACTCCTGGCTGCTTTTAGTGCCTAAACCTCAAAAGGCTCAACTGCAGAAAAGCCAAATTCCTGGCCTGGGATTCACAACAACTTACTTAGCCAGTGGAAGCCAGCAGTTTGCATCCCTTCAGGCTGGCTGAGACTTTCACTTGTGTTCTCAGGGGAGCCTATTCCACATGAACCTTGTTGCCCACAGCAGTTCAGCTGAAGGGGGTGACTCATTCACACCCAGTAACTGCACACAACCTCATATATATGTGCCCTGGGTTAGGAGGGGGGGAGCTTCAATTTGCCTCTAGCTCTTAGGAAGGCTTTGCAGCAGACAGAAGTAGTTGTGGAGGTAGGCTACAGAGATGACAGTTAAAGCAGAGCTGTGTGCATTCAGTGCTCAGTCACACATGAGGCTCTTACAGGTAGGACAGCACAGATCAACTTTCATTTGGCCAGGCTGCTTCACTCAGCTGGAATAAGAGGCTGTGGACAGAGAATCTTACTACAAATTGTTTTCTCTCTTGAATAGAGTTGAGATGAGCTCTGTGAAGCAAAACATTCCCTGTGTCCTCCCTGCCCCTGTCTGTGTGGCAAACAGCTTCTCCTGTCCCCTGACGTGCTCACAAGCTGCTGCTGCTGGGAAAGAAGATTCCCTCCTAACTTCTTTCCTAGTCCTCTCTCTTCATCCCTCTGCTGTTGTCCCAGGGTGATGGATCTCTTCAGTCCATGTGCTATTGTTTCTCCTTGGTGACTGCAATGCTTCTATAGCAAAGGATATGGACTGTGAAGCTGAATGAGCCAGCTGCTGAGCAAGGAACAAATAGTGATTGGGATGTGAGTAATGATTAGCTCTTGTTGAAGTAATTGAAAGTACTTCAGGTTGATGTTTATTTACAAGTTGCCTGGGCTTTATATTCATCTCTTTAGCTGGGAGTTGCTGGCATGTGAGTGTTCTTTTCTGTCACATCATAAATCCTAGAAGGAGTTTGAAAAGGCAGTTCAAGAACCAGGTACATTCCCTAGTTGAGAGCCTCTGGCTACCTCCATGCTAATATTTTACATACTAAGTGCTGCTCACATCACTCTTGATGTGAGTCAACTCATAAATGTTCCAGAACCTTGCCCTGATTCCAGTTCCCCCTTCAAAGCTTCAAGTGCCATCTCCCAACCAAGGCTCTGTGTGCCCATAGGAAGAGTCTCCAAGTTACTCTCCCTCCCCCTTTCCCAGGGAGATCTTGGAAATTACATGAGGTTGAGCCCATTCTCTAAAGTTGATCTGATTAACGTGCTTGTGATTACACCCTGAGCCTTGCAGATGCCCCATCTGCCTGGTTGCAGGGCCACAGCATCAAGCCCCAAAGATGTTCTCCCTTCTGAGAGTCTTGCCCCAAGGTGATTTGATGTAAAGCAGGGTTAAATCTCTTCTCTGAGCCTCAGCTACTACCTAGAGATGGAGAGAGGGTTTCCTTTGCAGCCAGGCCCTGGATCTGTGCCAGCCCAGCCATTCTGAACTATAATTAGTCAAGATATGAAGGTGAATTATTCTCTGACAAAAGAAGGAGGCAGACGGGATTTTTAAGGCTTCATTAGTCCAGATACTGGCAGGGTCAGTCTTCTGAGCTCAGTGGCCTGAGCAGGTGATGGAGAGCAGCTTCTCAACTGTATAATTAACAAGCACTGAATAATTTGACAGATTGGAGAAACATTTCAATGTGTGTTCCAACAGGGGAGGTGATTGGCATGGCTGTGTTCTTTCCCAAAGAGGTATCAACAGTGCACACTAATGAGCCTGAGCTTGAGCTGGGGAGTCCTTGCAAAACATGATGGGGTGATTATGGCCAGGCTACAGTCAGGGCTTAAAGTTTAATGAGTTTAATACCACTGTGGGAGGTTTGGCATGAGGTTGGGAGCACCTGATCATATGCTCACTGTCACAGAAGCCCTGAGTGGTGGGGGCTGGAAGGGCCCTGCAGAGCTCCTCCAAGCGCCTGCTAAAGCAGGTTCCCCTCAATCAGAGGGCACAGGAATGTATCCAGATGAGTTTGGGAACCTCCAAAGAAGGAGATTCCCAGCTGAGTTTGTCATGAGGGGCTGGCTGTGACTCCCTGTAAGTCAGGATAGGCTTCTGACTCACTCTGTGCCTCATTTTACCCCTTTACTAAATGATTAGCTGAGCAGTAGTGGACCCTACCTGTACCCTGCACCTTCCAGGCTGAATGCAGTACACAGTACCAGGGCTGGCTCTGTATCTCTTGGAGCTCTACAGTCTGCACAGACTGGGAAAGACTTTCCCAACCCCTCAGCCATTTAATTGTATTTGCAGAAGTCCTCTGCCCCATCTCTTCCCCTGTCATTAGTGATTCTTATCCATCTGCTACCAAGCTGGAGTCTCTCAGTGAGGCACAAGCCTGTGTGTGTGCAGCAGAGCTCAGGGAAAGAGGTTAAGCACCCCAACTCTCTGCCTTCCTTGTTGCCCTGCTCTTCTTCCAGCATATAGCAAGTAGTAATCCCCAAGTTTATACTTTACACATCACTGTGTGTGTGTGTGTGTGTGCAAGCAGCAGAGAGCAGACACCTTTCACTACCTATGGCTGTGGCCCCCTGTACCTTCCAGCAGCTCCCATCAGTTGTCCTGCCAGGTAATTAACATCAAGGCTCCTGTGTTCCTTTTTCACATGAGACTCTGGGTTCTTTACTGAAAGCAGATTTCTTTCCCTACCTTGTTCTTTTTACCCTTTAAGCACAGGATTCAAATGGCCCACGAGCAGAGCCATTAGAACTTCTATCCTGTTTATACATTTGAGCTTCATCTTGGGGCATTTCAAATCAAACCCTGGAGATGCTCATTAACTGAAACCTAATGAATTTCCTTTTTTCCCCTTTCTCATTTTGTTCTTCAGCTGAAATGTCTGACCACTGCTGCCCCAGGCTCTCTCTGCCTTCCTCAGGTTGGGGGCAAAGGCTTCACCCACCAAGGGATGCAGTGAGGCAAAAAGAACTAAGACATGATCTGCTTGTGCTTTCCATTTTTCCCCCCAGCCATTCCTTTTCATCCCACCCATCTTGCCCTGGGCTGCTGTGGGTTCAGAGCAAACCATACCTGTGTTTCTGTGCTCTGACTCCATCTACCACCTTGCCCATTCCCCCCTCTTGCTCCCATCTACTGGTTTTGGGCTGCTTGCTGAAGGAACAGAGATGAAAATGAGCAGCACAAGCCCCCTCCAGTGCTGTGAGGAAGCATCTGGGGCTGCTCTGGGAGGAATGACAAAGCTCAAGTGTCTGGGGAAGATGTGATTTAACTCTATCTCTGTGGCAGATGGAGGGAAAGGGACACAAGGCCCTTGAATGATGGGACACGAGACCTTTATGTCTTTCAGACCTTGTAGTGAAAACAAACATTAGCATCATTATATGAGAGTAGTTCTTGCTTTAAACACTCCTCCTGATGTAATCAGCAAATGTCCCGTTGCAAGGCTTTCTCTGCAGTGCTTGGATGTGTTATAATCCCTTTAATTCCTCCTTGCTACATCTTTGAAGTGAGGTGCTCTTCTCCTTCTCACCTTTTCCATCAATGCATCTCTCTGGGGTTTGCTGGTTGCTGTGGGAGCTGGGGCTGCTCACAGCCATTGCCCCCCAGAGAACTTCCAAACACCCTGGAATCATCCATGTCATTGCCATCAGAGAGTCACTGCTTTTCCTGGACTAGATTTACACTCTTGGGGAAGGTTAATGTGATGGTCTAGCTAGTGAAGAAGGGCCTGCTAATAATCCCAGCATGGCAGGGAGGTACCCAGAGCTGCTTTTCCCCTCTCCTTGCTCCTGCACAGAGGTTGCTGATCTCTCTCTGATTTCAATGCAGTGCTGAAAAGCTGGAGCCAGAAGTGGGACTGCAGAGAGGGGTGGTGATAATTGTGCTGGAGGACAGTGAGCAATGGGAGATGTTGGAAATGCAGGGTCATCTAGGAAATTATCAACCCTGAGGTGTTTCTGTATGCACCTCACTGCTGAGAGAGAGAACTGGCATCTCATAAAACACATGAGGTTCCTGGGTGAAACAGCATCTCTTTGCTTCTGGGTGGATATTAACAACTTCTGAAGGAGAAAGGAGAAAGAAATGAGTGCCAGGAGCCTTGTGAGTTGAGAGTGCAGCTCTGAGCAGTGATGTACAACTCAAAGGTGATGTTCCATGGTGATCTCAGTGTTACTTTGTGCAAGAGACTTGCAAAGGGTGGGTAGAAAAGGGTTTGTGGTGGGGGCTGTGATAGGAGGCATGGAGACTTTCTGCTTTTGGCTTAGCTAACCCAACTGCATTGTGAATAATCCCCAAACCCTGTACTGTGTGATCAGGAAAGCACTTCTACCAACTCCCTGCTGCTTGTATAACCCATAGAGGTGCCTCACTCACTTTGGCTGCAGAAAGGCTATGGAAAAAAAACAGAAGAGGCACTTTTACTCTTCATTTGCTTCCAGAAATCAATCTCTTGTTCCTTCTGGAGCAGTTAGCCAGGAGAAGCAGCTAATAACCCCAGCCTGGAGAAGAGGAGGTTGAGGGCAGACAGGAGCACTCTGCAACTCCCTGACAGGAGGCTGGGAGTCTGGCTCTGCTCCCCAGTCATGAAGAACAGGAGAACATGGGCTCAAGTTGCCCCAGGGAAGGTTGAGATTGGAGCTGAGGCAGAACTGTTTCCCTGAGAGGGGTGTCAGCCCCTGTGCCAGGCTGCCCAGGGAGCTGGGGCAGTGCCCAGCCCTGGAGGGATCCCAAAGACACAGAGCTGAGGTGCTGAGGGTTAGTGCTGAGCTGGGCAGGGCAGGGACTGCAGCAGCTTCAAGGGCTTTGCCAACCACAATGGTTCTATCATTCTGTGACATGCTCTGTGCTATTACAAGCCAAGGGCCAGTATCTACAGTCACTGCTGGTTTCCCAGTGCTACACTGGTTTCCCACCATACAGACAGATACCTTCTATTCCAGCTCCCTCTCTTTAAGACTATTTTCACCCTGGTGATGTGTCCAGCTCTGCCATGAGAGCTCCTGGCTGATCACTCCTCTGCTCTGTCATGGGCTAGGTGAATGCTTCCCTGCTCCTTGGCTGAGTCAGTGACTGTTACAGTTTATTGAGCATCCCTAAGAAGACACATTGCCTTGCCAACCCATCCTGGTGGAGACTTTCCAAGCAATCCTTCTTACAGCTACTTGGCAACTTTTCAGCCAATCCTTCTTTTTTAAACAGCAGTAAATGGTGCTTTGATGAGCGAAACCATATTTTAAGAAGCAGAATGAAGCCGTTCAGTGAAGCTTTTGGGCTTTGGATTGAACTCCTGGGTAGATAGGCTCCCTTTGCAATGAGTAGGAGACAGCCTGAGCAACTGTCAGGGGTGTTTGTTAAAGAGGTGCTGCCACAGAGTCAGAGTATGGACCTGAATGGAGACTGTTCTATGTCCTAGTGGGATGATCTGAGTCCTTAGGCAGGGAAACAGCTTTCTTTGTGGGACATGGTTTAGTGATGAGCTTGGCAGTGTGAGGTGGCTGCTTGGACTCAATGATCTGAAAGGACTTTTCCAACCAAAACGACTCTGTGGTTCTTTGGAGCTTTTTGATCAGGGTCCTGTTTTCACATCAGTGAGGAATGAAAGTGGGAAGCCTCACAATCCTTGGTCAGAAGTCATTGTTGTTTGCCAGCCTTGCCCTGCTGTAGTGGATCAAAGGTTCTCCCCATGCACAGGAGAGCTGTGCTGCTGTGTGCCCAATCCACACCACGGCTGAGCTGTGTTGGGATCATGATGGATAGTGATTTATGGTGAGCACAGGCTTCATATCCTCTACAAACATCCCAAGGGAGGACTTGATCCTCTCCTCCACATGACTGGTAAAGATGTTAAACGAGACAAGCCCCTGTTCTCCTGTTCAAGTTTAAGACATCAGGTTGAGGAGTGGAAATAATGCCCCAAGAAAGAAATGAGACATCCCAGTGATTAGCAAAGAAATGAATAACACTTTAGTGTTCCCAGCTCCTGGTTAACAAGTCTAAGTGATGAGTAAACCTGTAAAACTCAACCTGTGGCTTGTTTTGCCACACAGTAATTAGAACAGGGAAGAGTCAAACAGTTGGTTGATTTCTCTGCAATGAATAGATGAATCAGTTCTGTTTTCTCCAGTGGAACAGAAGCAAAAACAAAGAGAAAGACATTCTGTGTACACAGCATTGTTTTCAAACCTCAACTGTTCCAAAGCACAACATATTTGCAATGAAGAGAATGATGAGTGAAACTGGAGTGGGAGGGGGACTGTGCCATTTCCCTGAGGTTAGCAAAGCCTTGGTACTTGGGTCAGCCCTGGGGAGTGATGCTCTGAACTGGAAAGAAATGAGAATGCCACAGGAGGACAATACCTGAGGACCAAAATACTGCATCATTGTCTCCCGCAATGCTTTTAATAGGAACATCAGCTACAAAAATCAACCAGCAGGAGCAGAGAGGCATTATTGTCTCTGTCTCCACTTTGAGTTAAACATTGGAGGGATTTGTTGAGACACATTGTTTGGGTTCATCCATCCTAATCCAGTGATGCTGTGGCTGATGATGCCAACCATGTCCCTGCTTACATGGATGCTTCAGGGAACCTTCCAGCCCAGGCAACTTGTAGGGAACATAGGAACTTCCAACAGATTGCTTGGTTTGCCATCACAGATACCACAGGTCCTATTGCCAGAGCTGCTCTGTGCTGACCCACGTTCCTCCTTTCCAGCACCTGCACCAGTTTGACTATTGAGATGTTCCCAGTGACTCTTCTCTTGCTACCTGGCTGTGATGTTGTCCAGTTTGGCAAATTCATCCTTCTCCCTGCTGTGTTTTCAGTGAAGCAGGAGGAGATTGTAATGACAGGAGAGAGCAGAGCTGACAGCTATCTCAGTTCTCAAGTGTTGGCCAGTAAAAAGAGCAGCAATTGCTCATCCCAGCTAATAGACTGACAACCCACAACACTGGAAGGCTTGTTGTCCATAATGAAACCTTAATGCTCTGCTTTTTCATGCTTGTGCATGTCCTCTGTGTCTAATCAAAGGTTATGCTTGGGAACAGTGGATTTTGTCTTGGAACTGAGTGAGTCAAAGCCTTCAGATGCAGTGATTTGGATCTTGGCTGTCTAGGAGTGAGCTCCTCATATCCCTCTGCACCTCCACCCCTCAAATCCAGGCAGATTGGATCCTCTGTCCTTGAAGGGATGCTCCAGAGCTGAACAGTTTGCTCCTGTCTAATCCCACTTCCACTCAGAGGCTACAACCCTTCTCCTTGCCAGATTCCCCATTGTGAACAAAGAGAATCCCAATCCCTGCCTCAGTGAGGCTGTGGCTAAAAGGGCAGTTACTACAAACCATTTTCTCAAAGCCCAAAGTGCCACCCTCCAAACCCTTTGGGATTTGCTCAGCTCCTTTGCTCCCTCACAGCAACAATACAAAAGCCTTCACATTCAGCTGGGCATCTCTCGTTTCCATCTGTGCTTTGTTGCAGCACACACTCCTGCAAACACCTTCCTCTGCAGTTCTCAGCAATGGCTGAGAGATTCTCCTCTCTTTACTGGGTTGCTTCTATTGCCCACACCCCAAAATTCCCATCCTTCTCTCTCTAGAAGGAGCTGTGGGGAAAGAAGAGACAAGAGTAGCCAGAGGGAGTGTTCCAGAACCCCCCAGCACAGAGCAAGGCTCCAGGCATTTGCAGCAAATGAAGACTAATTAAAAGGAATTAGAATGATTTTTTTTTAATCTCTTTCAATAATTGCCCAGGCCCATTGGAATTCAAAAACAATTTCAACACGTTGCTTTGCTAATGGATACACTGATTCTGTTATCAAAGCCAGACCAAAAAAAAAAAGGGACTGCAGTGACTTTTCTCTCTGCTAAAAAGGCTTTTTAGTGGCAGTAAATTAAGATGCATGGATAGATGTGAGGATTACAGGCATCAAGTCAGCACTGAGTCACAGGAGGCTCAGCTTGGGTGAGAGGGTTCTTTTTTTTCTTCCTCCCAGCATTTAACTAGTTTTTGATGTTCTAAAGACATTCTTGCCTGTAAAGCTCTTGGCAGCTCTTACAAACCCCTATTGAAAACTCATTGGAAGATTTGATCCATCAGCTCTCTTGGATGCTCTTTGCACCTATTCTGGCTCTTGTGGTAGAGTTTCTGTGCCCTGGATGGAGGTTGAAGGTAGAACTCCTCTGTGGTTTGGGTGCCTGGAGAGGGTTTGGTGGTTGAGGTGAGAGGAGTAGTTCAGGAAGGATAGCTGAGGTAGAGAGAGAGTGGAGAAAAAGAGTGGGGGAAGCTTTATTTGCAGCTGCTGATGGATAACAGATCCTGGATGTTAAGGAGAAGAGAGGAGATACCTTCATCTCTTCAACTATGGGGAGAGATCCATAATCCAAGGAAGCTTTTTCCATGACAGCAACTACATTTGTGCTGTCTGATGCACTTTTCAGCTCTCTCCTGGGTGCTGATATTGTGCTGGAATCCTGTCTCCGTCCAGGCCAGGACCATGCTCAGTGGCAGGACCACTCACCAGCAAGGGGGAGGTTTGCAGGAGTGGATGGCAGCCAAGGACAAACAGAAGCACAGAATCTCAAGGGCTGGAAGGGACCTGGGAAGCTCAATCCAGTGCAACCTCCCTGCCAGAGCAGCAGCACCTAGAGTAGGGCACACAGGGACTCATCCAGCTGGGGTTGGGATGGCTCCAATTACTTTGATGAGTGTCAGCATCACCTTGGACACAGCTGAGTATGAATCCAAACACAAAGCCAGTGCTGTGCATCATTTGAGTTAAACATGTTCTGCTCTTTCTTTCTTCCTCTAAATAGGTTAGGGGACTTGTATAATGAGGAGCTCGTTGGTAAGGGCAGTTAGAGAGCTAAAGGCAATGAGGCAGAGAGATAGTAAAAGAGAATGGATCAACAAGCAACATCTTTGCTGCATGGTGATGGCCCCTCACACCTCTACACGGAACAGCCACACTCACAAGAGGTCACAACACTCTGTCTTGCTTAACTGGCCCCATTATTATGCTGCCTGAGCATCTCCTGATCCTTCATGTACTCACAAGAGGTTCTTGGGGAAGGACAGTGCATGAAACTGAGCTTTGTCCCAGCAAGGTCTCTGTAGCTGTGGCAAACAAAGGCTTGTGAATGAACTAAACCCAGTGCAGTTCCTCCTCCTGTGGGTGCAGGGGAGGGTTTGAAGCAAGAATCAATCAAAGTGCTGCATATGGTTTGGTTTCAGCTGCTTCATTTCTTTTTCCTGGTGTAACTAAACTGACTGTGAGGGGGGGTTTGGATCAGAAAGCTCCCAACTCAATGCCCAGAGACTCCTGATCTCACAACTGAAATGCTGCAACTCTGGCAGCATTTTTGTCACGAGACATTTCAAGGCAAGCAAAGCATCAAATCTGCTGCTTGAGGGTGTCACAAAGTGGCACAAACAACAAAGGAAAAGTCACTCCAAATGTTCCTGGTGGCCACAGCCTTCATTTCCAGCCTGTGACTATTGAAAGTGTCACACACACACACACACACACACACAGAGTGTGTTGCTGTGCAGCTGGAGCAGCTCTGGGCTTTCAATGATTCAACATACATTCTAAAAAGCCTTAAAGCACTTTCATATCTTTACAGAGTCTCAAGGGCTGGAAGGGACCTGGAAAGCTCATCCAACCCTCCTGCCAGAGCAGCAGCACCTAGAGTAGGGCACACAGGGACTCATCCAGCTGGGGCTGGGATGTCTCCAGAGAAGAAGCCTCCACAGCCCATCTGGGCAGCCCCTGCCAGTGCTCCCTCACCTCAACAGGGAAGAAATCCTTCCTTGTGTTGCTTTGGAACCTCTTCTGTTCCAGTTTATACCCATTGGATGTGACTGAGAGCAGCCTGGCTCTAGCCTCCTGCCTCTTTCCATGGCTGCTTGGTGATGGAGGCCAGGTAGCTGATATGCCTGACAATTTCATGCCACAACTGCCCCAAAGTCAGAGATAATCCCTCCTAAAATAATCACTATTTTAGATACAAGCCAGGATGCCCTTGGCCTTCTTGCCTACCTGTGCACACTGCTGCCTCCTGTTTAGTTGTTGATCAACAGCCTGGGCAGTTTCCAACCCCTCTGCCCCAGCCTGGAGCATTACCTGAGCTTGGTGTGACCCAAGGATAGCACCCAGCACTTGGCTTTATTCAAATCATCAGCTTTGTCTTGCCAGATCCAAAGTAAATGATGCAAACATACATGTTTCAATGCTGGTGCCTCATGATGCTCTTCACTCCAGAAGCGTTTGGAAATGTCATCTGACACACAGATTGCTCCCAGCAGCCTGCATAGCTTGGCACTTGATATTTTACACTTTCCACATGCAATTAAAAGGCTTTGAAATGATGTTTCTTCAAACCAAAAGCACCAGCAGAGAGAGGAGGGTAAGGCTGCCTGCTTGATCCCATTTAGACATGCAGAATGATCTTGCTGAGGAGGAGCTACGAGTTTAAGGCAGTGCACAGGCAAGAAACACTTGAAGAGGATTGAAGCAGAGAAATTCAACATTCTGGCTTCTTTGGAGGCTGGAATGAAAACTGGATGATTGAATTATTTGTTCATCTATTGTTGCTAAGTAGAAACTTCTTTGTTTCTCCCTTTCTACCCCAAAAGAAACCCTGAACTTCAACCACTCACACCTGACACCACCTATTCCCATCAAACCTGCTGATGATTGCCATCATCCCTCTCTCCAGGAAGGGAAAACACTCCAGTTGCTTTCAGAAGCCAGTGTTACCATCCACTTTTCTGCTCAGGGTTGAAACAAAAGCGTTTGTCTCCCTTGGGACACATTTCCTACGTAATCCAGAGAGCCACATGTATCATAAATAGATGGGAAGGGAGCAGAAAGTGTAAGCAGAGAGGAGAAATGGCCCAAGAGGAAGAACTTCTTGAGGTGGTGGTGCTTTCAGACTGAAGTAGACAGTGTCAGGCTTGCAGCTGAGCAGGAGGAAGCAATACTCAGAATACTCAAGAGCTTGAAGACTGATTCAAGGCTAATTAGAGAGAAGGGTTGAATTAAGGGGTTGCCAGAATAACTTTGCTGAAAAATGAGTGTTTTCCTTTAGAACAGATAAAGTAGAGAGAGGAAAAGGTGGCTTGGTTTGGCTGTATTTATCATTAGGAAAGGTTGATGCCTTTATGCTCCTTGGTGATGCTGGGAGGGGGCTTCTGAGCTCATGCTGAGTCTGAACTAAGAGCAAGGATCAACTTGATGCTCTGGAAGGGCTTCCCTGGGAGAGGAGGAGCTCTGCTCCTCCAAACAGTCACCCCAGGACCTGTTTCTGCCTGTGCTGTAAAGTCTTACAGTAGTAAAACTGAAACCACTATAATTCAATTCTAGAAAAGCCTTATTTTGGGTAGTGAGAGAAGGATGATAATGTAGGTTGATGTTCAGGCTTTTTAGTAGTGCTGTAAAACCCTATTAAAGCCTTATCTCCAGACATATTTCTCTGTCACACACGCAGCTACATTTCAGCCTTGTCCTCTCTGCTGCTTCATGGCAGGAGCAGCTCAGCTCAGGGTGATGCTGTGCCCTGTCTCCCACTCTACCTCAGCAGGATGTGTTGAAGAAGATGTTGAAAGCCTTTCAGACCTCTGAGACCACGATGCTTTCTGCTCCCTGAGATGCTAAAAGCTTGAACATGCCAACTGTGTGAAATGCAGAAGCCACTCGTGAGCTGCTGCTGAGGGAACAGCTGGAAGAGCTGGCTCTTAGCAGCATTTCCCAGCTCTGTGCTCAGCTCTTCACACAGAGGATTAGAGAAGAAATAAAAGGGCTTTAAACTATTGAAACAAGTGTATGCCAGCACACAGGGAAAGGCCTCTGATGTTCCTGTGCTGCTGGCCATTGCAGAGCCCAACCCCTGCAGGACTCCTGCTCCAGCTGGGGAGATGCTCTGATGAGAGAGACAGGAGAGAAATGTCACATCTCACAGCAGACAGAAAGAGCAGCAACCTTCAGGGAACTGTGGGCTGCAGGAAAGTTATGAGCTGAAACTGAGGGAAAGAAATAGGTACCTTTCAGACTGCAGCCCTGCAGTAAGAGGCAGGTGATAGAGCTTTGCCAAGTGCTCCTTGGCCTGGGAGCAGCCTGCAGCAGACACTGCTGAGGGATGCTGTCTAATAACCTTGCTGTGTCTCTGGTCCCGTGTCAGAGCATCACAGGCTCCTGTTCCCTGCAGCTCTCTCCATTCCTGCATTCTCTGGGCCGTGGGAGATGTGGTTTCAGTCTCTGCTTGGCGTTGCTCTGCCTGGAAGATGAATGCTGTGTTCCTCTGTGCTGACAGAGTATGAAAGAACAGCTTCATCATCCAATTGCAGTGAAATCATTGTGTGCCTTTGGTTCCCCTGTGTTCCTGGGAAGAGTTTAAGGGAGGTTTTGAGCCAGCAGGTAAATCCTGAGCAGAGGAAACTTGTGGTGTGACTTGAACTGTAGTGAAGTAACACTCCACTCACCTTATTCCATTGATTAAACACTCATTAAGGTCCAAGGACAGAACAGTGAGTGATCTTCATTGAAGCAGCAGAATTTGAAGGGCTCCAGTGCCATATGCACCATCTTCATTCAATCCCTGTCTCTTGTATTGGTATCATTTCAAGCTCTGGCTCTTCATCACTTCATCACTTCTTCTCTTTACCACATTGCTTGATCTTGTGCCTGTTGATGAGGTTTAGGAGGGCACAAATGAACTCATCAGACACAGACATGAAATGTGTGTCGTCTGCCTTCAGATCTCCTCTCTCTGGACTCTGCAGCTATCTCTGTTGTCTCAGTGACTTTCCTGGAACTGGGCTAAACCAACACAAGGTCTGTTGTTTCCCTCACAAGTCCCAGCACCCAGATGGAGTATCACACCTGAGAGCATCAACAAAGAGAGGCAGGGAGAGAGGGAGATGCTAGGGCATAAATGATGGAGATTTATTAGATTGCTGTTACTTGTATGGCTTCTGTAGCTGTGGCAGCCGAGGGCTTGAATTACAGAGATTAAAGAGGGAAGGGGGAAAAAAAAGCCCTCATAGCTGCTCATCAAGTGATACATAAAATAAGCAAACTGGCATGGTGCCTGGGAAGCCATCTGAGGAGGGCTGCAGCAGCAAGCACGAGCAGACAGTGCCCAAGTCAGGATCTCTTCTGATGAGGAAGACTGTGGTACCACAGAGTGGAAAGCAAAGAGAGGGGAAAGTCAAACCCTGAGGTGAGGAGAGCAATGAGCTAAGCTCAGGCTGATCCCAGCAATTGCTTCAGCCAGCTTGAGAGCTGGAGTAGGGAGGAAAAGGTGCAAGGAGAGGGTGGGAGTGACATGGGGCAGTGGATGTGCATTTAGCTGGCAGGAATCCCTCCCCCAGCTCTTCATCAAGAAGTAAAACTGGTAATGAAGAGCCCATTTACTTTCCTCTAAATGAAGTGCTGCTGTTGAGATAGATTGACACAGCTCCCTTTGACACCCAGGCCAGGGGCTGGACGCACCTCTGGAGCTGCATTCTCTTGTTCTGAAAGAAAAGCAGGGGACAGAAAAGGAATCCATTTGTCAAAACCCCTCTTAATGAGCTGTTGAAGACAGCTCAGCCAAAGTACTGATGACCTCCCAGGTTAATTAACCTGCAGCAAAACCTAATGGCTTTCATTTCATTCTCCCTGACTTAATTCTTTTCCTCCAGCCAGCCAAACTCTCCTTCAGCCTGGGTTCCAAGCTGCTCATTGTGTGACACCTTCAGGTGCTTTTCTGCCTTCCTCCTCCTCCACTAGCAGATCTGGCACTGGATGGGAGTGCCAGGAACACCCCTCTCAGCTAGCTTCATGCTTCATTTTTCATTCCAATGTGATTGCATCTGACAGGAGCTCTCTGCCTCCCAGCCCGCTGCCATTCCAGCCACTGATGCTGCCAGAAAGGTACCTTCAAGTCCAAACCAGCCCAGGCTCTTTTGCAGGGCAGTGCCATGTGGGACAGTGACAGGCAGGAGCACACAGAACTCCCCTAGGATGGGAAAACTGATCTCAGCAACAAGGAGGGACTCTTGCAAACACTTAGAATGGCCTCAGTGATCTGATGCCCATGAGAAACAGAACAAGGGCTCAAAGACTTCATCTGCAGGTTGATCTTCCCTGTTGTGGACAGATTTAGCCCCCTTTCATCTTGCCTATAAAAAAGAGGAGGCATGGTAGCAGAGAGCAGAGACATAGACTTGAGCATGGATGGAGTGAGTCAGGTTCCCAAGGGATCTCTGGGGCCAGGCAGTGGGGTTTTTAGCCTCTGCTCTAGTTCAGATAGACTCCATGGGAGAGTACATCATGCTCATCCACACCAAGAGGACTTTTTGCACAGGAACAGGCTTCATTATGAATCTAGCACCAGAGGGTAACACCTCTTTCCCAGAGGGACAGAGACTCTGCTATTTTTAAGCTACCAAGTGTGAATGTAAATGGAGAAGAATGAGAAGTGCAAAGAGCAGGAGAGAGTTGGCACCAACTATTTGTCATTGACAATTGATCTATCAACCTCCTCCTCCATCTCCTCTGCTACATTAACTGAAAGCCTTCCAGTGCCCAGGCATTGTTTTCTCCTTCATGCCTAGTTGATGTACTCCAGTTGATGGCTTGTGTTTGTGCAGATAGACTGTGCATAATCAGCTCCTTTCTTTTTCCCCACTGGGGAAACAAGAATAAGTGAAATAATGAGAAACATGATGGAATAATTGCTTGGAGCAGGCACCACATCCTTGGGGTTTTTTTCTCCAATGGCAAACACATTCATAGATCTTTCAGGTATTAAAAGAGGAGCAGCTCTGTTGCTTCCCCTCTCAGGGAAACAGTTCTGCCTCAGCTCCAATCTCAACCTCCCCTGGGGCTACGTGAGCCCGTTTCTTCTCGTCCTGTCACTTGTGACATGGGAGCAAAGGTGGCCGCCCCTCCTCCCCTCAGCCTCCCCTCAGGGAGCTGCACAGAGTGCTCCTGGCTCCCCTCAGCCTCCTCCAGGCTCAACACCCCCATTCCCTCAGCCTCTCTCCAGCTCCAGTGCCCAGCTTCTGGCCACTCTCCAGCCCTTCAGTATCCCTCTGGGAATGAGGAGCCCAAAATTGAGCAGAGTATTTGAAGTGAAAGCAGAGGCCAGAAGAAGCAGAGCTCAGCCTCATCCTCACAGCCAGCAGCAGCTGGGAGCTGAGCTTTGCAGTGCAGAGGCCTGAAGGCTGTTCCAGGTCAGAGCTAATGGAACAGCTGCTTCAGACCATCACCTTCAGCTAATACCAGAGAAAATACATGTCCCAGCCCTGCTCCTTCCCTTGCCCTCCTCAAAACTGTGTGTCCTGCCTGTGCTCCTCTCATATTTGACATTCTCCTGCTACAATCAGCCAGAGAGGGTTTTATTTTAATAGACAGTGTTGTTCAACCTGCCCATTTTCACCAAATCCCATTGCTTGCCATGTTTTGTTTCCCAATTACAACTAATGAGTTTACTTCAGCAGACCAAGAGACCAAATATGTGAGTTTTCTCCTGCTAGAGCTGCCCTAGTTCCATTCCAAAGCTGCCCAGGACTGTGTCTCCATGAAAAGTCAGATCTAGCACAAGCCTAAAAAGTTTATCCATCTCAGGAAGCCACAACTCCTGACTGGAAATGGAAGTTGTAACTTATTTTCAGCTCAAAACAAACAAAATTCCCTAAAAAGGGATCCTGGGTCCTTTTGGAAAATGAACAATAGCATCAGTGAAACATTAATGAGTGTTAATGAGACTTTCATCACCTCCAGGTTGTGTTATAATTGCTTGTTGTTGCATTGCACATACATCTGTGATTAGCTATAACAGTCAGATAGTCACGTGATGGGGGTTGTATTTAGATAAAAGGTTGGCCATCTGCAGGTATTCACAGTGGTGTGATTAATCATTACATTGTAATTAGTGTTGCTATTCGGTATAGAACAGAACCCAGTACTGTGGTTGGTGGAGGGGGACTTTGACACCAAAAACTTGTGTATCTGTCTTGCTTCTGAGGAATGAATTCTGAAGGTTGGAGTGATGGGGACAGGACTGTTTCCTGGCACATGATGACAACAGTGGTTGCTGGAGATTCAATGCCAAGCCCATCTGTCTCACCCCAACCCAGCCTCCTGCCTGAAGGCATCTCCTTGGGCATCCCCTGAGTACTCTCCCTGCCATCACCTCTGTGCAGGGACATGGTCTGACTAGGACAAGCTCTTGGGGAGGTTTGCAAGGCTAAAAGTCTTCTTTAGGGCCATGAGATGCCGTGATGGACCAATGCTCATTGTGCTGCAGTTCATGCCAGCATCCCTGTGCATTCTGTTGCCATGTAAATTACAAAGGAAAATGACTTCACCCATTTAGAAAGGCTTTTTGTTCCCTTCTCTTTTTCATCTGGAGCCACAGCATACCGCTAAAACCATCCAGGAGTCTCATTCTGCAAGCTTCACTTCCCAAGGAGATTGTTTTATTTGTGTTTGGGGTTTGAATTGCAGCCTAATGATGTGCAGAGCTCTGGGTTTGCCATTCCATTCCAGTTTATTTTATTAGCTAAGTGCTGAGCATTTCTCATCTGTGCTCAGGACAAAGCACACTCTTGTCTCAAGAGAGAGGAGTTGTACTTTGTCCCTTTGTCCTCTGCAAGCTGCAATACCAATATCCAACCCTGTAATGGTCACATACAGCTACTTCTCCCTGCCCTTGAACATATGTTCAACCACAGACTCTGGACTTTCGGGAGCATGAGGAGGAGAATCCATGGGATAGCTGCAAACCCATAGACTGACAAACCTCCCTGACCATGGAACTCATCTATCCCATGGCTGAGAAAGCACTGTGGAGTGTTAGTGAAGCTTGAATGCTTCCAAGGCTTGAGTTCTCCTGAGGAACTACAACCTCCCTTTCTCCAAGCTGCCATATGTAGCTGAAGGAACTGTTTCTTTCTGCTTTCTGATGTAGCTGAGATCCTGAGTTGGACATGAAATCCATTTAGGAGCCCTCCTTAACTGTCTTTTGAGGAGTTTGACTCTCTCACTAAGCTGTAGAAGAGCTGTTGACACAACAAGGACAAGGGAAGGGATGCCTGAGCTGATGGAAGCAATGATGGAATAATACACCTCTTCCTTCAGCCCAAACAATTCCTCATTCAGCTCAGTGTTCATTTTTCAGCTCCCTTTGTGAGGTTTGAAGCTGGAGGGGAGAGGTGTTAACATTGAAGTTGCTGGGTTTTGTCAGCAAGTTACTGAGCTGAAAGCTGAATCTCATCACGTGCCTTGGAGTCTTGAAAGTCTCATAAAAATACAGCCACTCCACAACTCCCAGTGAAGCTTGGAGAGGTGATCTCTGACTACATGAAGCAGCTCAGAAAGCCTTCTCCTATATTCTTCAGTGTTACATTTTCTACCAGCTTCCAAGTTTCTCTGGCTACCAAGGACAATCCCATTAAATAACAACTTCAGCATCATTTATTACTCATTAAATCCACTTCTTTTACTGCACCATAGTCTGTCATCCCCCAACTCTGAGTATGGGGAATATATCATAAGAGGTGTCCTGTTATGCTCATATGGACAACTGAAGAGATGAGATGAAGTAAGGGCAGTCACAGAGCCTAAAACAAATCTTGGCTGGAGCAGAAGGTGGATTACAATGGAATAAGGTCCCATTTTCATTGTACTGGAGGGAAACTGAGGCACAGACTCGCTATGTTTTTCCAGGCACATTTAGATGCTAATTGTTGAAACACCTCATCCAAATAACACTTTGCTCCTTTCATCTGAAGGTTTCAAAGCACTTTGCAGTCAAACACACCTTACCAGCCCACTCCACAGTTGATGTGCACCACTGTTCAGGAGGATAATACCAGCTAGGCAGAGATTGGCTTTTGCTTTCTCTCCTGGTGAGGCAATGGCTTGATTTGAACTACATCCCATGGCACCTTGAGCTCTGCAGGACCTTCTGGTAGGGAAAAACCTCTCTAGACTCCCTCTCTTACCTCTCAGAGATTGAAACTAGATCTTGCTCATGCTTTTTTTTTGACTGTAGTTAATAAGATGAGCCCCATACAAGATTAGAGGAGTTGGTGCATGGACTTTGAGTGCCTGGGTGAAGCAGAAGGGCAGCTGTGGTTGGCATCTCAGGTATCTTCTGGGACAGGCACAGGCTGCATTAACTCTGCTCCTGACCTGATGTGGCCTTTGCAACTCAGGCCTGGATGGCCACGTGTCATCTCTGTTCCCCTGGGACACATCACAGCCACACTTGCATGGCTGTTCCTGATTCTTCAGAAGCTCAGAGGAAAGGAGGGCAAGGAAACAACAAGAAAAGAAAGAAGATGAAAGATGGCATTTCTCTCTCGAGGCAAGGCAAGAAATAAAACATAGTTCTCCTCTTTCCCTCCCCCTCTGCCCCCTTTTCTGTTTTGAATTAAGGTATTTGTTTCCTTTCTTGCTGTAGAAGATGGTTTTGTGCCCCAAATGAGTATAAAGCATTGCTTCATTTCTGGCTGACAGCTTCTAAAGGGTGCAAGGGAGCTTTTCCCTTCAGCTCCAGCACTTTGGGAAGTGATACCTGACTGCCACCCAAGTGCAGGGCTCCTGCACCACGCTCACAAGCATTTCCCTTAGATGCTTTGGGCAAAATAAGGCTGAAACAAAGGCTTTAGTTGCAGGTATCGAGGAGGACAAGATTTACCCAGCTCTTAAAGCAACAGCTTGGGAGTTGTTTCTAAAACAGGAGTGAAACTCTGTCTGTTTTTCTCAGTTGTCCAAAGAAGAGTGTTGACAGAGTCCAGGAGAGCTTGGGATACCCCTCAACATATTCTTTTGGGGCACAAAACCATCTTCTAGGCCAAGAAAGGAAACAGACAGGGAAGCTTTGAGGATGGTGAAGTGAGGAAAGGTGGAATCACCACACCAGCTTGCCTGAGGGAAAGCAACTCAACTTGCTCACATCAGCTGGCCACACACCTCTCCCAGGGTGCTGGTGAGAAAGCCTCATTTCTCAAACTATACCCTAAAAGAGCCCTTGAAAGAAACTTGTACTTTCTTGCTAAGTCAGCAAAAAAAAAAAAGAAGCTGAGCCTGTTTCTGCTGACTTTTGAGCTCTGTTACCAGGAGGTGTGGTTCATGTTTAGATTGCTAAGATCCTTTCTTCACTTTAGTTTCAAGCTTGAATTGAACTTGTCCTAATAGGAGAGGATTAAACAGGAGCAGCCTTTCAGTAGAGCTCAGCTTCATCTGAGGCAGTACATTTATCATCTGTGGCTGTCATGCAGGGAGGCTTCTGTGCTGAGGAGGTTTGGCATGAGAAATTGGATCCAGGGTTATTTGAGATGCAGTTCTTGTTTGGCAGAAAAGCTTCTTTTACATGACCACTGTATTTTTACTTACAGATAGTAAAAGGTCATCAGAAACCTGTCAAGTCTTGTTCTTGGTCTAAGCTTGGTCTTCCATTTGGTGCAGACAAGTAGCATGAGCAAGATGAGAGGCTTTGGAAGTGATGCCACAGGGGAGATTGGGAGCAGAGTCTGTCGTACTTACTCATAGAAAGTGAACAAATGGGAACAAATCTCTAGTTTTCAGAGCCCAAGGTAGCCAGAGCTTTCCAGGCAGGGAGAGACAGCATATTCTACCCTTTAGGTTTCTAATGTAAAGATGAATCATAGTCCTAATCCTTGCTGTTTCTTTTGTGTCACAGTTTGAGTGTCTGCATGTTGCTGCTCTTGTACATGACTTTGTGATGGCACAAGGAAGAGGCTGGGAAAGACTCTTTGATCATAAAAGTCTCCCAAACAGCGTATGACTGCTCTGCAACTCCTGGCAGGGGACATTGAGCACATGCTTTGGGGGTTATTTTATCTTTATTCCTTTTGTAAAGAGAAGCATTTGTCATGGCCACTGTGATGGTCCTGAACTGACAGGCTGTGGGTGAAGGATGGCTTCAGGATGGAGCAGCCACCAGCCAGCTGCTCTGCCCAGTCCCTGTCCTTCCCCAACATGATCCTTTCTCTTCTCCTTTCTGAGTGCCGCAGCCAAATCAAAACTCCTTGATAGCAACAGCCAGAGCAGCTCACAAATTCCCTTCTCCAAGGAGACTTGTGGGAGGGTCTGACCTGTGAGCTGGTGTCAGCTCATCTGCCAGGGTTGCACGTGGAACCATTTGCTTCAGTCTCATACCTCGCTAAGGTCTGCCCTCCAGACCTCCTGTTACAACAGATTCATTGGGTTTAAAGCCAGCAAGAAGCACAGGGATTGTCTTGTAGGTTTTCTACTAAGGCAATCAAATCTCTTCCCTCTCTCCCTCTCTCTCTCTTCTCCTTGTAGCCATAGAAACTAAGGGAATTTATAGGCAGTTCCTTTGGCTAAATCTGTATGGGTAAACAACAGCGTGCCAGGGAACATTTTTTTGGGTACCAAAACATGCTCATGCTCACAGTGCTGTTGGTAGTGTGCTCCCTGGCACCCTCCCTGAGGCCTGGGCACTGCTGAGGTTTAGCAGGAGCCAAGGTTTGCTGGCAACAAGGCAGTTTGCAGGAGGGAACGTAGCAGCATCGATTTGGTAAGGAGCTCTTTGGAGTGAGGAGATTTGGTCTGTTCCTGGCTGCTGAACATTGACATCCCATAATATGGTCAGGACACAGCAGTCTTTGGTAGCTTGGCACCATCATCAGTGGCATAACAACATCTAGTCCTTGGCAGATGGTCATCCTTAGAGAAGTCTGCTTGATTTGGGGGCTATTAGTGTTTTTGTACAGTATCCCACATCCAACAGTCTTATTCCAAGTAGGAGGGAGCTGGAGGGGGAAGAAACAGGCACTTAGAAACACTTACAGCTTAAGACTCTAAGATTATACTTATCTCTAAAGTGAGTTTGAGTTCCAACCCAAGACAAATCCAAAAGAAACCCCCTCCACACACACACACACACACATCCAACTGAACCTGCAGCTTTTGAAGTGAGGGGTTTGGATTTTCCTGTGTATCTCTGGAAGGAAATGTCTCTGATGTTCTTGAATATTCAGCATAAAGCCCTCAAGTCAAAACCCAAACAGCTCAACAGGCAAAAACTGTACAGTGAAAGAAGGGCTAGGAGGGAACATTTTCCAAGCAGCTCTATTGAAACACAAAGGGGTTTGAGCTACTTGCTCACAACAAAGGGTGTGGAAGGGAAAGAAAGGGCTTGTAGGTATTTTTTGATGATCACATAACTAGAGAAGAGCTGATGGAGTTCTTCTGAAATGCAGAAAACAGCTGAGAGATGTCAAACCAAAGTAAAGGTGTTTCTGGTGTGAGTGTTTGAAGCAACAAAGGTTTAGCACAGAAACGCTGGCTGAGTGCTGGGATGTGTCACCTCAATGCCAAGGACTCAAGCATTCCAAGACAATACCCAGTTAGCTGCTTTTGCCATGCCTTTTGCACATGTGTGTGTCCCTGAGATGCTGGAAAAAAAGAAGAAGTAGCTGAACTATCTAGGATCAGTGGCTTTTGAATTGGAGGAGCAAAAGAGCAACAATACCAACATTCTCCCTGTGGAGGAGAAAGCTGTCGTCTCCTTTGTCCTGACAGCAATCTTCACGTGTCCACAAGTAATCCAACAAGGTTTCTTGTTTGTACAAGAGCTGTGCTCAGCAAACATCGTGCTGGAGGCTTGCCCAGAGAGAGCAGACACATCTGGTGCAGATGCTACACGTCTGCTTTGCTCTCAGCTCCCTCCAAAGCTCGGCTTCAACTGCAAAACACTCTCCATGACAACATGAAAGCTCCATCTGAGCTCCCTTTGGAGCAGCCATTGAGCACAGGAGAATAAATTGGGCAGTTTGGCAAACCAATAGTGCTTCCATCAAAAAAGCATTAACTCTTGTGCTTTTTCTTCTTCCTAATGCATCATTTTCACTTAACCACTCCTCCCAGCCCAACTGGCATTTCTGCAGCCAAAACCAAAGCATCTGAGCTAGTGTGAGGGTAGAGGATCTGCTTTCCACTTGGCACACACACAGGCTCTGCTTGTGGCAGTAGCTTGGACATACCTGGAATACTCTCCAGCGTGGAGACAAGGTTGGTGTGGCAAGAGATTCACAACTCTCTGCCCAAGAAAGATACATCCAGGTTGTTCCTTCCTGAGAGATGCATGTCTAACCCATCCTGCACAGCTCCAGGAATCATAAAAGCATAGAATGGTAGGGATGTGGGAAGGGACCTTTAGAGCTTATCCAGTCCAGTCCCCCTGCAGAAGCAGCTCCCACCTAGATCAGTCACAGAGGAACATGTCTTGAAGCCCTCCAAGGAAGGAGCCTCCACACCCTTCCTTTACCAGGCAATTTCCTTCAGTATTTAATTGACCTCATCACAGAAAAGCTTTCCCCAATGTCTAACCAAACTGTCCCCTGCTAGAAATGAAGCAGAACTGCTCCTTGTCCTACTTCCAAGCTCGTTTCTCCAGGGTGGATGACAGGAGCTGCAGTACCACACTGCTCCATCAACACAAACTGAGGCAGAGGAACTCTTTGTGCAGCACCTTTTCCTACAGCTCTGTGCTTGTACAGTGCTGAACACATCAGGGATTTAATCTTGATTGATCCTTAAGGCAGTCTTGTAATAAACAATGATTAATAAGATGACAAATTCCCTTTGTTGCTTTCCTCTGGCAGGTAAAAACAAAAAAAACAAGTCAAAGCACAGGGATGAAGAGATTCTGCAGGCTGTGGCTAGTTGTAGGCAGACAGACAGTCACAGCCAATGCAGCAGCAGATCCTTGAGCTCAAAAGTGATCAAATGTCCCTCTTTCAGTCTGGAGAAACCATGTAAAATATCCTCAAGCAGAGGCTGCTCTCAAGGCTTGAAAAGAGAAAGGTTGGTTTGTGCTTGCTGCTGAAATCTAGTCGACTTCTCTTCTCTTTCTTGGTGTTTCTCATCCTCTTGCCACGTTTTGCACTACAAAGGGAAATCCCTGAATAGAAAACCCTCCTAAAATCCCACAAAACATCCAGAAAAGAGAGAAATACAAATGGTTTCTCTCTTCCAGCACGTCTGGGATGTGTATTAGCTCCTCAGTGCAGTCCCGTCCTTCCCATTCTCTGAGCCCTGCACACCCATTTACTGCTCCACTGGAGTCCTCCTGTATTTACCCTCATGCATTTGCTTACTCTCTGAAAAGAAAGGAATCAAAGATTTGCCTGATGTAAAATCAGCCTAAAGGAGTGATTTACAACAACAAAAACACAAGCTTTTCCATCTGGAAATGATGAGCTGGTTATGTCAGAACAGAGCAAACAGTTCCTGCAGACAGATGTGTCATTTCAGGCATGGAAAGAACCTGGAACTCATCTATTCAAGAAGGATTGGAAAGCATCTGAGAACATTTTCTGGTACAGCACAGACATCTCCACTCCTCAAACCCCCACGTACAGCTCACTCCTGGCTGCTTTCCTTCTTTCTGTGTAAATCAACTCAGTTTCACTGGGAGCTTGGGGAAATCCTTTGAGGTAGGGAGGATTTTCACCTCCCTGGAGCTTGTGGTGTCTTTAGAGCAAGTGTCCAGGAGCTGCTTTGTTTTTTTTTACAGAAGGCCTTCTTAATAAAAGAATGATGGAGAACAAGCTGTGTGATGGATGTGACACGCTGGGAACAGTCAGAAGCAGCAGCTTTGCTGTGATTTTCATCTCCTCAGACTTCCCAGAGCGAGCAGCAATCCCATCACTATTGAACCAGAGCCTGGCTGTTCTTTCACTTTGACCTTATTGCATTGGGATTTGAAAACCAAATCACCCAGAAGGCAAAAGTCTGAAGGGAAGAAGGTCTCCTCCCAGGCAGAAATGTGCAGAGGCAGGTTTTTATGTGTGTGTGTGGAGCTTGAGTGGCATGGCCAGACCTCACAGCTGCCTCCTCTCCCCATCTGCAGTGCTGCTGCTGGGTGAAGCCATACAGGCTGTGTCTGAAGGGCTTGCCAGCTTTGGCATGGGGTTATGTAAAGGCAGACAGTCACAACAAGGTTTTGGGTCGTTCCTCCAAGCTCAAAAGTGTTTCCTTAGCTGTTTAATGGTTTAGGAACAGTTCTTGCCAAGAGCAAGGCTTAGATTCACTGCCTGCTCTTCCTGCCCCCATCTGCTCCCAGGGCTCTCTGCTGACTTCTGGATCTGTGGAGTACAGAACCAGCTTCTCTAGTTCTAGTGGCTCTGGATAGCAAGTGCAGGGAAAGAAAGAGAAGGAGGCTACTTGGAAGTGGAAGCAAAGCAGACGCAAGGGGCAGAGTACAGAGCCTGTGCAATGGGTTATGCCTCAGGTACCCCAATGCTGAGGTGCACGTCCTGCACTGAGCCTGACCTTCATCTCCCTGAGCCCCAAAGCTGTGGCAGTTCAGCTGCTTTTGGCACAGCTCTTCATGCTGTGGGATTGCCCTTCCTCTGGGCAGCTGCAGCACAAAGCAGCTCCATTGAACCAGCAGTGTGCAGTCAGGGACAAGGAAGCCAATGGCATCCAGGGGGCATTGAGGAGAGTGTGAGCAGCAGGTTGAGGGAAGTTCTGCTCCCCCTCTGCTCTGCCACATGTGCTGAGGCCTCATCTGGAGTCCTGGGGCCACTTGTGGGCTCCCCAGCTGCAGAGGGACAGGGAAGTGCTGGAGAGAGGCCAGCACAGGGCCAGCAAGATGCTCAGGGCACTGGAGCATCTTCCTGCTGAGGAAAGGCTGTGGGCCCTGGGGCTGTTGAGTCTGGAGGAGACTGAGGGAGGTACTTATGAGTACTTAAAGGGCAGATGGTGAGAGGCTGGGGCCAGTGTTTGTTGTGTGGTGGCCAGTGGCAGGATAAGGGGTAATGGACATAAGCTTGGATCACAGGCAGTGCCCCTGGCACAGGAGGAGAAGCTCCTTTGGTGCTGAGCTGAGGGAGCCCTGGCCCAAGCTGCCCAGGGAGGGTGTGGAGGCTCCTCAGGAGGTTCCCAAACCTCCCTGGACACGTCCCTGTGCCCCCTGAGCCAGGGGAAGCTGCTTAAAGCAGGGGCTGGGGCTGGAGCAGCTCTGCAGGTTCCTGCCCATCCCCATCATTCTGAGATTCCATGCAAACCAAAAGTCACACAGGCAAAAGCAAGCCTGGCTGTTTCCAGCAGCTCATCTGCAGCTGTGGTTTTCTGAGGAGGGTGCCCTGCTCTGCTCTGCTCTAAGAGCTTCCTACCCTGGGGTAGGCACGACCCAGAGCTGACCTGATCCCCAGCAGAGGGTGACAGAGCTCCGTGCTGAGCAGCCAGAGGTTCCAGAGCATCCTACTTCCCAGCAGCCTCAGGAACACAAACCCTGAGGTCTAGAGGCTGAGCCAGTCCAACCTCACTTTTCTGCTCTGTGCTAACATGGCCCACAGTGTTGCTGGATTCATGGTCTCTGAGTAAGCTTGCTCCTGTAGGAAGGCAGAGGGAGCTCAAATGTAAACCTGGTGCCTTAGTAGAAGGTAGAAGTGGAAGGAAAAGGATAGTGACAAAGCATTTCTAGAAGGGGGTTCTGGTGTTCCCAAAAGGTACTTTCCTATCTCTCTGCTTGGAGATAGATCTGTCTGTCTGGAGGAGACCTTCCTCACCCAAAGATCAGGGATTGCTGTTCAAAGGGGTGCACAAAAAAAACACAATAAAGGGGCCAATCTTGCAAACTCTGCCCTGAAAAGGTCACAGGCTGAGGGACTTGAAGTTCCCACATGAGCAAATGCCTTGGTGTAGAAAGGCAACCCCTGGGATGTGTCATCTCAGTGCTTGGAGAAACCTTCTAGATGAGTAGGATAATCCATGCATGAGCCACCTCCAAGTAGGATAGCCAGGAGTTCCTCAGAGCCCAACCAGTAAAACCCATGAACATGCAGCCAGGGCTTAAATGGCTTCTTTAAATCCACCTGCAAAGCCTGTAACAGAAAATGAACCTGTTTTTCCTGGCTCAGCCTGACATTAACCCCCCCAAACAAAGTGTGCACGGTCCTTTCCAGGCTGGCTGTGCAGTGGGGTTGTACAGAGGTGGCATCACTCAGCTTTAAAGCCTAAAATGATAGTTAATATTCTGCATCAGCCCCACTGCTTCTGCTCAGCCTGAGCAAGGCACTTCCATCCTTTAAAAACAAGTGTTTTGATTGTGTTTTATGTAGAGTACACAGAACCAATTGAAATGTAATAGCCTCTCTGTTACCCAGCTCATTTTTGCATCGCTCTGCCTTATGTCTTTATGTCTTTAGGACATTAAATCATCCCTAGGGTCTCGTGTTTCCTTACATCCTCCAGCACTGTTTCTTTTATGGTAGACTAAGTCTCTGTATGGGAGATTAACTTTTACAGTGTGATGCTTCAATCCAGTTTTGTTTCGTTGTCACTGCTTGTTCTGCAGACTTCCACCTGCACGTGGGGTGGGATGAACTTCTGCTTGCAGGGACTGCTGACTCTGCTTCACATCAACACACACCAGCTCCCATCTCACTACAAAGGGCTCAAGGAGTCTGGCAGCACCTTGGTGTAAAGCAGGAACTATAGGGAGAAAAGAAGGGTGGGTGTGAGGAGGCTGGAGCCAGGTTATTCTCAATGATGGCCAATGATAGCACAAGGGGTAATGGGTATAAACTGGAACAGAAGAGGTTCCAAAGAGATAGAAGGACAAACCTCTTCCCTGTTGAGGTGAGGGAGCACTGGCAGGGGCTGCCCAGATGGGCTGTGGAGGCTCCTTCTCTGGAGACATCCCAACCCCAGCTGGATGAGTCCCTGTGTGCCCTACTCTAGGTGCTGCTGCTCTGGCAGGAGGGTTGGATGAGCTTTCCAGGTCCCTTCCAGCCCTTGAGACTCTGTAAAGATATGAAAGTGCTTTAAGGCTTTTTAGAATGTATGTTGAATCATTGAAAGCCCAGAGCTGCTCCAGCTGCACTGCAACACACTCTGTGTGTGTGTGTGTGTGTGTGTGACACTTTCAATAGTCACAGGCTGGAAATGAAGGCTGTGGCCACCAGGAACATTTGGAGTGACTTTTCCTTTGTTGTTTGTGCCACTTTGTGACACCCTCAAGCAGCAGATTTGATGCTTTGCTTGCCTTGAAATGTCTCGTGACAAAAATGCTGCCAGAGTTGCAGCATTTCAGTTGTGAGATCAGGAGTCTCTGGGCATTGAGTTGGGAGCTTTCTGATCCAAAACCCCCCCTCACAGTCAGTTTAGTTACACCAGGAAAAAGAAATGAAGCAGCTGAAACCAAACCATATGCAGCACTTTGATTGATTCTTGCTTCAAACCCTCCCCTGCACCCACAGGAGGAGGAACTGCACTGGGTTTAGTTCATTCACAAGCCTTTGTTTGCCACAGCTACAGAGACCTTGCTGGGACAAAGCTCAGTTTCATGCACTGTCCTTCCCCAAGAACCTCTTGTGAGTACATGAAGGATCAGGAGATGCTCAGGCAGCATAATAATGGGGCCAGTTAAGCAAGACAGAGTGTTGTGACCTCTTGTGAGTGTGGCTGTTCCGTGTAGAGGTGTGAGGGGCCATCACCATGCAGCAAAGATGTTGCTTGTTGATCCATTCTCTTTTACTATCTCTCTGCCTCATTGCCTTTAGCTCTCTAACTGCCCTTACCAACGAGCTCCTCATTATACAAGTCCCCTAACCTATTTAGAGGAAGAAAGAAAGAGCAGAACATGTTTAACTCTAATGATGCACAGCACTGGCTTTGTGTTTGGATCCAGGGCAGTTTAATGAGAGCAAGAGGGATGAGCAGAGCTCGTGGCTTCTCCAACACTCCCCTGATGAAGGGAGGTTTAGGTACAAGTGACCTGAAGGAAACAGACTGTCAAACTGAAGTTCAAGCTTGACATTTAACTAGGAAATGCATTGTGGATAAGTGAGAGGTGAGGAAGCCTTAAGGTGAGCCTGGTAAAGACCAGATGAGGACCAAGTTCCCTGTGTTAGGCAGGGGTCTGCAAGCCCAGGCATTGAAGAAGCTGTAAACCAACCCAGTTAATGAATTTCTCCATCAATCTCTCATTCTGAAGCCATGAGGAAGAACAAGCCTTTCTCTAGCAACCACTCCAGCCTGCCACAGGAGGATGGCCACTGCTTTCATCTCCCAAGGTGCATGGAGAGCATCTCCACTCTTTCCATAGCTGCTTATTCATTGACCCCCTGCCCTTACATTTCTAGATGCCTTTCTTCTTCCTGGATGCCTTCTGGAGCATCAGCCAAATCAACTTTCCCTTCTTCATACTCAACAGCCTTCAAACAAAGACATTTCTCTCTTCTCACCTTTCCAAGCTGCTTGCTGCTTAGCCACACCATAGATATTCCTCTCCTGTAATCTTCCCTCTTAACTCAGTCCCACCAAGCCTTCAGCTATTTTCCCCTTCCCATTTTCCTGACCTCACTCTAATCTTTCTCCTAACAAGGTGCTTTGAGCTGCTTGTAAAAGCCCAGTTGGGTTTTACCCCAGCAGGGCCAGTTAAAAACCCTCCAGCAACACCACCAGGCAGGAGCAGTCGTTTCATTTAACACTTCTGAGCATCGTATGTGTTTGGCCAAGCCCCAGGTCAGGTTGTGTGACATTTCTTTCCAGTTAGCTCAAGGGTTAGGAGCTCAGGGAGCTGAGGATATTGGTTGAGGATACTGAGGATGTCCAGGATCTCTCCCCAGCAGCATTTCAGTGCCTTTCCCATTCCTCTCCTCAGTGAAGCTGATAGGGATGGCAGAGTTTCATGGGAGCAGCTGCAAAACCGTGGAAGTTCCTACTCTGTGATACATTTGTGAAAGAATAGTGTTGGGTTGGGTTCCATTTGGACCAAAATCAAAACTCTCTCTCACACACACACACACACACATAGAAAAAGGAGTTTCTTACCAATGGTGCTTTTTGACCATGCCCAGCTTGTGGTTCTGTGTCTCTCTGCTCCAGGACATGCTGAGGGGTGGGAATGCTTTGCAACCTGCTGCTCTAAGCACACTTCTTCAAGCCAAGACAAAAGATGGCAAAAGTATCTAAACCAAACAATCTTTTCTCCAGGTAAAGCAGGGACAGAGCAGAGGGGGAACAAAACCTCCCTCAACCTGCTGCCCACACTTTTCTTGCTGCCCCCAGGCTGCCATTGGCTTCTTGCCCATGAGGGCACGTTGCTGGCTCATGTTTAGTTTATTATCAATCAGGACTCCCAGGTCTCTCTCTGCAGAGCTGCTCTTCAGCAGTTTGACCCCCAGCCTATGCTGGTGCATGGGGTTGTTCCTTCCAAGATGCAGGACTCTGCACTTATCCTCATTGAACCTCAGCAGGTTCCTCTCTGCCCAACTCACTNGGAGCTGCTCTCCAGCAGCTCACCCCCAGCCTGTGCTGCTGCTGCTGCTGCTGCTGCTGCTGCTGCTGCTGCTGCTGCAGGGGGTTGTTCCTCCCCAGCTGCAGGACTCTGCCCTTGCCCTTGCTGAACCTCAGCAGGTTCCTCTGTGCCCAACACTGCAGCTGCTTGAGCTCTGGCTGCCTGGCAGCACAGCCTGTGGGGAATCAGCCAGTGCTCCCAGTTTGGCAAAGTGGTTTTCATATATGAACTAATTTAGGAGGGCACAAGGGAGAAATTGGGAGGATTGTGTTGCTTTCCCAGGGCTGTTTGAAGTGAATCCTGTGCAGGCTGTTACACATCCCTGGCTAACACGACTGTGCTTCTGTTTGTATCCCCTCAGCTCCCAGCTGCCTCTGTGCCCAGTTTCACACCTTGAAATGTGCTCTGTGTTTTGATGAAGGTGTTTGAAGCTGTCCCTCGAACCCACAGGTTCTGTTGATAATCACTTCCCCACTGGTTTCACGTGTCCCTCGCTGAGGACATCCAGCAATCTGGTCTGTGCTCCCTTTGAAGTGAACTGAGACACACAAACACATCTCAAGCAAACAAGCTTGCTGTGCTCTTTTCAAACCCAGACTTCAAACTCAATGAACTCACTGCTGGAGCATTTCAGTAGATTGGGTTTTTTTTGGGGGGGACACCTAGGTTTGATTTACTCCTCTGAAGCCATTCTGTTCAAGTGTAAACAGATTGGAACAGTCAACTCAAACAGGAGGAAAGAATGGCAGTGCATTCAATGCTTGGCTGCAGCCTGGTGAAGGAAGATGGATTGCACAGGGGAAAAAGGAAAGAGGGAGAGGTAGGAAGGAGCTTGTCCATCACAGGCCTGTGCCAAGCATCCCTGCTTGCAGCAGGGCAAGAGGGATGGGAGTGTTTCAAGCAAGCCAAACACCCTCGAAGGGGGAAAGACAAAGGGAAGGATGCTCCCTGCCAACACAGGGGAAAGCTGTGTGAGTCCTGGGACACCAAAGCTCAAATTGAAGCCTTTCCTTTCAGTGATCTGAGTGTGACTGGTGTGCTGCTGGGGAGCACTAGGAGTGGCTTTGGCTCATTTCTCACTTCCATTCTGTGCTGCAGCCATGTGTCATCCCCACATGGTCATGGACTTCTCCTTCTCATTGCCAACTGCTTTAAGTCCTGCTTTGCTTTTGGTTTTAAAGAGCATCCCTTGGCTTGAGGTGGCTTTTTCCTTCTTTCAGAAGAGTATTCAAATCACTACCTTGAGCCAAAAGCTCACTTGCTCCATAACCAATCCTTCAGCAGCTGGACCGTGGCTGGACCAAGTCATGGGACTTGCAGCCTGGCTGGAGAGAGCTGGCTTAGAGAGAGGGAAATCCCTGTGAAACACTCCCTGTCATTAGAAAGGAAAAGGTTTTACTCCTCTCTTATCGTGTTTTGGGAAGGCCAAAGGAAGGCAGGATGCTCCCCAGCTCTAAGACTCATGTGCTAGTGTTGGCCCTCCAAAGCTTCTGCAGAGGAATCTGCACCAGGGTGTGTTTTGGCAGACAGTTGTGCCTGTGAGTTACCCAGGGGAGTCATTTCTGCAGGGGAAATCGCATGGGTTTGTGTTATTCTGATCTCCAGCAGCTTCTGGGGAGTTTTACTCAACTATTCTCCTTCTGTCACTGATCTTTGCTCTTCTGCATTTAGCTGATCCCAGCTCAGGGATCTGTGCTCAACTGGGTTTTCAGGGAAAGCTTTGGGCTAGGTGCAGGTTCAGTGACTGAGACAAGGTGATTCCCAGTCATGGTCCCTTCACTGGACCATGTAAACCCTTTGTACTTAAACTGGGAACTACTACAGCAGCCCCCAGGGCCATTTCTCCTTCTGGATAGGAAGAAGGAGCACCTTGAGACCATAAAATAGACCCAGGAACATGATGTTTGTAGGCAAGGAAGCAGCTTTTAAGGGCAAAAACAGCATCCTCAAGACACACCAGCTGACCTGGAAGCTCTAAGACATAGGATCCAACAGGCAGGGGGAGATCTGGTCCCTGTGCAGCTGCAGCACAATGTGGAGCAGGGAGGGGGAAGGCAGACTGCAGAGCAGTGCTTTCATTTCAAGCTCTGTTGAGAACAGTGGGGGGAAAGGAAAGAGACAATCGATTCCTGACAAAGAAGTGAAATCCATCAGGAGAGACATCTTATTTCAGAGCTGCTCAGAGGCATCTGGTGTGTTTAAAAACAGATCAAGAGGTCCTTGCATGAGCCAGGGGGCAGGAGGCTACTTGAAGCAATGGGATCTGTATAGTTACAAGCAGGGTGTAGGGTGAGAATACAATCATAGGATCATAGAATCAATGGGAGGGGTTGGAAGGGACCTTTAGAGATCATCCAGTCCCTCTGCAAAAGCAGCTCCCACCTAGATCAGGGAGCAGCTGTGAGATCCCATGGCCTGAGAGGGATTCAAGTGAAGGCTCCAGGGAGACAGGGAGGCTGGTTGTTGAGGGATGCTTTCACGGGACAAGGGCAGATTCAGACCAGGGTCTGCACATGGAGCTGACTTAAACTCAGAGTTTCCATCCTGAGGAAGTTTTTCCTTTGGTATCAGAATGAGAATGACCAACAGAGAGGTGAAATGACTCTTTGGTTCAGGAAGAACCCAAGAAATTCATCAGCACCATCAATAAATGCTCTTTGAAGCATGGTGAGGTTTTATCTCCACACCACTTTGCATCGCAGCATCATGATTATGACAATTACCCAGAGGCTTTGCTGCTTGGGGAGGAGGGAGGGAAGCTAAAAACAAGGCTTCACCTCTGGAGCTTGCAAACATTGAGTCCCTGTCACAAATATCTGATACAGTCACAGCAGAAATACCTCTGCATGTGTTAGCACAGCCCCAAGCCAGATAAGCAACAACTGGAGTGGACATCAGCAGTGACAAAGGGCATCTCTGGGGCCACACTGTGCAAACCTTCTCTTCCCCAGCTTTTGATCCCAACTCAGAATCAGGGGGTTTTTTTTAGGTCCATTTTATGTCTAAATGATTTGCTTTCTCCCCACCTCTACAAAGCAAAACCTGCCAGGTAAAAGTAAACCCCAGAGGCCATTCATTCCAGCAGGATTTAGGCTGCTTTCCCCCAGCCCTTCAGCAAAGAGAGAACGTTTCTGATGTGTTGAGTGGCAGGAGGAAGCAGGAGAGAACATCAGAACATTGGCTGCAGTTGCTGAAAAATATCCCCTCCATTTCCAAGCTGTTTGTTTTTTTTTTTTTAAAGTGTGTTTCTATTCTTCTTGTTTCTTGGATGGGGTTGTTTTATCTCCTGATACAAGAGAATCCTGCAGGCAAACCACCTCCTTCATTACCTAGGGCAGGTTCATCTTGTGCACTGAGTCAGAGAGCTGTGAGGGCAAAAGAAATAGGGTGTGATGGTGTAAATTAATGAGTGATTTCAGGAATAGGTGCAAAGGGCTTGGGATGAAGTCAGTGGGCCCAGTGGCACTTCACTTGCTCCTTTGCTCTGAGCCAAGGATGCAGTGCTTTGTGATGAGTAGAAGTACAGGCTTGGCTCTGCTCCCTAAAAATGAGGCTGTTGGGCTGTAGGAAAAGGCTGGGGGGGGGTTAGGAGGAGGAATTTCTAGCAGCCTTAAGTATTAAAAAGGCTACTGCAAAGAACAAAGGGCTTAACTTTACCTCTGGAGCTGTGGTGGCCAGGACAGAGAGCTCAAGGGCATTGCACTGAAGCTCTGCACCGAGCATCAACCCTGCTGTTTGTCAAGTAACCAGCAATTTAGGGCATCTGCTTAAAAACACCTTTCAAGAGACAACCTGGAAGGTGGTGGATCCTTAGTGCTTGCTTAGATTCTCGAGTCAGAATCATGCAGAGCAGAGAAATCCAAACTCAAGGCAGCTTTGTGAAGTTTTCTCTGTGAAGAGCATGTCCAGCATGCTCTGAGTGCCCCTGGAAAACTGTGCTGTGGTGGGACTTTGCTGATGAAAGAAGGGAAACATCATTTAGGGCATCATTTATAGCTGTTTCATCTAAAGCTCCCTCCGGGGTAAGATTTTCTGCTGCCAAATCCCTAACAAAGAGTTTTGCAAACCTTCCAGGTTAAGGAATGTACTTGGAGTGTTTAAAGTGAGAGTGATTGATCCTCTCACTGTCTCACTCAGCATTTTTGGGGCATTCTCCTGAAGAGCTTTCATTTCTGGCTGTAAAACATGCCCAGGTTAGAGAAGCTCACCCACTACCATCTCCTCTCCCTTACCAAGAGGCGAATCAGCAGGCGAGCACACAAGTTCTGTGGGGATGGGGATAAACTTGTACTGTGTCATCACTTTCAATGACTTTTAGAGCATCTCTTGTGCTACAGCTTGTGTTTCTCCTCACAGCATCATACCCCAGTGTGCCAGGCCACTGCCTTCATCCCTTATCCCAGCACCTCAGTTTCTCCTGTCTCTGCAGACGTCGCCTTTTCCATTCCACTTGAATTTCTTGGGTTTCCAAGGTGTCTCATCTTTGTCACTAATTAAAATGATCCCATAAGATTGCTTCACCTGGAAACCTCTGACATGAAGTCTGAGCTCAACTTCCAGGGTCACAAAGTGGCCAACAGCATCAGAAAGCATGTCCATCATTTTACTTGTCTTTCAGAAGGCTGCCACTGCCTGCTTTTCCAACTCATAGCTTTCCTCAAATACCAGCAAGGTCTGGATAAAGCATGAGCTGATTCCACTCTGGTTTCAATAACTGTTGCCCACAAAACCAGAGCAGTGAGGGAGTTCTTCAGCCAAACCAAGACAGACCCTGTGCTTACTTTTTATATCCAAAGCAGCACTGCAATTATTCCTTCACCTCCCTTGTAAGAGAACCCCTAATTGCTACTGTGGCAACAAAACAAGAGATGCTGTTTTCCACCCAGTGCTTCATTAACTTGACCCTAATTGGCCAAGTAAACAAAACCAAATTGCTGTTCAACCTTGACTTGGGCTGTGGCTCTTCAAAGGAGTCTGGAGAAGACAGGCAGAGAAGGGCTGAGTGCTTGAAGACAGGGTTTGCACAAGGAGCAGGCAATTCTTCAGGTCAAAAAGAACTGTGCACTTACTCTGAATAATCAGCTTTCATGTCATGAGCAGAAACATGAAGCATGTAGTTGCCTTAATTATACAAGGGTAGTTTTGCCCCCCTTTCCTTCTATTAATGATGACTGGGAGTGAGTGAAATGGCTTGGCTGCTCATTTGTCATCCTTGGTGCTCTCAGATCTGGCTGACAACAGATGAGCAGACAGAGGGAAGATGACCATGCTGTGTACACAGGCAAGCTGCTCAACCCTCCAAGTGTGCTCAACATCCTTCAAAGCCTGGGAGAGGGGCACAGCAACAGCAGCATCTTGTATTCAGGGTTCAACTAAGTACTGTATCTTCTGGCCAAGCCCAAAGAGTGTCATTCCAAGCAGTTAGTTGGATGATCATCCATAGCTGGTCCATAGGTGGTTGCAGGGAGTGATAAATCAAAGTGGTCATCTTTCCTCTGCTTGAGCATCAAGTTTGATTTGCACATCCCTCCCAGCCCTGGCTCCCAAAGGATGAGATTCATCTCACATCAGAGTCCCTCCTTTAGAGGTGAAGAAGTGTTTCTCAGCTGCTCACCCCCCCAGCTGCCTTTACAGAGAGTGGAGTTTAGGGGGGGAATCAGCTGAAGGCAGCTGCAATTCAGCCTAAAGCATCTGGGAGAGGGGCACAGCAACAGCAGCATCTTGTATTCAGGGTTCAACTAAGTACTGTATCTTCTGGCCAAGCCCAAAGAGTGTCATTCCAAGCAGTTAGTTGGATGATCATCCATAGCAGATGAATTGCACCAGACCCCATTAACAGCATTGACTTTGGATTGATTTCCAGTGACCTTAAAGGAAGCCCTGCTCAGGCAGGGGCATCTCTCCTCTAAACACCCTCTCAGTTCCATCCAGTTCCTCTCACATTGCCCACTTTTAGAGGAGAAAATGCCTGATCAATTAATCCTTTGTGTCTCAGTGACACAGCTTGAGTGTCTCAGCCATTGGGACTTGCAGAATCTCTGCTTACAACCAGCAGAAGGGGAGGGAGTATCTAATAACAATTGTGTTTCTGTCCTTGGTGGTTGCCTTATTCCTTTTTTCCCCCTCAACTGCCCCAAAGCAATGACAAAAATCATTGAGCCAGGGCCATGGATCTTGTCCTTTAAGTGCCTCAAAGCTTTGTGCCCAGCTGCTGGTGCTTGCTGAGCCAGGGTTAAGGTTGTGCTGATAGGAAAGACAATGTTTACATCTTGGATCATTAGCTGATTTTCCTGATGAGTCCCTGGCATGAAATTCAAGGGCAAGATTTATCAGAGGACATTAAAAAAGGATTGCAGAGGCTGAATTTGTCTCCTCTGTTCATTAAACCTCTCCTAGATCTCAGCTCCTACAAGCCCCCCTATGAAGCCCATCCTGCACAGGCAAGGCACCGAGTGCTGCAGAGCTCTCACCATCCAGCTCCCCATCACATCTCCTCTGTCACTTCAGGGTCTTGACTTGTACCTGTTGGATTTGTATTGCTTTAGTATGATTATGATGGTTTCTAACACAACAGCAGTAAAAGCAATGAAGTAAAAGTGAGGAGAAAGGGGGCTGCTTTCTTGCACACCCCAATTACCCAGCAATGGAGTTGTGCTGCTGCTTCTGCTCTGTCTGCTCCTGGGCTCGTCGTGTTAAAAGCTTTTCTGCACAGTGACAGGACTTGAGCAAAAAAAAAGGGAAGTGAGAAAACATCCTCTGTGTTTCTAGTAAGTCTTGCAGGTGTTCCCAGCAGTTGGGTGCCTTGGAAACAGGAGATAACTGTCCATCCAGCTTTGTTATCTTGTCAGCACTGAGAAGGGGCTTGAAGTGACTCAAAACTGGGGTTGGGAGGACAGATCCAACTTCAGATGCCCAGAGAGCATCATGGATCAAGCACATTGAAGGATGAAGCCGAACACCTGGTGTTTTCTACTTGCAGTTTCACATTTGAGGGTCTAAATTTCACCCAGCTCCTCCTTTGACACTTCCACTGACTCCAAATGGTTTGTGCATCTGTAGCAGCTTTGGCAGCAACGACTCCCATGGGCTTCATGGGTGTTGGATCAGGCTCTGCCTACAAGACCACACTGTAATGAGGGGAAAAGAGATAATGATGTGTTTATGAGCATCATTTATTCCTTTAGAGATTGGCCAGTGAAGCAGGGAACTGGCCAGGCTCCCCCTTTGCAGTAAACTGCTTCATCTCTCTGCACTGTCAACAGCAGGCTGTGGCTTCCCATCAATTACCCATAAAAAGCCATTCTGGAGTGGTGATGAAAGCTCTCCATCTCCACAGCACTAATCCCAGCTCTGGCTTTTAATGGCCCAGAGCCACTAAACACATGATCTATGGTTTGTTCTGAGACATCTGTTTAAGTGAAGGGAGGGTGGGATGAGGGGAGAAGGAAAGGGAAGAGAGGGAGGTGATGGAGGGAGGTTTGCTGATGCTCTCATTGCTAAGGAACTTCAGAGGGAGAGGAAACAGTCAGAAACAGCTTGAGAAGTGCTACAGTAAAAGGATTGCCTGTGTTTTATCAGAGAGGGGAAACAAAAACCCCTAAAATATCTGGGAGTTGATTTAGAAAGGCTTTGAAAGCCTCTGGTAAAGCTGAGGCATGTGGGTTAGATCACTGGCATCTCAGATCAATATTTGATTGCTGTTTCAATCTCCCTCTGCAAGAGGAAAAGGTGAGAAATACTAAGGATGCCCTCCATGGTCCAGTTGTCTTGAATCAATAGATTCAGAGAGGGTATCAATTCAGATATCAATTCACCTCTTTTGATATGAAAATGATTCATCCCTGGGGAAAAGAGGAAACCCCAGAGATGAAAACTGGGAAAGAACAAACTCCACCCCCTCTCACCCCCAAAACAACCTCCCCCAGCACAAACAAACCAAAAAGCCCACCCAGCTCATCCCTGGAGCTCTGGATAATCACAAAGCCAAACAAAGCAATGCAAGCATTAAACAGCAACTGGCCAGCTCAACACATCATCCTGAGTACAAATGGTCTTGGCTGCACAGCTCCATCCTGTAACTGGGACCCACTGACTGGGAAATGCAATGTAGTTATTAGTAGATCCCACTCATCTGCTTTATTTTCTCCTCCTGGTTCTATCCTTTGCCAATAAGCTCTGGGGAAGGTTTTGCATCTGCTTTTGATGAAAGCAAAATTAAAGTAATCATAATAAAAAGAGATCTGGCTGCATCCCCAGCCAGCAGAAAGGAGGAGGGAAGAGAGAAGAGCTTAGAGAGCTGCACACTCCTTGCCTGGCTCTCCTCTGCTGAGCACCTGGGGTGGTGTTTGCTAGCAGAAAACACAAGCTGTCAGGTAGAAAGACACATATTCTTTCTCCATGAAAACCACTGGAACACAGCAGCAGAAGCCCTGAGTCTGCCAAAGCAGAGTTAGACCTTTGCTTTAGCTGCTGTGAGTCGTGTCTGGGGGTTCATGGAGCTGGGAGTCTGCTCTCTCTCAGGCTACTTGGTTGTTCCTCTGGCTGACAAGGAGAGAAAAGCTGTCAGCCTTGAGCAAAAAAAAAAAGCATGTTGGAGGGAAAGCTGTTAAACCACTTTTAACTGCATCCAAATGATGATGCATGTTCTTCCCTATTAGCCACTTCTTCCTGCTCTACAGCCCACAGTTGCTTCTTGCCTTGGAGATTCAGCTCTTGAACAGCAACAGCTTCTTGCTTGCTCTGCAACAAGTGCTGGGCACAGGTACTTCCACCTCCGTTTATTAACTAGAAGCTGAGTTTAAACACCTTGTACTTTGTTTTAAAAGTCTCTTCTTCCATTTTGTTGCTGCAGACCAAGCCAGAGATGAGTTACAGCACAGTCAGGTGCCACTGCTGCAAAAACACATCTCCAGAGGTGTAACTGGGATGCAAAGCACACTTTGGAGTGGTTTAGGCAGTGTTTGGTGAGCCAGCAGCTCTCCAGAGGTGTAACTGGGATGGAAAGCACACTTTGGAGTAGTTTAGGCAGTGTTTGGTGAGCCATCAGCCACCAATCCCTGATGCAGAGAGCTGTGGGCATTGTTTGCTGCAGGTACCAGTGGGAAATAAGCTGCCACATATAAGCAAGAGGATCAAGTGGGTTTCTCCAACTCAAGACTGATAGTTGTTACACGTTGCATAGAGCAATCCCTCTTTGTCCTCTGGCCTTACTGCTCGAGGAGGAGCATCAAAAGGACACAAAGGTATCACCTTCAACATCTCCCTATGTAGAACTGGTCTTTGATGATTCATCTTGTTTGCACCTGAGGTGAGTAGAGCTGACCTGGCATCTGGGTAGATGGCACAGGACAGGCACTTGTTGGTTTGGTTGTCTTCATGGAGTTTTGGCTGTTGGGAGTCAGAGGAGCTCAGCTGGAATGTGCAGTGGGGAGATTTATTACTGCAGCTGAGAAAGAGAATGATTGAGTTGCTCTTCCAGAGCTCCCTGCCCACCAGCAGCCCCCCCCCTGTGTGAATGCCACACAGCATTTGCTTGCTCCTGCCAGGAGAGCAATGTGCAGCTGGAAGAAGCTCTTTTGCATGAGCAGAGGTTTAATTTGAAGCCATTAATCCCCACGATGTGCACTGAGGCTGCAGGCAACGTGTTCAAGATGGAGAAAATCCTCTTTGGTGGTGTGTCAGAGCTGGGCTGGAGGTTTGCTGCCAGCACCAGCAGATCTATAACCTTCCCTTATCATCCCACTCCTCCTTTCCCACCCCTGTCTCCTTCCACACTCCTGCTTCAAGAGACAACACTCCATTTGCTCAGGAGAGCAGAGCAAACACCAGGTGATTTCTTTTTCTCTCCTGCCTTAAGGCTTTGGGCCACATCTTCAAAGCTGTTGCAGAGCCAGAATGCCTCTGAAAGTCTGGGAAGGAAGATTTTCCCCCTAGAAAGTGCAAATCTCACTCCTCTAGCCTTAATTGCAGCTGAAGTGATCGGTCATCATTGTGCTTTGGCACAAGCATGGGAGTGAATCCCCTTTCCACTCTCTGCCTCTGCTCCCCAACCCCTTCTACCCTCGAGCCCTGACTCAGCTGCCCTTGTCCTCTCCTGCCAGGAGGAACACAAGCTGCTCTACAGCAGCAGAGGTTTCATTTCAAGCCTTCCCACAGGTTCTGTGTGTTCTCAGGTCCCCAAATCCACCATGAGCAACCCCAAATGGGACAACTTTAAGCCCAGAGCTGACAAAGATGTTCCCTAAACTGTCCCTAAACAGTGTTGCAGTTGGGTTGGAGTGAAAAGGGAGGTGATGGAGAGAAACATTCACCCAGATTTGTGAAGTGATCTGTGAAAGGGGTTTAATTTTGCAACCCTAAGACCCAAACCTCAACTTTCTGCCCATTCCAGCTGCCCCAGTGTCACCTTAGAGCTGGAACTCAGCTGCCACATACCTGCCTCCTCCTCTGTAAGCCAGGATCTGCACCTCAACCAAATGCCCTGGGATTGCCCAAAGCTGATGGCAGCACTCACAGGGTTGCAGAGGTGGTTGCTAGCAAGGCAAGATGCTCTGTCATAAACTCCTGCCTCTCCTTCCAAGACTAATTTTCTCTTTACCACAGCTAAATTGCTTCTTTTCCTCTGTGATTTGCATAATGGTGGCTCTGGGGTTGATTTTGTTTGTGAGGGAACAAGAGAGCAAGCCACCTTCCCTTTAGCCAGAACTCCAGAGAAGTCATTAAAGCTGCAGCAATAGAAAGAGACTGGACTTAACAATTGTGCTGCTTCCCTGCATAAAAGCCTCTGTTGTACATTTTAATTGCACTAAAACACCTCATAAAAGAAGATAAGGCTGCAGAAGAGCATCCCTGAGCTGGAGATGTTTGCACTACTCTTCTTAGGGCTGGAAGCTGTGGAAATGTGGTGGAGGATTGACTCAGTGGTGAGTCTGGACGTGGTTCTTTCCATGCTGCTGAGGATTCCTCTCTCTCTCTTGGAGATTTAGCACCAAATCAGGCTCTGGAAGGTGACAGTGTGAGCAGAGACTTGTGCACTGCATCTCTTATCTCTCCCAGCTGCACTGAGTCTCTGCCCCAGGGAAAGCTCTGCCTAACAAAACTAGTTCTGTGGCTGTAGCCAAGGATTGCTGTGGGATTCAGTCTTTCTCTCCCAGCATAAGCTGGAGGCACAGCAGAGCCCTGCCTAACCCCAGGGATGGGGCTGTGGGGATGCTTTATAGCCTCCATGGCAAGTGGTAAGCCCTATGTATGGCTCCTTCTGGCAGCCCCTCTTCAAAGCTGTGCAGCTGAAACCCTGCTGGAGTCACTTCCCAGGGGCTCTGTGGTTGTGTTTCTAGTGAGACCTGAGCAATCTTTATCATCCATCAATCTAGAAGAGCCACCAGCTCCCCCCAACAATCCCTGTTATCCTTTTGCCTAGCCTGGAGGAAGAATAACAAGTCTCTTTAGGCAAAGACCTTGAGTTAATGGGATGGATGTCTAACTTGTTTGAGCTGTACAAGTAGCTGTCAGAGCCCACCAGATGATTTGTGTTTGGGTATTTGGCTGGCAGCAGAGAGCAGGGTTGCTCTCTGTGCCTTTTTACACCTGATAGAGGGAAAGCTGTGATTTCTTTAAGCTGACCATCTCTCCTCCTGCTCTTTGGAGCCTCCTGAATGACAATTTACAGCTGCTGCTGCAAAGCAGAAGGGGCTGGTGGCACCTGAAAGGGTTTTTTTTTGTTGTTTCTTGCCCACTTGAGACACTTTTGCATTCAGCCTAAAATGAAACACTTTCCTTGATTGTTCTTGGCCCTGAGTTATCAAAGACAGTAGCTTGGCAAGCTCTTAATTCCTCCCTGAACTTGGATGCAAGCTGGAGTCAGGTAACCTGGCATGTAGTTGTCTGGCAGGGACAGTTCTGAGGGGCTGGATATAGAAGGAAGCAAAAGCCAAGAATACCAATTCCTTCCCTTGCAAGGAGGTAGCTGCCTGTCCCTTGGCAAGAAGGGACTTGGGAACGTTGAGATTTGATCTCTCTCAGTGCAGCTCTCCTCTTGTAAGAAAGAGCCTGAGCAGAACTACCCTGGGCCACTCTGCTCCAGCCCCTTCAAGACCCAAAGAGGCAGGGGCTTGGAGTAGAGAAAAAGGCTCATTCAGCTGTCATGTGTGAAATGAGATTGCTGTGCAATGGGATGACCAAAGCAACCTGCTAGGGATGAAAAAGCACAGCAGCTTATTCTTTCTTGTGCAGCCCCAGTTTGATTCCCTCAGTGCTGCAGCCAAGGACAAGGCTAAATGATGGGCATTGCCTCATTCCCCTTTGATGCCACAGGAACCATACTGGATGATAGCTCATGAAATCACTTCTAATGTGCCTTTTATACACTTAAAGGAAGGTTTTCAAAACCAACTTAATGACAGGGAATCATCTTCCTTCTCCCCTGGGCATTGGAGACTATTAGCTGATGAGTGTCTCATTCTCATGCAGCAACAGCCTCCCTCTTCTTTTTGATTCCATAGGTCTAGGGACAAAACCTGGGCATGTGGTATCATGGATGGTGTTGGAAAACATTGTTACCTTCAAAGAAACAGCATCAGGACTTGAAATGAGGGATTGGGGAACAGGATTCCTCTGTGAGCACTGTGCAGCCCCTCAGGTGTGAGGCAATCCTGCATCTCCCATGGGAAGGGATGCTGGTAGCAGGATGCCTTTAGGGTCCCAGGAGCTGAAGAGCTTGTTTTCTCCAACAAGATGAACAAAACTCATCATTTATGTCCTGATGGAAATACAGAAGTTTCAGGAGAAGCCTTTCTGAATGCCACAAAAGGGAAACAGCAAAGAGTGCTCTTTGAAGAAGAAAGAATGCTGTGATGCTCTTGTTGTGATGAGAATCAAGGCAGGGTATGTCTGTGAGCTCACATTCAGCTCTGATCATCTCCAGATCCCATGCTGCCTGAAAAACTTCCATGAAATCACACGTTGTGGGGTTAAACAGGGACTACATGAGCTGTGTCAGTGGAGTGTGGAGAGGTGTTTGCAGGTCCTGTGCCTCCTGATGAGCTGTGGTGCACAGGATTGCCCCTCGGAGGATACAACTTCTATCCCTGGGCATATTCCAGCTCTAGAATGTGGAAGTTGAAGTATCTCAGCAAGCTGGTTGTCAGATGTTGTCCAGACAGCCTCTGGGGCAGTTGGAGTGTGTCTGGCTGAGTATATGGCTGTTTCAGGCATCGTGGATGCAGCAGACAGCATTCCTGCTCCAGTCCTGTTTGTGCTGAGGTGATGAATAACCCAACTGTGGCCAGAGCAGCAAAGGCACTGCATTCCTTTTTCATATGATACCCCAAGAAGCTGGGACCATCCAAAATGTGAAGATAACTACATCAACAACAAAGAAACCCATCATCTCTATAACCAAATGCTTCAACCCTGGTTGCAACAGGGTGATTTCTGAGGGTGTATGAGCAACACAGGCCTGGGAGAGAAACGTTTGGCAGCTGCCAGGAAGGTCAGGGTCTGTGTTTCATCAGGAGCTGGCACCTCTGCAGACTGCCCAGGGCTTGGAAACCATGTCCTGAAGGGGCACAGCAGCTGTGGTAGAGGGTAGAGCAGCCTGAGAGAAAGCTTTCAGCAGATATCTGAGGGCAGTATTTCCCTGGCTGCTGTCAGAGGCAGATTGCAGGCTGAGGTTGAATTTGCACGGTGCCTTCAGGATGTTTGTGCTGGGGAAGAGAGGAAGACAAGGTGTTACGTCTTTAAATTCAGCACAGGCTAAGTCTGGTCTCTTCAGGCTGAGAAATAAGCTGTAGGAAGAGCTATTGGAACTCAACACCCCATATCCAGCAGGATAAAATCTTTCCCCCAGCTCTCCCAGCTCCAAGCCATCAGTGGTTTAAAAGCTCTGAACCAAGCAGATGCTACAAACTGTCTCCCCAAAAGGATGAGATTGCTAAAGGCTTCAAACCCAAAGCCCACAAACACTTTAAATGGACTCCAAAGTCTATTTGTTTGAGGCAAGGATGTGGCCAACACTGAACTGGTATCAGAGGAGCTGTCAGCAAAGCTCTTATCAATCATGGTCCCAGCAGCTGAGAAGAATCCTTAAGCACAAATCCACATGTGGAGGGGAAAAAAGGAGAAGGGAGGGAGGAAAAACAGAGAATATATTTAACATTTCTATCTTCACTTTATTAAAGCAAATGCATTTGATGTCCAAGAGGTGAAATATATCCCAGCAGCCCAATTCTTTGCTTAGAGTAACATCCATTATGAGCTCAGCCCCCTTTTCGTGGAGTAAATCATTTGCAAGGCAAGTCCTGAAGGCACTGTGTGGGATTCATAAATCTGAGCTGAACAGCTTCTTTGCAGATAGTCAGCTTGTGCAAGAAACTTCATCTTCCCATTTACAGATTGGGAGGCTCAATAGAGGAACAAATCTTGCTTGAATTATATAGTGGGTTGGAGTGAAGCCCCAGTGTTGGCTTTTCAAGGTGTGAATCCACAAACACGGGCTGGGCCACAGCACAATAAGGTGGTAAGAAACTATTCCCTGACTTTTAGTTAAACAGAGTGTTCTGAGTGAATTCTTTCCACTTCTACAACACTAGTTGAATGGTAAGAAAAGATGGAGGTGCAAGTGGTAGCCAAAAAAAAAAAAAGGCCTTGGAAATGGCTCTGGGGTGTTCTGGAGGGTGTTCACAAAGATGTTGTGATTGTGGTGTCTTTGGGGATGTTCCTGGTTTAACTTTTCTCATCAGTGAGGGTTTGTGACTCAGTCCTAAGGATGGATCCTCTCAAGCCTTGAAGACATCAGATGAGGGATGCTCTGGTTGAGTTGCTTTATAGCCAATGTGAGCATTAAACACAGGTTTTTGTGAGACATCAGCTGAAAGTAATTGGGAAACACAAAATCCTTCCCAATTTCAACCCAAATACAATTGGTGGGGATGGAAAAGTTTGTTTCCATCACTTTTGCACAGCAGCCAGTCGGAGGGTTTGGAAGCCACCAGCTTCTCAGTCTGATTTCTTACCAGAGTGTCAGGAAGAGTGACCCTGTTTGTTTGGAGATTTGCCACAAACCTTGTCTTTCCCTTTTTGATGTCTCGTGCTCTGACTGTTGCTCTCAGGGGGGAAAACAACTGGAGAAGAGAGTCAGATGTGTCAGTGGGAATCAGCTCATGGCAAATAGCTTTTCCCATCACATCTCAGATGTGTGAGAGAGGCCACAGCCCTGTTTCACAGAAGCCTCATCCCAGCCCTTCACTCCCCTCGGTTTGGAGTCTGAAGATGAGCAAAGGACTTTTACAACATTCAACTAAGGGAAAGGAAACATCAGCTAAAGAACAGAAAGAAGGTTCAATGGTGTGTCAGTGGTGTGGTCAGAGCAGGAATCAGCTGTGCAGGTGACTGTGTGGGTTATAAAGGCACGAGAAAGGGACCTGGGATGTGAGTGAGGGATTTTCTGATTGAGCTCTAAAAGATTGGCTTTAGGAGATGGGGAACAATTGTATGGTTCAGTGGCTCTTGTGGATAGGAAAGAAAGTCATTTCATTCATTGCATGGAGTGTTACATGTCTCAAATGAAACATTCCATTTGAGTGGTGAATCAAACGGGAGGGGGATTTTGAAACCACTGTTGGGGTGGGGTTTTCCTCCTCCTGAAGTTGATAAAGGGACTCAGGAATTAGTGAGAATCACCAGGAGGCTCCTGAATGAGTGAGAATCCTTTATAAAGGGAATAACTGACCCCAGGTCCTAATTGTCCCACCTCAGCAAGAGCCTGCTGGTTACTCCTTAGGGATGAGGGAGTAAGGAATGTCCATCTCCCAAGTCTTCAGGTGCTGGAAGCAGTGGGACATAGCGCAAATCTTCCTCAGTGTGACAAATCAGAACCTCACATCAATGTGTGGAATAGGGCACACATCCAGCACTGAAGCTTCAAAGGTATAACCACATTTCCCATGCCTCAGGCAGGACTAAAGCTGTGGAAAGCCAGAGACTCACACTGCAATGAATTAATGAATCAGTTAAAGAACAGCAAGACTGTTCCTCTTTGCTCTAGCACCTCTCTTCCTGCCTGGTTCCTTATCATCCCTTTTTGCACTCATCTGACCACTCTTTTTTTGTCTTCCTTCTCCTCTCTGGGAGCCTTTCAGCAGCCAAGAATGAGCTGGGACTTGCCCAGCAAATGAGTTGAGACCAGATGCTCCAGGACTCTACTGTCCTGCCATAGCTGTCAGAAGCCAGGAGCATCTGCAGGTCATCTCAGCATGGTGCTGGCACACAGGAGGTGCCTGTGATGTTCTGACTACTGCTGTTGTCACTCCCTGAATGTCCTTTGTGGGAAGTCCCCCATGAAACACTTCTGGCAGCTAAATATATTCTGCTTGTACATTAGTTGGAAGCATCAGAGCTGAGACAGTCACTACAAGGGCTCTGACAAGTAACAGGCTACTCCACAGGGATACTTTAGGCATAAGAAAGGCTGAAGTCCAGTCAGGCTGTCATTAGAGAATGGATATGTCTAAGGTAACAGTGCAAAGTTAGTGAGTGTGTTGATGGGAGAGCAGCAGGACTGCATTTCCTTACCCTTATTCCATGGTCATTTCACAGTGTCCTTCTATTTGAGCTCAGTGTTACCTGTCCCCATCCAAAGACAAGGGTAAAAAACCCTCTGTGTTGAAGGTGGTTTTGTAGCAGGACTGATGCCAACAGCTCCTTTCTCCTAAGCCTCATCCTGCTGCTGCTGCTGCTATTTACTGCGATTCAAATCCTTTTCCTGGGCTGTAGCTTTGAAAGTGGCACAGCCAAACTAAAAGAGCATTCCAAAATGAGCAATTGCAACGTTCCATTGTGATGTTGTCATAATGTTTCGACATCATCAGAGTGCTTTGCCTTCCCTCTTAAATAAAGCCCAGCATTTAGTGGCTAATGATACCTTGCACCAAAGCCTTTCACTGAGACACAGCTTGCAACACACAAACACTCAGCCCCTTGTGGTTTTACTTCCCTAGCTCCAAGATTTATGCTAATTCTGGGATGGATCTGTCACAAGGATTAAAGAGGTGACAGCTCCATCCCTGTGTCATCACACACAGAGTGTGGTTTGGGCACGTGGAGTAGGAGCCACACCGCTACGACTGCATCTGGCCTGAGCACATACAGATGATCTTGGCTCTGTTGCCTACCAAGATGCAAGTTGAGGATCTAAAGAGTGGGAAAGTGCTTCTAGAAGACATCACTCAGCATTTTTTCCTTCCTTTGAAGTCTTCAAGACCCAGCTGAACACCTTGCTATGCAATTCCATCTTGGTGAGAGCTGCTTCTGCAGGAGTTTGGACCAGATGGTCTCTAAAGGTCCCTTCCAACCTTCCCATTCTATGATTTTGCAGGAAAGCAACTGCTTTCAGAGCTTTTGAGCAGCCAGTGGCTTTAGCAACAGAATTTACACTGTCTCAGCTTGATAAAATGAAGCTGGAAAAGCCCAGGTGGGATCTTGTAGCATTGAGCCACGTTGGGAACCCTCCATCCAGCAGAAACAGTTCCCAAACTGTGGAGACGTGTCCCAAGAGGAGTGGGCACGAGCTTGGGGACTTGTAAAAGGTTAAAATCAGGTTAAAAGTAGAACTTGTTAACATGTGAGGTGATGCAGACTGATCTTTCAAGTCTTTTCCACCACTGACGTTTAGGTGTTTATCATCTGGCAACACTCACAGCCAGGTTTGTCCACACTGGACAGTTGTGTGGGGGTTGGTACCCTGAGCTGAAGCTCCTTGCTGCCAGATGTATCCACAAACAACCTTCTGCTTCTGTGTGATGGGATGCTCCAAGGCACTTGGGTTTTGTTAAAGCTCACACAGTTGGCCTTGGCCCATGGATCCAGCCTTACCAGGGCTCTCTGAAGAGCTTTGCTGCTCTGTACTGATGGTTGATAACTGAAGCACAGCATCAAGGCTTCAGCAGGTTTCCTGAGCAGGGCTTGGAGGTGATCTGACTCTAGAATAGGTGAGGGTTTAACTTAGTTTTCCTTCCACATCCTTGAGCTTATAGACAGGGGATAGGTTCAAGGTGAAACAGTCTAGTACTGGGGAGGGCTTAGGGATGAGTGCAGTTGGCAGAGAGAGAGAAGTGGTAAAACACACGTGGCAAGAAGACTTGCGTGTAGGCATATTGGAAAGGCAGCTTCAAGACACAGTGATGAAGTGTCTTTCACAACTAGTCTGCTCTGGCAAAGCTTTAAATCAAGCAATTCTGCAGTTCATACTGAGAGACCCCTGAGCTTCATTTGTCAGGCAATTTAATGCTTCCAAGGGCATCTGACTTGAGAAATGGGAACACTTGTGATTCCAGCCCAGTGTGCCACGGTGGCTGGGGCTTTGGGGTTTGGTGGTTGTTTTTTTGCTGTGTGTCTGAGGTTTTTCTTGTTTTGGAGCTAGCAAAACTTCTTCTAGAGGAGATTTTCCCTGTCAGCACAAGTGGGGATGGATTGCTGTGCAGCTGAAATGATTTGTTCCCTGTAGAATTTTACAGAAAGCAGGACAGGGTTTCTGTTCCTGAAGTTGTTTGGGGTGAAATGAAATCAGGGATTGTTTATTTCTCTCTCTTTGAGTTACCCTAAAAAGCATTTCCAAGCTGCTTTTTTCAATCTGCAGACAGACAAAAGCCTCCAGTGAATCTTTCTGCTATCGACACAAGGGATGGTGCTATTAAAGAAGAATTAAGAATGCTCTCCCTTACCTTTGAGGGAGTTGGTGATAGATTTCCTTGCTTTATCATCTCATTCACTGCAATGTTCTCTCTTCAGTCCTTTTCCCTGCATCTCAATTGAGATTTTGATGACTCATAAAATTAATCCTCTCTTAGCAGCAAATCTTTTCCCTTCTGAGCTGGACTGGGAGTTGTATTTCCTGATGCCATGTGCCCACGTTCTGCCTCAGTTGCAGCTGAGCATTGAGCTCAGCCAGCCTCTGTGCCCCAAAGACATGCTTTTCATGAGGGTACAGACCATCCTCTGCAAGGCACAGCAGTGATTCCTCACTTAAGTATATTTTGTGGGGAGAAAAATACCAGGAATGTGTTGGTTGTTGTCAAGGACATCACTGCAAGCTCTTGAGGTGGCTCTTCATGTCTTCTGTCACCTGGCTTTAGGAAAGATGAGTAGGGAGATGCTTCTGGGCTACAAATCTCTGTCTATAGTGGAGAACAGGACAAGGGGTGATGGG